>VXAY01001630.1:3970200-4096019 GCA_013399855.1 Oxyruncus cristatus | reverse complement strand
CCCCCCCCCATGAATTCTTGGGGCCGTAACCCTTCTTTTTTTTGGGGGAGGACCCCACTCATCCGCTCCCGCACCGCGTCATCGCTCTCCCGGTGACATCGGCGTGTCCCAAATGACATCACCCACACACGCACCCTTCTCCCTCGGCCCCAAGGCAGGCACGGGACGAGTCAAACCGACCGAGACAGACCTCGTTCCAGGGACGCCCCCGGGAGGCGGTGGCGGCCCCGGGGACTACAAGTCCCGTGATGCCCCGCGCGCGGAGGGGGGCGAGGCCTGCGCTGTCTCGCGCCGCCGGTGCCTCCGCTCGGGGCCCGATTTAAATCCAGGCAGCGAAGGAAAATGGCGGCGCGGGGTTGAGGGTGGTGGGGACGGCGAGACGGAGCCGGGCTTTGGCTCCTTTCCCAGGTGAGCGGGGCTTGGAGGGAGGCGGGGAGGGAGTAACGAGTGGAGGGAGGAGGGTTCTCGTTCGTGTTCCCCCCGCTGCTGGCGCCGGGGCGGCAGCGGGATGGCGGAGGGAGCGCTGCCCGCTGGCCGGGGATGGGAGCGGCTCGGGGCTCGCCCTCGGGGGCGGCTCTTTGCTGCCTCTCGCCCCCCTCCTCCATACGGACGTGGCTCCCCGAGGGGAGGAGGGCGTAGATGGGCTGTGTGTGAGGAGTGTTCCCGGCGCTGGGGAGGAGGGGATTCCCCGGGCGGTGCGCGGACGCCGGTCCCTCGTTCATTGTAACTTCGGCGCCGGCTGAGATCGGAAGGGGCATTCCCGGGGCGGTGCCGGGGGACCGCGGTGTGCGGTGAAGGCTCCCCGTGCCGCTGCGTGGTGCAGGTCTGGGCACGGTGATTTTGGGTGTAGGTTCCTCTTGTGGCACTGGGAGACTGGAGGTCGCTGTGGGTTTGTCTCTGGAATCGCGGCTTCGTCTTTGGGATCGTCTCGCCCGTGGTTTCTCAGCCTGAGCACAGGGGATGTGTGGGTGAAACACTCGGGCTGGAATGGCCCCCTGTGCCATCCATCGGGGTTTATCCGATACCGAGACCTCGTTCTCTGCGCTCTCCCTCTGGTCATCCCGTAGCCTCGTAAGTTTCAGAGGTGACTTCTTTTGTCTCCTTATCTCTGGTCATAAGGAAAGAGATGAGAAACACTGTAAATAAAAGCTGGATTTCCACGCATCTTATCCATTTCTGCCTCGTAGCTGCAGTGAAACTGTTGCTGAGGGATGGAGATAAGATTTTTCTTTTTTTTCCCCCCCGAGGTCACATACCATTGTAGGTCTTAGTGACTCTGGAATATAAATGGGGTGAATAGAAGTGGGGATGTGGTCTGAGGTTGACTTAATTCCCAGAATCCTCTTTGGTTCTAAAGTTGGTTCTGTTTGTGGTTTCTGCTCCTACTCTTAAGCACAGTCAACTTTTTTCTTTTTAAAAAAAAAGAGAAGCTTCTCACTTTGTCAGCTGGTGTTCAGACAGTATCTCCTTCCTCTTTTAGATAAAAGTTAACAGAAAATACTGTGTTGGAGTCTTATCTAGAATAACAGGACGAAACTACAGCAAATCTGGAAGTGGGAGGGTTGGGAATGTCTAGCTGTATGGTGTCTATAATATAGTTAAAATGGACACTTACAATAAGCTTAAAATTTTATCATCACTGTTGTAAAAGTGAGTATTTTCTCATAAAATATTTCAAACTTAAAACGTGCTGCTGCACATGAGACAAAGTTGTGTGTTCTAAATATAAACACGAGATAGAAACAAATACAGTCTGGGTAAAAGCCCAAAGGTAAAGACTTGGGTTTAGAGGAAACAGAAAAAACTTTGTGTTCTTTTGGTTTGGGGCTTTTTTGTTTGTTTGTTTGCTTGCTTTGGTTTTGTTCCTTTTTTTTAAAACTGGATTGTGCATTATAACATACAGTAATTGTATTTACTGCTAGCAGCTGTTACAATGGGCTGTTCAACTGACTGATGTTCAGCATTTCTTTCAACTCTGTTACCACTACTGGTTTGGGTTTTTTTAACTAATACCAGTGGATTTGATGGATTTGCTGCTGTGATGTGAAGGCTGGGGGATAGGGGAAGTGATAGCAGACGGAAGAAACCCAGTATTCAGCCTCACTTTAAGCACCTTTCCTGATTACAGTGTGCTGTTCCCAGTCTGATTTTATTTGGCGTAAGAGTTGTGTGAGTTTTGGGCTTGTTTGTGGCTTTGGGTTTCTTTTGACTCTTCCTTTGTAGCCCTTGTTCATCCTGGCTTTGGATTAATTAACTGGGAAATTTGCATTATCTAGTTATGAGGGGTTTTTTTCCACAGTATCACTGAGACAAAACGCAGAGTAGGAAGGAGAAGCAAATCTGTCTTACAGTAGAACCTTATATTTTGATCATTTTTTATAAATAATGGACAAGAAACCACAGTCAGAACCTTCAAAATTAGTCTCCGTTACAGTTGCATAGAAAAAGGGGGGGTGGTTTTATTTTTCAAGAACTCTGAGAAAGAAAAGGTGTCTTGATTATGTTTGTCTGCAAAATTAAGCCACTGGCAGCATGTAAAATGATATTGGACACTCCAGTCTGAGTTGCTTCAACTCTGCATTTAAATGAGCCTCCCTCAAAGAGGTGATCTTGAATGACTGTGTGATACAGGATATTCTGCATTTTATGTGCGTGGAAGCTTTTTGAGTATTTGGAAATACCTTAAATACTCTCCTGACTTGTTTTTACAATTAAAGAAATGGAGGAGTGAGGGAGGGCAGGAATAGTCTTCTTTATGCCAGGGATATGAGAGGGTAGTGAAAAATGGGAATCCTGGGGCAGCATGCCTGGGGAGGGATGGTGTTTGTTTGTTTTACCCCCCTCCTCTCCAGGTACACCTAATGATGTTTCTAAATGTAGTGTATTAGGGAAGAGGCAGTTGTGAAAGAATTTAACTGCTACTGACTTAAGTCTGCTGTGAAATATATTTCCACTCACTCTGATCTTTGTACGTTACATTTAGTTGGAAGAACGTACATCCAGTTGTTTTTTGCCCCATATAAATGGGAGCTATACTTGAGATGGACCCTAATACTTAATTTAATTGGTGGCTTTTTTTAATTTACAAAGAAATCATTTTATTGATAACTGCCAAGTGGAACAAAATCACCTTGCCTTCAAACTTAATGCAATGAGGGATTCTTAGTCTTTTGTGTGCAGCGTGTGGCGTTACTGGTGGTGAGGTTTTATGGGTTTAGATGTAGACACACATTTTTCTTTTATGTTGTCTGGAGTCAACCCTGTTTCTGACACTGTGCACAGGCAAGGAAAAGGTGGTTGCTTAAGAGATGTGAGAGGAAGAAGATGGTAAGGGGGCCACCATTGGTTTTACTGCTCATTTTGCTTCTATGCTGGAAAGTCAGGTTTGTTACTGCTAATAACCTTGGGATATGCTAAAAGTCACCTACTTCTGAGATTGTGACTGCTTTTGCAGTACAAGAAGAGTGCAGGTGATAAGGTCAGCTCTACAGGTGTCCATCTACATTTGAGTATTCCCTGATTTTGTGTGCTGTACGTGTGGGGAGGGTCACTGCTGGGATTTTTGTTTGGTTGGTTGGGGTTGGGGCTTTTTTGTTTGGTTGGTTGGTTGGGGTTGGGGCTTTTTTTTTTGTTTGGTTGGTTGGTTGGGGTTGGGGCTTTTTTTTTTGTTTGTTTGGTTGGTTGGGGTTGGGGCTTTTTTTTACTTTGCTTTGGTTTTGATGGTACACTCACATGCCCCACCGTTGTCACTTTTACCCTTAAAGCCTGTTCAGGTCAAGCATTCTTTGTTAGGTTATGGGTCATTGCCCTGTTGAAAACTTGGTTTTAAAGGGTTGTTTTCCACCAGGTGAAATTCATTCTTGATGATTAGAACACGGGTAGCGTCTTGACTTGAAGTCTAAAACTATCACAGCCGCATTTAATGGATGACATTGTTCTAAAAGTCTAAAAACACTGTTAAAGTTCTCCAAAAAACATCCTCAATTGTTAGATCAGGAGGAAATGGTTTTTCATCCAGCTGTTGCACATGTGGCTGAACTACAGAGCAGTTTTGCCCTGACTTATCAGGGGCACCTGAAGATGGGGGGTGAGGGAAAAGGGGGAGCCTGCACAACAATAAAACTGCTGGCCAAAATGACCAGCCCCTGCAGCAAGCATGTCTGAACAACACTACAAATAGGAAAGAATTAAGAATGGACGGTGCCCCCTTCAACAAATACAGTTAGTTCTTAAATTGTTTCTAATGGGAACCCTCTCTAATGGAGTCTTCAACCTGAGTTTTACTAAAGGTAGAAATATGTGCTAAAGAGCAGTTATTGAATGTGGGAAAGGAAATTAAAATAATTTTGGGGGAAGCTACCCAGGCTAGAAAAAAAGCAAGCCAAAATCTGTTGTCTAGAGACTACTTGCCCGTTTTCTTTGCTGAAGAAAACAATTGGCAGAGGTGGTGTTTGTCTGCCACTTCCAGTGTACCAGTGTAGAATAGAGCGGATCAGCATGTGTGTTCAAAACAAGTGTCTTAAGACTTTATTGAAAGCTTACCCGATTAATTTAATTTTAAGCATTTCTTTTCAAGTGCCAGCGTCTACCTGGGTCATGTGCTCAACAGAACTGTAATGCAGTACCTCTCTCTTCCTAATTCACATATTGCACTCCTTTGGAGGATCTTAGAACACCCATTTATCTTCGTAGTTGGTCACAAGCTGGACAAGGCTTGAGTTGTCACCATGCTGTGTCCAGGGAAGCATCTGTCTTGGTGTAACTGGACCAAGTCAGGCAGAGCTGTGATGATATCACGTGGTGTTGTGTTAAATTGATCTTTTCTTGGAGGTAAGAGGAGAGATGTGCTAAATATTTTTCCTGCTCTATACTCATTAACTGGTAGTTTGGAACTGTAAAGGAAAATTACCGCCGTACTCCAGGTCATATAGTATGCTTTCTATACACGATTTAAACTGTAACAAGTGCTTGTTGTCTTTACCTCATAAAGAGCAAGGGCAAAAGCTTTAATTGAAAGAATCCGTCATAATGCTTAATGGGAAACTCTTTCAAGTGATTATTACTGGTTTTTTTCTTCACAGGGACAGCTTTTTGTTAAATAAGTTGGCTGTATGATAACATTAACACAACAGTTCCAGGTAATGCATTAAAATACAAACCCTGCTGTCCCTTCTAGGCTTTTGTAATACTAAGTCACGACACATCAAGCTCCTGAGGAAGAGTTGGTGAAGATGGAAAAAATAACCCATCCCATACCACTCTCCTGGGTTCTTGTTTTTCTAGAAATCTCAACTTTCATAACTGTTGTGACAAACTTGAGAATTAGTGCCTGTGAATATAGCTTGCTGATAAGTTTCCCCACCTACAAGATGGTACAATATTGAGGCCTTTTTGCAATGGGCTGCATGGTAAAATGGAGCAGAGTGTTTCTTATCCCATGGTTTTCTGAACTACATAAAGGAGTATAAATATACATACTCATTCCACCAGCACAATGCAAAGCTGGCTCACCAGCACCAGCCATTGCAAAATCATTGTTCTAATTCTCTTATGTGCTGTTTGGGAGACTTGTTTTTATAAAAAAGACATAAAAGAATAAAAGCATAATCTTGGAAAGAAATGTTAGGAGTATTTCTGATACTGCCCTATGCCAGAGAGTGACTAAGCAATGGACACTTACAGCAGAGATTTGTGTTTTGGTGTTTGTTTGGGTTTTTTTCCATTTTACTCATCTGAAAGCCTTTGAATTCTTATTTTTCTAAGTCTTAAGTAGACCTGTAACTACTCTGAGCTCTAGCTAGAGAACAAGATATTAAATGTAGCATGATAAGGTGAAGCAGCTATTTCTGCCTTACACTGGAAGTTCAAAGGGTGCTATTTTACTATTTACTTTTTATTTAAATGAGTGAAATGTAACTTTGAAAATCTCATGAGGACAAAAATCTCTGGTAGACAGTTAAGGTGTCCTCTTGACTTGCATACGCAGTAGTTCACTCTTCATTTAGATATCTTATTGTTGTTTTTAAAAGACAATAACTTGTTGCTGTGGGTCTAGAAAGGAACCTTTCTAGACTGCAGGGGTTTAATGCTTTGGTTTTAGTTCCCATTGCTCAAATATTGATGAGCTGAGTCATTTACATATAGACAATGGGATGAAGTCAAACCCAATTTCCAGTGCTGATTCAGCATGAAATCAGCTCAAATTTGGTTGTAGAATCACTTATGAACCAACTTTCATCAAACAGCCTCTGGTTAACTTTTAGGATTTCCACGAGTATTCACATGTCTTTCAAATCGCTTCTTAGTTACCTTCAGTCTGAGGAAGTTATTACTCTGGGAAGTGTACACCCGTGTGTGTGCACACAATCAGGATGTGGAAATGCCGTATTATTTTTTGGAAGCTTATGGAAGAAGCAGTAGTGAACGTTCAAAACTTAACTTCTCTTACAACAATGACTTTAAAAGGGTTTTCCATTCTTAGCAGCTTACATCTTAGGGAGATGATTTGAAACAAAAATTTGCAGCTTCTTCATTGCCGGTGACTTGGGTAGAGTTTTCAGACCTCTTCTCTTGTAACAACTTTTTTCCATCCCCATAAAGGCTGGGCTAGAGAGGTTAGATGGAAATAGTGAATTATGACTTTTTTTTTTTTTTGCACTTCCTTTTGTGCTCTGCTCATCTTTGCTGCAGTGAATTAAAGCAGGCTTAGCAGCAGCTTTTGTTGTACTATGCTCTTGGTCTTATCTTCTGTGTTCTATTGGTTTTATCTTCTGTTCTCTTGGTTTTATCTTTTTGGTGTTCAGAGGGGAGATTTCTGGCTCAGTAGACAGCCCTCAGCATAGAGCCTAACATTCTTAGGCAGTAATTGATAGAAACCCCTCTTAATCAGTATAACAAGTATTTCTCATCATAGATTCATAGATAGGTTCATCATAGAAAGGCAACGAAAGCACGAGTACTTTATCTGCAAACTGTTCACTTGAATAAAATGGAACAAACCCAGCACCTCCTGTTAACCTCAAATGCCCCTTTGATCTCCCCTCAAAAGGCAGGCAGCTCTTCTGATCAGTGCACAGAAAACTGGAAAAATAAAACACCTCCACTGGCTGAAGAAGCTTTCAAAGACTGCTGTGTTACACTTGTCAGGTTTGTGTTGGAACTTCTAATCCTTTGGTGCTGTATGTTCGAGGCTCAGAAATCAGACTTGCAGAGGGACAGAACCAGTGCTGCCAAACTTGCCAGACTTGTATTGGCTGTGTTAGAGACTGCAGGCAGGTGATAGGGATGATGAGTGGGATTCGGTGCAATGGAAAATGAGTGCAAATTTGAGGAAATGGGAGGAAAGCTGTCACTTGATAGGAACAGAATTGTCATCCACCATAATTTCTGTTCAAATGAACAGCAGCAAGGTGGCTTCGTCCTCAGCTGCTTCATCTTCTCTTGCCTGTTGGTCTGAACCTCAAGTGACCTCTATCAAGACTAATGCGCAGTCTGATAATATTTCAGATTGGCCAAGCAATGCTTTTGGTCCAGGAGCAAAGTTTTTTTTCCTTCCCCTTCATCCTAGTTCTGCTTTGTATCAATGAAATTTTTGCCTTAAACTAAAGAGTCTGTCTAGGCAGAAGTGGAAGGTGGTTTGAGCAGTACATTTGAGAAAGCTCTTTAAAAATCTTTTAAAGCAGTGGAAATTTCCAGGCTTCACAAAAGAAAAAGGGGAAAAAAAAAAAAAAGATTTTAAGTTCTGGTCTAATAACTGCTTTGCAAGAAGAGAAATATGAAAAGGAACCGCAGACATTCTGGATGTCAGCCTGCGAAATTTTCCACTATTTCTTTTAATAACATGCAGGCATGCTTATATTGCTGGAATTTCAGTTAGAAGTCCTGTTCTGACTGAGACTTCGAGCTATTTGGTGAGCAAGTGCTTGCTGAAAATCAACTATTGATTATATTAATCTTGTGTCCAGTTTCTTGTTTTACAGTTTAACTGCTCCTGTTGCTATGTGATCGCTGCCAGGTGACAATCCATCTTGTCTTCCTTCTGATAGTAATTCTAGACCAGCCTTTCCAATAAGGACTGTGTGCTGCTAAACTAGGAATTTCAATTGTCCTGCCTTATATATAAGGGAAGAAAGATATTAGGAAACATACCCTGTTCTGATAGTATTCTTTTGTAAAAACAGTGAACTTTAAAGCCTATTTAATGGTTATTTTAAAAATTATTGTATCTTCAGATACAATGGTGAAAGTCAAACTGAATGGTTCTGCAGGTTCAACCTCATTTGTCTACCTTGAAGCTCTTTTCTGTATAAGTTATTCTTGTTTACTAAAAAGCTCCCTGACCTTTCAGAGATCTAAAGAACTCTGTACTTGGAACATGTCCTGTCTTTCTGTCACTACAGATATTTATTATTAACTTAGGCTGTTTTGGGTTAGAGCCTAAAGAATCTTTCATATATTGGGTTGAGATTTTTTTTTTTTTTTCTGGAATGCTGGAGTAGGAGCTAAGGTAGTGTACTGTGCAAAAAGCAAGCAACATCACAACTAACGGTCATCTTTCTGGTGTTAACTGAAAATATAAACCCAGAACCCTTTAAATGCATTTTCATGGAATGCTGTCTAAGGCAGCACAGTCCACTCCCACAGTTCTGGAGCCAAGTCAGGGCTGTTGTGCTTCCTTTCTGTTCCCTCTCTTCCCCTTGCTCTGCAGTCAGCAAACAGGTTTAAAGGCAAAATCATCTGCTCCCTCCCTCCTGCCAGCAGTAAAACCTGGACCCCAAACCCAGACTCGACCACCCCGACAGCTCCTGGCTGTCAGCTTGCTCCTGGTTGCACAAACACCAGTCCTAGTGCAAGGAAATGGGTGGGGTGGGACTGGAGCAGCCAGCGTGGAAACAAAATGGAACTGGATAGAGTTCCTGTAAGATCCTGTTTCTGAAACAAATGTGTTATAGAAGAGAGGCTCAGGTGGTCCCTGGGGGTAGGACAAATTCAGCACCCTCTATCAACCTGTTTGAGGAAGAGTTGGATGAGATACTCGTTATATGTAGTTCCTGCTAACTCCTTACCTATTGTATCTGTATAGAACAACAATGTTACTGAAGTCAGTAGGGGTTGAGAGGATATGTTGTGTGCTGTTCTGAAAACTGATGGTGAGCAACCTGCAAACATTGAATGTGTATTTGTTTATTAGTGTAGCACAAATGTATTGCTAAGCAGAATAACCTGCTGAAAGGCATAAGTACTGCAATCACTTTAATTTGGAGTAGAATCAATCTATTGAGTGCATCACTTCTGGAAAGATTCAGAAGATCACCAATCCTGTGCTATTGGGTTTAGGGTGAAGGACTTTTAACAGGACTGTAGAATACAAATACATTGGCTTTTGTTATGAAGAACTTATTATTGCTTTTCTCCTATGGTGTTGTGGTCAGTGGTGGCAAGAGACTTCCTGGTTTCTACATTGAGGTTAAGGACTAAGAATAGTCAAGATCTTTAATAGCTGTGTAAGTGTTTCTAAATGAACCTGCAGAGCAGATTGACATAGTTACCAGCTTTGGTAGACTCAGGGCTTAATAATCTGGTGTTACTTAAATTCTAATTTTTACTTCCACAAGATCAAGGTGAAATTTTTTTGTCTGGAGATATTTATTTTTTTTTTTTATATGGAGAAAAACAAAAGGGGAGGGAAGGACGGTACAGAATGTATTTTGTGTACAGCTATTGTCTTGCTATTATACCAAGAGTGCCTTTCACGTCTTGGTCTAGATAGTTTCCAAAATAACCTGTGCAACTAGGCCAAAATAAACAACTACATGCACAGCTGAAGACAAATCATTGTAGTTTGTTTATTGTAGGGAGCTGTTGCTAAATAGAAACATATTCTATGTTTATATGAACACTTGTACAAAAAGAATCTCTCAATGCCAGTAACACAGATTTGTAGGACACAGGGCAGTTTGGAATACAGACATCTTACCTGGAATTTCACAGGTGATGGAAGTGGGAAGAGTGACACATAACAGTATTGTTGATAATTGTGCTATAACACAGTTGTAAAAAATACTTTTTTTTTGTTTTTTTGAGGGGGGGAAGGGGCTGGTTTGTCTGCTTAATACTGTCTGTAAAGTTTTTTTGTTTTCCATCTACCTTTACGTTACTGTTCTGGATGCAGGAGCTCCTCAGTCAGTTTTCACGGCAGGTACTTGATGGAGTTACTATGGACCAGACTCTTTAGACTGGAGCGTCCAAAAACCTTGTTTTAAGTGTATGACTTGTAAATGGAATTAACTCTTAGCTGACACACAGGTTTCACTGGTATGCAAGTTCAGCAGATGTTTTCTGTTACGATAGGACAAATCCTTGAAGTGAGCTGACTTTATCAGAGGCAGAACAGTCCTAGCACTTGTTTGTGATTAAAATCCACAACTGTTTTACCTATAATAGGATCTCTTGAACATGAACAAACTATGAAATGTACATTATTGGCCTTTTCTGCTGGTTTGAGGGTCTTAAAACTGCAGTTTAGTTTCAAAGTAAAGTTTAACATCTGACTGCTAGTTGCTATAATTATGTAAATCTGTTCACTAATCTTTTGTCTTTAAACAGAAATAGTTCCACTTAATGTTTGTTACCCACCACTCTTCAATTCTGCCTAATTTTTATTAAGACTTCAATAATGACTCACCTTTTTCATCCTCTTTCAGAGCTCACAAGAACTAGCAGGACTCTGTGTAGAGAGAAACCCTTTAAGGCAACACTATTCCTCAGTGCCGTGTTGGTTTGAAAGATTTTTCGAGGTGATGAGGCTGCACATGTGAGACTGAGAATATTCTGGCATGCAAAAATAACCCCTTGTGCTTGCGTTTTGCATGAAGTTTGACAGAGCAGGGTTCCATAAACTTCCTCTGTGTTAGAGAATCTGGAAGAAGAGAACTAAGAAAATAAGTTGAAGTGCTATTGCAGGGTTTCTTCAGTACGCTCACTTCCTTGGCTTAGGAGTCACTGCTGGAGTAACACACTGAGTACCCTTAACTTTCAGCAGTACATTATTTTAGGTGCTTTATTTAACACTATGTGCACTTGTGTGTGTATATAGCCTTAGTCACTTGATACCATACACAGTGTCTACCACAGCACACGATTTTGTAGATAATTCTAAAAAAAAAAAAAAATCCAGTAACTTCCTCCTTTAACACTGAGATGCTGATAGGGAGTAGATGTACTTATTATGGATCTGTTGCACCAGATTGGCAGTGTCAGCTGAGGATGTACCACATTTGTGGTGGTGTTACTATGGCAACTGCCTTCTAAGAGCTGTCTCAAGGTCACTCATCAGTTGTAGCCTGGAGTGTTTGCTGCTTAAGCAAAATATCTACACCAAACAATTCCGGAAACGATCATCCTGCTTTGAAAAAGCAACAATAGGGACACAAAACAGTATTTTCTTTTTGAGTCAAGGGAAAGGAGATTCTCTTTAATTATCCTCTGTAATCATCCATTAGATATTTGAAGACTCTTAGAAACATTGAGGGCTCTATTTTAGTTCTAATGTAAGTCGTAAGTAATTTAGTCTCAGTGACGTGAAAACTGTCATATTTAAAAGCAAAACAAAAAATAGAACCCTTAGAAACTGAAGAACTTGAATCGAAATTGGTGACCAAGCCTGAAGTTTTGGTGCAAAAATGACTGTTTATGCTGGTTTATGCTACATTGTATTGAGAATTCAGAGCTTCTTATACTTAAGGGCTTCTTTTACGAGACATGCAGATGCCTTCTGGCATCTAAATCCTTGTGTGTGTAGTCAGAGAATGTCAAATCCACTTAGCAGCATTTTCACTCTGATGCACAGTGATTCACAGGCAAGGCTAGAGAAAGGGTGGTTCATGAAGTTGGTCTTGTGTCTGAGGTTACAAGAGATTCTATTACTCTGCGTCCATAAGGCTGAATCCACTGGACTAAAACTTGGTTAGAATGACATTGAAGAGTTACCTGGCTGGTAAAAAGTCCCCGTGTTTTATGTGGCACTTTGTTTAGTTTTCCTTTCTGAATGTAAGCTTGCCTTTCTTCTTCCATCATTTCATGGACTGAAATAACAGTATGAGAGCAACAGAAACAGCCATTAGATTCAGCCGTTGATATTAAGGCTGACTACTTCTCAATCTTTTTTCTAAAAAATGGTTAGCTTTTATTTTGAGGACTTAATGTATTCAGACAGCAATTTAATCCCTCCTCTTGCTTTTCTAGGCCAGGAGATAGAAGTTTTTCTAGTTTCCTCTCAAATACAGGTATTAATTGGTCTCCTCTTCCGTCTGTTGTTTTTTAACTTCTCGTTAGTTTGTAGGTTTGGGGATTATTATTTCCCAATGCGCGTCTTTTATATCTCCACAAGTAGTTGTCCAAAGGACCCAGGGAGCTCCATTCTTGGAGTACTACTAGTATTGCACAAAGGTGATAGATGAGCTGATATTTTTGTTTCCAGATTAGCAGGATATACCTAAATTTAAGGAATGAATGAAAACATGAGAGAAGGATATCAGGTTAGTAATCTCATCTCCTTTCACCCTCAGTATAACAAGCCTAGACCTTAGTAAGAAGGTAGAATCAAGTTTTACATTTAAACTGTTGGTAAAAGGGAGTTAAGACAAATTTATTAACAGTGATCTGTAAGAGGCATTAGTGATAAATGTAATTTTCGCTAAAGTGAGTAGTCAGTTCAAATTTGAACACACATTATCATCATACTCGTGTATCCATTGCTACAGGGTGAGGCCATAACAAGAGAAGAACAATTGTCATCAGTGCCACATAACAGATGTTTGCAGGGCATTTCCATGGAATATGATGTAGTGGCATATAAAAGCACTACCTCGTCTACAAAAAAAGTCCTACACAGGCAACTACAAATTGCATGTGGTGAAGGATTTACTGAAAGATAATTTAAGCCACAGAGCTGGGATCTTCATTAATTACTAGAGCCGTGGTTGTAGGCTGATCACACAAAGATTTCTGTGCAATCCCCCAGCTGTGGCACCACAGGATTGCTGGCTTGAAGTGGTCTGTGAGCCTGTGCTGACTTCCATGCTAACTTCATCCAGGTGGGAAAGGAAGTTCTCACTGAATGTGACATCGGTGCTACACCGTGGGTAAAGGGTAACTTCAAAGCTACCTAAAGCACATTCATGCAAATTAATAAATAAATCCTTGTAGAGCAGACATTATTATCTGCTTAATTGCAAAATCAGATTTGTATTTCACTTTATGTGCTCTCAGTATGGTTTGCTGAGAGTGAACAGGCTAGACTTGTGGGTCAGCCTTCCACCTGTGTTTTTCATGGTATTTTATAGTATATTACTTCTACTTAAGAACTGTCCAAGAGTTCATGAGACAGTCTGATATTCCACAGCTGTTACAGATTTCTTGAGGTTGATATCTTTTAACAGAAGCAGCTCAGCAAAGATCCTAGACAGTGGTGGTGTTTTATTCCAGTATACATGCACTGGCTGTAGCCAAAATAGACTCAAGCTTAGATGCACTAATTGCCTTAGCAACTACAAAGGTTATTTTTTCTTTGCAGTAGCAAGGCTGGTTCCACTTTCTAATGTAATATTTTGAATGAAAGGTTGGATACTTTTGTGTAGTCATATTCACTGCCCCGAAAGTTTTGAGTTTTGGTATTTAGTAATTCTGTCTAGTTTTCGTTGTTTGTTTTTTTTTCTGAAATAGTAAACTTTCAAAACTCTCAGGCTTTTCTTCCTCCCCAAATAAAGTTATAGCAAGGCGCTTCACCGCAGATTGATCCATTTAGAAATATTTTCATGTACTGTTATTGTTTAAAAACAAACAAAAAAAGGCCTGTACGTGAAACGGAATGTTTCTCTTCTAGACTTATTCTGGCTCCATAGCATCAACAGTGGAAAAAAAGAAGTAACTAACAGTCCTCTGGAGACTTCAGCTGTATCAGCCGGGGCTGTTGGTTAGTGTAAAACAAAAACAAAACCCCACCCACAAAAGAAAACAGCTGAAAAGGGGCTTGTTTTAAGTTGCCTGGTTTATTAAGGTAGCATTTTTAGCTTATTCATGCTAAATTAAAGGTCTCACCTCTGAGCCAGGGATTTCAGAAGCTGCTCTGACTTTTCTCTGTATGCTTACATAGCAAGTCCTCATACATTTCAGTGTTACTTTCAGGAATCTGCGGCAGCGTGGAGCAGAATTAAGCATTTCCTTAAGTTCTAATTCAAGATTTGCCACCATCACAGGATCCCAGAATGGTTTGGGTTGGAAGGGACCCCAGTGGGGCATCTGGTCCAACCTCCCTGCTCAAACAGGGTCATCCTAGATGACATGGCACAGGATTGTGTCCAGGCAGTTCTTGAGTATCTCTCCAGTGAGGGAGATAATCAGTTAGTTTACAGCTGGTATTTCATAGCTGGAGGAATTTCCATTAAGATTTGCGAAGTGAGACAATGTGGTAGACGTGTTTTGCAGAACAGATGAAGCAGGTTTTAATACTGAAACTTTGTTAACTCTTATGAGAGGATACAGCTTGTTAGGTACAGCTCAGCCAAAACAACTCCTTTTCCAGGAAAGTTGTATCACGGGTATCATTTTTTGAAGCAAGTCTGGAACTTATACTAAGGTATAAAGGTTTTTACCCACATTTCCTATCAACTTAAGTGTCTTCAGTGGCAGTATCTTAGTAGTTCTTTCCTCATTCTAAGTGCAAGAGGAATTTCTCAACAAAGGCTGCTATAACTTGGCATTATCTTGAATCTGCTTCGCTCCACGCAGTCCCAGATCGTATCTCTGTCAAAAGCTAGAGAAACAGAAGGACAAAGCACAGATCGAGAGTCAGATAAAACAAAGAATAGTAAGTTGCTTTCATAGTTTTAGATAAGCAGAAAATAGAGCTTCTAGAATTAAGAGATTTTGATGGTTTTCCACTTGGGATGATTTGTTTATCTTGGGTTTGGTGCCATATATCCAGATGTAACTAAACTGGCTCCAGGCAAAGTTTACCACAATGCTTTTCTATTGCTCTGGGTAAAAAGTATTATTGTCATCTTGGAAACGTTATGTTCTGTATTACTTAAAATTTACCATGACAGAGCAGAAGTTACTGATGTCAGAACTGGCAGAAGTTAGTTCCGTCTTCTCAGAGAAATTAAGTTATTGCTTACATGCAACAAACTAACACGGAGAGGGTCATGAATGCACTGTTTTGCTAGCAGGCATCTGAAAAGGTTTCAGGATCTCCATGTGTATATAAATGTCATGATGTCTGCTAGTGCTAAGGCTGTCTCAAGAAAAAATAGGTAGTTTTTATACCTTAGACTTCTTGAAAGAGTTCTGGTCTCCAAACGAAGCTGTCACGTGCTGTGGGTGCTCACACATCCAGGAGTGCTCAAAAAACAGTTTGTTTTCTCTTACAGACCAGCAGATGCTCATGTCTCTTGCCTATTTATAGCCTCCTTGAAGTGCAGAAGTACTGGGACGTTTTCAAAGGGGTTGTCTTTTAGTTCACCGTTAATGTAAACTCTGCTTTCCCAGCAAGTCAGTCATGGTGTTGTCAGGCTTGGTTTGATCTTGTGCAATGCTTTAAGATGTATCTTCAGCCAGCTCTTAAAGCAGTATCCTAAATTTCATTATTAAAAAAAGACATACTAAAGGAATTGTTGCATTAGTGGCAAACTACAGGGATGTGAAGAGTGTTACTCTGAGCTGGAGCAAAGTGGGAGTCCAGAATTCTTTTTAATTTTGGAATGAAACAAGCTTATGAAGTACACCATGACTATGAAGAAATAGTAAGCAATTAACTACTACTTTCTAAAGCAACCTGTAAGCCTTAATTTGGTATATTGGGACAATGGGAGATTGCATTAGTTGGCTGGGTCTAGGATACTTCAATGGAATTATTTGTTGGGCTAAAATTTTTTTTGAAATATATAAATAAATTTCTGTATCAGAATAACTTCCTAGCTGCTCCTAATCCTTTCTCACGTATTAAGTTACTGCTAATGAGAAGGCTAATGACTGAAGATAAAAATAGAGCATGTTGAACTTGACATGAACCTTAATATCTTTTCCAGCTTCTATGAGGCTTGGATTGTGAATTGTGTATTGTTTAGTTGCTTTCTCGCTGATTAAAAGTACTGAAATAAAGCGTATTGTGAAATAAGGTTGCTGCCCTTGCTTTGTTTACATTTTGGATATCTTATCTAAACGTTACTTTACAGATATGATGCAAAGTTAAAGCTTGGAGATGGGGTATCTAAGTCTTAGTAAGACTTGTTTTTCCTGAAGGCAAAATATGTTGCTGGAGACATAAGACGACTCAAATGTATTTATTGTCAAAGCCTCAAACAAACTTGTTTTGTTTACTGGGGTGGCAGATCAGATATTTCACTACAGGGTTTGTTACTGGGGCCTTACAGAAATTCTTTGAGCTTGGTTTTGCATATCCCTTTATTCTGCTTTTTGTAAGTTCTTTTATTGACTTAACTGGTAAGTTTGCGAAAGACTTTATAGAGATAAGATTGATCTTGACTGAAACAACTGTGCAAAGCATAAAGCATGAAGATTTGGTACACTTTTAAAGAGAAAACTAATACTTCTTGTTCTGGGAGTAGGTCCTAATAGGGCTTGATTACCTCTGATATTTTATTCTTGTCCTCTACAACTGTAGATTTGGTAGCTAATAATTACACTCAGGGTGGTCATTGAAGAAGAAACTCTGGTGATGTAAGAGAACTTTCTGTTCAGGGTGAGTGGCTGTATGTATCCCTAGCACTTGATTTAGGAGACTTGTCCTTTTTTCAGTGTTGCTTTTGTCTTTATCCTGGTGTTGTACTTACAGGAGAAGAGGGCACTCTGTAACCAAAATCGTTGTCCAGTTTTCTTCCACTTAGTAAAATAAAAAGTAAATCTGAATTAAATCTTCTGGCAAAACAACAGACCAGTGCTAAGTAGTGTTGTGCAAAGAAAAATCAGAAAATTGAAAATACCACATCATTATACAGTTGTGTTATGCCTTCCTCTTGAATATAAGTATTTCTAGTATGTACAGTATCAAAAAGAGTATAATGGACTTCATGTTTCTTTGTATTTTTAATGAGAAACAGAATTTCCAGCAGTCCTCATCTTTTTTTTTTTTGTCTTTTTTTGGCCTGACAGTACAAGGCGGATCTCTACAAAACCACAAGTGTCATGGAAAATCAACAGGAAGAAAGTGTTTTCCTCTTCAGTCATTTCATGTGTTCTCCTTATTATCAGATGGCAGGGTTAAAAATAAAAAAACCCTGATACTTTCACGTAGTGTGGGGCTCGACTACAGAACTGAGGGCCACAGAATATTTCAGCAGTATTAATTTGCATGGGTTCAAAAGGGAAAAAACTTATATAGAAGAGAAATCCAGCTGCTAGGAAACTCATTCCTTTTGAACCAGGAAATTCCTGAACAGTAGATTGTGAAGGTTGAGAGCGTGCTGGAATACATTCATATGATTTTTTTTTTTCTTTCTAGGCATTCCTATAGGCTTCTGGTGGAGAGAACACTGTGCTAGGTAAGTCTTCTGTCAGGACTGCTTTGTTTTCTCTGGGTCCGTTCTCATAAACCCTTGATATTTAGGGGGTTAGGAAAAGGGAGAAAATAATTTCAATTCCCTTAGAAAAACAAAGGTATCTTCTTATGCTCTATATTAATATGGTATAGAGTTTGCCCTCTTCCACCTCCCTTAAACTTGAGGGTTTAAGGTATGACCTTACTGGTATGACCTGGCCTTGATATGTATCACAGTATGTAATGCTATCAGGCTTTTGGGGAATAGTTGGACCATTAAAAGATGTCGCTCTTAATAGTCTTGGGATGGAGTGGTAGCATCCTTCTGTGTTTATATCTGCCTTTTTTTTTTTCTTCTACTCTCTACCACTGATACCGGAGTTTTCTTTTTCCTGAAGTGACTGATGGTGTGAATGCTTTGCTCAGAACAGTTATTTTGAAAGCATGGTGATGAAGTCAGATTTCTTGGCTGAAGTTGTTCTGGGTCCCGTGCAGATACAATGCTGTTCACTGATGGGTATTGTTTGTTTGAGGTTCTGTCATAACTTCATCAATTGGGTAACCAATTTAGCCTCAAATAGATTGATGTGTCAGCCTCTGTACCTGTTGCTGGAGCGCAGCAAAACTAAAAACTTGTGTGGACATTCCATTCAGTGGGATTTTGCTCTCAAGAAAGGAATAATGTCTTACAAACTCCTTCAGAATAATCTGAATTCAGATCAACCTCTATGCTCTGCAGTGTAGCAGGTGCCCTGAAATAAAATTCAGGTGAGCTGGCTTGGTTAGAATAAGGTAAGGTTAAAGCAAACTGAAGAAAATGAAAGGAGACAGTGGAAGAAAAACCTTTGGAGAATGATCTCTTCAAGGGACAGAAAAGACTGTCTTTTGTTTCCTAGCTGTGCTCATTAAAACATTGCAGTTGCTAAGCCATGATTTGCAGACAGATGACACGCTGAGGTAAATAGTATGTGGTGGATAGAAGGGATAAATAACTTTTGCTCTTGACTGGATGGAGACACTTGTCTGAGCATATTGTCTGTCATAAATCTACTTTCAAAGGAAAAAAAAAGCCAAGTCACAGCACTTTTATTCTGTAAGAGGATCAATGAAATCAGACTTAAGTTTTGTAAGCTTTTTTCCTTGTGTTCCCTCCCTGGTGTGCCGTGATTATCCTGTTATTGTTTGTACACCATTATTTGTAGTCTTCATCTGTATGAGAATCTAACAAAGTGAGCCTTTCCTATTGGTGAAAGCTCAGGTGTATGTTAGGTTTTGTTGCTTTTTGAACTTCCAGTGGACTGTTAAGTACACTAAAAATTCTTATTGGACTTTGAAAAGAAAAGCTATGCCATGCCTAGAGACAAGTAGTTCTTCTCAAAATTTTGGCAGGGCCCAAGAATATAAAATTCTGACTGTGGTGTGCCTCAGCCTGACTTCCCACACCTGAAGTGTGATGTGCTGTGGTCGAAGGTCATTCCCTGGACAAATGCAGTGTGGCATTTACTGATAAGAAAACACATGGCATCAGTTACCCTGTACAGCTGATCTCGTCCAGTTGTATGATGTAATTGCATGACTGGTGCTAATCAGTTAATTACCATGTTGGACTTCCTTATCAGATGCATATATGACAACTTCCCAGTGCAGAAATGTGGCTGAATACTAACTTTAAAGCTTAGCATCAAGCTAAACTGAATTCAACTGCAGAGTGTCCTGGAAGTGTAGTAAAGCAGAATTGTTTAAGTGGCGGGGGATGCACCTTGGAGGTCTCGTTGGCAGACAGATGCTCAAACAATGGCTCTCCAGCTCAGGGTTTTATTGAATGTAAGATACAATTCACTTGGTCTACTCTTGCATGGGAACTACAGATAAAATGCATGTAAGAAAAAGTAATAATAATAAAAAAAAAATCCACAGCTCTCTCCTGGCATTTGCACCAGTACACTATGTAAAAATGCATAAAATTTGCTTCCTTATGATGTGAAACTACTCAACTGCTTAGCCATTCGTCTACAAACAAGGAAGTGACTGGATCTGAAACAAAACATTACCAATGGTTTTGGCACTTGAAGGGGAAGGATATGATCCCTTCTGGTTTTGGCAGTCATTGACCTCTTGTACTAACTTCTAGAATGGCTGCAAATCTTCCTAAAATTACTTGGAATATCTCTGCTAATGTTGGTACTGTCATTTTGGAAAGTTCTGCAGATATACATCAGTGTTTGAGAAGTGCTGTTTGTATAGAAACTTTTATGAGTAAAACTGATTTTGTGCCTGCTGCAGGAATCTTACAGAGCTTACTGTGAGATTTGTTGAAAAATGACTTTTTAATGAAACTGAAGATACTGCTTCTTTAATAGAACACTAGAAAAACTGGAAGCATAAGGTTTTTATGCAATGGAAACTTCCTGTGAAGAATAGAAAAGTTTTTGAACAAAAAAAAAAATCCAGAGGGCACTGAGAGTCTTATTCAAAAGCATTCTGTTTTTTTCTCATAAATGGGGAGAAAAAAGATCCTGGATGGGGGGAATTAATGTTGTGGTCAGGAATGCATAGTTTTTGTCCAGTAAAGATGGGAGTGTTAATGGATGTATGCAAAATCTAAAGAGTACATGAGATTATTAAAACATACCTGCTTAAATCACAACCCAAAAGAATGTGGTAATACATCTCAATTTTAAGAAAAATCAGGATCACCTGTAAAGTGCTCTCTTGTCTTAGTGGCCCATTGTTATAATGGTACCAGTTTATCACTGGGCTGCAGTTCATAATTCTCTGATGACCATTTCTTACTGGACATCATAGAGAAATTACACATCAATCCAAACACCGTGAGCAAAGTTAGTGCTGGTTGCTCGAGGTTTTATTCAGTGAAGTTTTGAAGGTATTTTAGGATAGAGATTTCACTGGCTGTCTGAGAGTGGGTCTTCTGTTCACTTACTACTTAAAACCTGAATTTTAACTTATTGCAGGCAATAGAACTTGCCTGTTGCCCTTTTGTTGTGGGCCTAGGAGGAGCCTCTGTGACTCTTCAGTCTATAACATCTCTTTGGGGGGGTATTTTTCTGGTTTGGGTAGCACTGAACGAAGATACCAACCTTTGGGGGTTTCTTTAGTCCTCCGTTTTGCTTAATTTTAAAATAATTGACCCCTTAGATCTAAGATTTCATTCAACCAGTGATGTGCAAAATACTGTTCCAGCTTTAATTTGCACAGTAAATTTTAGCAGATGCTCTGTTACAACCATTGGTACATGGTGAAAGGGCAAAATGTAACAAGTTAAACTGACTGTGCTGTGGAGAGATGAATTAATGGAATTTGGGATTACAAAAACTTTGAGTGGCAAGCATTTTTGTTGGGTTAATGAACACCTCTTGCAGCTGAATGAGGTGTACCTGCATACACTCAACCTTAATCAGATTTTAATTACAGCATTAAGCTAGAAACATATTTCCATATTTCAAGGTCAGATTGTGTTTTAGGAATGTCACCTTTGTATTAAGCAGCTGTATTTATTCCTTACAATTAAATAAGTTATATATAAGCACTGATACTATGCGTGGAAAACTTAAACTATTTTGATTTCCTTTCTTCAGTAGCTTATTTTGTTTTTAATCTCTGATCTTGTACTCTCAAATCTGAGAGTCTAGTTATGCCAGACTCCTAAACTTCATTAATAGGCCTTTAATTATGATGAGATCATAGGATACCAAGATTAATTTTAAAAACAAAGAGAATGTGTTTTTTCAATAAATTTAAAAAAATATATTTTAGTAGCTTGATGAAAAATGAGACTAAGTAGAATTCTCAAAAACATTCTAAGATACCAGGCATTGAACTCCCACTGATGGTTTGTGTGAGTCTGAACAGACACACACGTTATGGAACCCTGTTATGGAGAGCTGCCTTCTCCCCGTAGCACTCAAACACTTCTTCAGAATGCAAATCTACCTTTTAAAAAGTGTAAGTGTATCCAGAGCTTTGATTAAAATTAGTTGTTCTAGTGTAAGTTGATGTATTTGCTGACATTAATTCTATAACTTGGTTCTTGTGCAAACACCTGAATAAATGTTCATAAGTGTTGCTTCTGCTGACTAGCAAAATGTGCCTAGGGCAAGTCAATGGGATTTATGGAGTGTATTTCTTTCCTGCTCATGGGCCCCATGGGTGTAAATATTTCCAACTGCTAAATCAGGGATTTAAATGCCAGTTTAAAGTCTGCTCTCAAATAATATTCTTAATCAGGAGTTGGTATCTGTCATAACCAAGGCAGTGTATGTCACTGTTGTTGACTCTCCATTGGGAAAAACCTGTGTCCTGATTTGGGTATCACTGAAATTCCCTGTGTTGGTCAAAGGCTGGCTTAGGATGCAGGCCCTTGACACACATCAGATCTCCCTTTATGAGACAATCTATTACTGTGTGGTAAAGTGCAAGTGACTGTAGAAATAGTGCACTGCACAGATGACACAACAGACATAATTAGCCTGTAGTATCCTTTTCTGTGAACTGATGGGTGCCAGTCCCACATGGCCTGATAAGCAGTTACACAGCAATCTGCTTTAATTAAACACGGGCAAGGAGGCTTAAAGAAGTTTTGAGAGTTGGAGCTGACAACACCGTTTTGAAGTTTTCTGAATGACCTCACATCCTTAGTATTTTCAGTGTGACTTTTTGTACGTCTTTAAAAAGCTTATGGAAAAAAATAGTATAATTCACCATAAGGAAATTCCATCTGGAATCCCACGGAGCACATTGACACCTCCTTGGTCACTGGACTGGCCCTTCTACGAGGGCAGGTCACTGGAGGGGCAGGAGCGTGGGCTTTTGGCGCCCTTGGCTGAGACCTCCAGCTGCAGTTTCAAATGGGATCCTGAATGAGGAGGGACGGGAGGGTGGCCTTGGCTAAGCCCTTGATCCTGCTGCTGCCTCATGCTTTGTGGGTGCTGGGTATGGGTGGGGCGGTATAACCGAGAAAAATGTCCCTGTTCACTGGCTACTGTGCTGCCAGGCACACGAACTGCTTTGTAGCTGGCAGGTTTATAGAGGAGCTGCTCTTGGTCTTTGTAATATGGTGATAAAGCGTGTTCTGTCCTGTCAGCATTGCAGCAGCAAAGCTACCTTGGTCAAATAAAATACTTGAGGATCTTGGCAAGCAGTGTAAGACAAAACTGAGCATGTTCGAATACTTTCAATAAGGCAGTTACTACCTGTGCAGGGACCTTCATTGGAGCAGCAAGACGAAGTTTAGCTTGTTCAGATCAAAAGAGATCAGCTTCTCTTTTAAAGCTTTGACTTCTTGGGCCGAATAAAAGGTTACACTTTGTTCAGTTGAATTCTCCAGTCTGTTTTTAATTGCCTGAACCAATTTTATGCGAGTTTTCCGTAAAAAGTAGTTCTGAAGGGTGTGTCAGAGACAGTCATTAAAAAATTAGAACAAGCTGCTGTGATGGAAAATGTTATGCATCCTTAACCACAGATGTAGTTGTGCCTGCATAGGTAATGATACGCTGCAGTGTATTTTTCTATTTCAGGCAAT
The DNA here is from genome assembly GCA_013399855.1 of Oxyruncus cristatus. NCBI lineage: Eukaryota > Metazoa > Chordata > Aves > Passeriformes > Cotingidae > Oxyruncus > Oxyruncus cristatus. Next base: position 4,072,926 of record VXAY01001630.1, on the reverse strand, counting down.
GATGCCCACCCAAAACCAGCAAGGCTCTTTTCTTTTAAGAGCACCAGTTTGTCAAAATTAACTTTCATTCAGTAGATCATCCTAACTTCAGCCTGGTATGAAACATGTGTTGCAATGTTGGGCATATCAAGGTATCAAGGCTGTTTTATTAAAGGTGAAGTATATTAAATCGAGGGCGAGTATGTGTCCCCAGATGTCCTTGTGGAAAGGTCTGTTGGTGTATGGTTTTAAATGTTTTTCAGCAATAGATTCCTTCCACCCTGCCCCTACTGGGGCAATTCTCCAAACTGTAGAATCTTTGTACACACAAAAAGCAAAAATAATGCTCTCTGTTTGGTGTGGGGCTTATTTTCATGACCTGGGAGCTTTAACAGTGTCTGGGAAGGGAAACTACATCTGTCTCACCTCATGCATAATGCAAATGTGGCATGCTGTTAACTTCTAAAATACCTTTACACGTCTTAAAATATCTTTAAACATTACAGCTGAACGTGGCTAATTTCTAATTGGTTTTGTAGGCTAGGTCTAGCCTTCAGAAATTGGTAAAGACTTTCTGTAAGGAGCTTGCATACTTTCCTGAAATGCCTTTCTTAAATGGCTTCCGAATAGGACACACCGTAGGTTGGGTGGAGCCTCACAGTCTCAGTAGGACTGAGACACGCTGTTAATTCAAGGGCAGTCTCTTACTAGCTTCATGAACTGCATAATAAAACATACCTAGTAAAAAAAAAAAAGGTACATTTTCAAGTAGTTATTCATGCAGTATAGTAAAGGGTCCTCTGAATTAGTGATTTTTTTGCAGGCTTGCTGGTGCATCACTGTGAATCTTTTGCTTGGAACGGTGATTATACAAACTTGGGCTTTAATTATCAGGTTATTTATGTAGTAATCTAGTAAAAAAAATGCCAAATATTACTCAAGTTTCATAATTGGTATATTTTTGGAGACAGTGTTAGAAATTGCTAGTGTGGTGTTCCCATCCCCCAGCTTTTGAGCTCAGAGGAGTCTAGTTTGCTTGCAGCTGCAGTAGTAGGCATCTTTCTTTCAGGAAGTGACCTTGGCTTGTATTAATCAAATTCAGAACACACAGAAAAGCTTCTTGCTAACATGCTGACTTGATGTAAAATTTTATAGCATCCATTTTCTTTTAAAATGAGGCCATCTTATAAAAAGGGAATTTATTTATGATCTCTCAATTTAGAAGAATTTCTCTAAAATGACATGGTATTTAGAGAAGGTAAAACAGCAAAACCAAGCTGCTCTCTGTACTGAGAGGAAAACACTGAGAGCTTTTTATATATATAATTAAATCTTAAACTGCTGTTGGCAAAACTGTATTTTAACCTTGCTAAAGTGAGAAAATAGACCATTTTCACTGGTGTCTTTCCATTTTTAGAGTAGAAAAGCTTGGTAGTAGGGCATGAACTCAATCAGCTAAGATTCTCATGATGTCTTCAACTTTCTGACTTTATGTATTTTAATCACTTCCTGCATCTTTTGTTAGCAGCTCTCAAGGCATTAAACTTAACCTCCTAGTAGCTGCATTAAGCTGCTATACCTATTTGCATAGATTAAGAAAGGAATCTACCTGTGTCTGTTCAAGAAATCACTGTTTGACCTTGCCCAACAGCTGGAAATTGTTTTTCTTTGGCTGCTCTTAAACGGAGTGGCTGACGATTCCTGAAGCAGGTTTTAAGAGTTTTTGCATGATTATCGTATTGCCTAAAACTGTTTTGGGAATTGAGCTACAAAAAGATGACCATCAGTATTTTCAGCTGGTATAGCTGTTTCTGAGAGTCTTCATCCTTTTTCTGGACCTATACAGAGGGCTGAGACCAGAGTGTCCTTGACCATTGCAAAGTGCTGTGAAAGCCCTTAAGGTTGTGGGTAAGATAACTCACCAATTTTGAAACTGCATCTTGATGGAAATTTAGTAATAGCTGCCAACTGACTAATGGTTTTTTCCCCTTGGGTTGTCATATGCATTATCTTGAACAGTCCACCATCTGGTTGGCTTAAGGGTTTGGAAAGCTAAGTTCTGTTTTAACTGGCATCTTTAGCATAAGTCTATTCGGCATGTCTACGGCATATTTACTCATTTTACCTCTTCAGTTTTATTCAGATTCTTGTCATTCTTTCTGCCCTGTGTTGGAGATCAGAGCATGTTGACATACATGCTCTCAAGTGTTTGGTGATTTCACTGCTGCCTGCTTTGGAATGGTTAGTTCCATGTTGTTTACCCTGCACATGTGTGCAGTGGCTTGCCATTCTGCTTGGTGTCAAGCCAGAGTTGCTAAGATCTCTGAGTAACCCTACTCCTTTCTGCTGTGTTGAACCACACTCTTAGATTGTGTTGGTACAGAAGCTGCCTGAATTACGTGCTTTTTATACTTCTCTTCATGCTGCCTTTTATTATTTTGTGTGTTGCTGCACCAAACTGAGAACTCTTCATGCACATCTTCTCCAGTGCTTTAGTCCTCTTTCCTTTTAGTCTGGAAGGCCAATCATGGGGTGATAAACTTGCTGCTCTCCTTGCTTAAGTGTAGTTGACATTGACTTCCCAAATCAAATGGATGCCAAAACACAATCAGAGACTGTGTCATTTAGTATCTGCTGTCATCAACAAAGATTTTTGGGGTACCCACCATGGACAGATTCACCAAGTCTGTAGACCGTGAAATTAAACTGCACTGTTAGTGATGATACAGTGGAACAAGAAGCCTGTTCTATGTTCATCCTCTAGTTCTGTAATAAAATAAGTGGAGATGAAGATGAGAACCATCTCTTTCAGTGCCAAAGGAAGACAACCCAATTACAAGGGTTTCATGTCCAGACCACTTTTTACTTTTGTGGCTAGGTATTACTTGTTTTCCTGTGCAACACCGAAGACCTGATGATTTTTGCACCCAAGAGTCCCAAATTCAGTGTCCATCCTTGACCGAGTAGATGGAGGATGTCTTGTTTTGAAGTCACGATCCTCTAGAAACAGACTATTTATTAACTGTACTGTGGGGACTGAGCAGCAGTGCTCGGAGTATGCCACGGCACCACGGATTCCTCGTTTGCCATGAAGAAAAGTAAATCACTGCAGCTCTGGACTGTGCCTTCAGAATCCTTTCCGACAATTCTGTGCTGGTGCTCTCCCTCCCTCCCTTTCGCAAGGTCAGCCTTTCCTGTTTGCCAGCGCGGTCCCGCGGCTGTCACAGCTCCAGAGCTCAGTGCCGCGTTGATACAGCCTCGTATCGCTCCTACCCCTTCCCTTGCCGACACGGTTTTCAACTAAAACGGGCGAAGAGGGGGGACCCACTTGTGCAGCTCTCAACGTGTGACTCGCAGGCATCCGCAGTGCTCCCGGCAGCTGCCCTTGGCGCTGCTTTGGGCGGCTCGGGGCGCTGTGCTGAGCCCCGCGGGGCAGGGCGGGGGCCGGCCCGGGCCGCAAGGGGTTAAAGCGCTGCCGCCCGCGGGTCTGGCCGCGGCCGCCGCGCGCCCATTGGCTGCAAAAAGGTGAAATTGAAACCACGGTAAACTTTTGACCCTGGAGCAGTTCTTGTGGAACGCCTTCCCCTTGCCAAGAGCTGAGGGCTTTCTCTTACCCCCCCGGCCCCCCTCCGCTTTTCCTGTATTTTTTCTCTGCGATCGTGCTGTGCCGCATGCAGCCGCTCCGAGGGAGGGGGAGGACGAGAACAAGCGAGGAGTTTCCGTGCGCTGCTGACGGCAAAGCTGGAATATGCCTTAACCAGCTATCTGCTAAAAACTCCCATCAGTAAACAAGTAGGAGTCCATTTTTCAACTTCCAGCGTGGTTAAAGAGAAAAAAAACAAAAACAACCCCAACAAAAAACAATCGCCGCATTTACGCTGACGATCAGGGCTAATTAGAAAGTGGGGAAGGGAGGATGAGTCAGCCGGCACTCTCTGTTGCTTGCTTAATAAACCTGTTGGCTTTTTTAAAAGATTGAAGTGGTTTCTCCTTACTGAAATCCGACGTAGAAATGTCTCAGTTTTACTACTTAGCTCGTACCTCGGTAAATTAAGTACATATTTACCTAACTAGCACTTTTTCAATTCTGCATCTTCCTTAAGTGAAAAAAAAAAAAAAGGCAGCATCTCAGTCTGGGAGACAAGTAGTGGCTGTTCAACTTGACTGCCAACCTCCAAAGTGTTAGAGGCCCATGGTAGCCAATGTTATGGATTTTTATTTAGGGTGGGTGACTCTAGCAAATTCTGGGCCTGATTAGTGTGTGTCACTGGCATGCTATGCGGAGTTTGTCATAAGCCAAAAATATCTGTGGCCCAGAAAACCCACCTTCTCTGTGTAGCTTTGCCAAACTAAACAAATTAAAGCAGCATTACCTTTTGAATGAGGTGTGAATATAATATTCAGTTAATCGGTGTGTCCCCTTAAACATGCTTGTCTTTTCACCGACAAAAAAATAGCTGACTTCATTACTTAACTGCATCAGCTTCCATTTTTTCCCTTGCTGGCTCCCAGGCACAGGTGTTCTTGCTGGAACCCTAAACTGACTGAATGTTAGGTGCTACCTAATCAAGGAGTCACTCAGCACCTCACCTAGAGATAACATTCAGAACTTCATCAGTGAAGAAACCTGATGCCTGACTACTTCAGGCTCGTGTTTGCACATCTCTAATGTCTTCTTGCAAATAGTTTCATCATATTTATACAGTGTGTCCGTTTTCCGAATTAGAGATTAGGCTGGGGAGGAACCTTCAACTGCTATGATTTGGACTCTTTTTAAAAATTCAGTTCAATAAGCAGTTTTGTGGTTAAGAAGTGTTTGGTTTACAGCGGTATTAATACAGTAGGACAAAACCATGAAGGTTCAGTGTGGGCTGTTCTTGTAGTGCTGCTGTTCCGATGCTCCTTTCCCTAGGAATTGAAGGAGTCTTCTGAAGCCTTGACAGCAGCACCGGGGGAACAATGAACATAATATGATTAATAGCAGATCCCCTGCACCCTCTTGTGTGCAATTCTTTTTGCAATTGCAAAAGAAACATGTGCTTGTAATGATAGTTTGTGGCCTCCCTGTGTGATCCAGCTAGTGTTCCTAAGCAGCAGCTATTCCGTAGTTTATTTTCCCTCACTCTCTGTGATTCTTTGTTCTGTCCTCCCTGTGTGCTTCTCCTTGTCCATTTTATGGCAGTTCTTCTGCCTTCACAGTGAAGCTGCAGTGAAGGTGCCTGTGACAAGAAAATGGAATAAATGCCCTTCTGAAGGAGAGAATAGTGAGTAGCAACTGCTGGAAACTACAATCGCTTCTGAACTCTCTGAAGCATCATTTAGTGTGCCTGAAAGGCTTCTCTTGGACAGTTGCAGGGTGGCATTGTGGTAACATTGTGTGCACGTGCCTTTAGTGTCAGAAATCCCTGATCTCTAAAAATGTTACTGCATGTGCCAAACTCCAGAAACACAAACTTGTTCGGCTCTGTAAATCCTGTAACTTCAAACTACCCTACCTGGGGGGAGTGGTATTGGAGAGCTGGCTGCTGGTAATGAGAAATCACCTGTGTAACCATTTCTTCTAATGAATATGGCAGAGAGAAAGGTATCAGAGATACTGTCGACACATTTTGTAACCAAAAAGCATTAGATGTGCAGTTACAAACTGAAAATAAATGTTGGCATTTTATACTGTCTTATTCTCTGTGTTCATTCGGAGTAGGTTTTGAGGTTGATTTCATCTCCTCAGTTTCCACAGTGGGGAATTGCCAACTGCTTTGGAGCTGCCCTGTTAGAATTTTCTCCCCCCACCAGGGTTTCCATACCCTGAACGCAAAATTTAAAGAGAAGTTCACACCAAGGTGTTTTCGTCTATCCTTTCCCTTATCTAGAGTAAGCAGTTTTACTGAAGGGTGGAAAGGTGGCTTAGAGGAAATTCTAGAGCACAGCCTCTCAATTTAGAAGACTATTTTATATTCCAAAACTCACCAGTACTACTGTTGCACACTTCGAACTTCTGCCGGTTGATTTCCCCTCTCTCTCCTGGATTTGATCATGGAGTTGCACAGTGATGTGAATTCTGATATCTAGTATTAAGGCTTGGCACTTCCCCCTAAATCAGCTCCTAACTGTTGTGCTGGCATAAATGATGCAGAAAAAGAGTAGACCTGTAGTAGTTGGACCTTAGATTTTTGTTTCGTTTTAAAACAGTACCATTGTATCTGTCTTCTCTGCTTTTATATCTGTTTGAATTGGTGATGAACCTGCAGTCCAAGAGTGATGCAATAAGTGGCTTTTTCTTGGCTTCTTCCTCGATAGGTTTGTCTCAAAACTGTCCTGTCTGCATCCTTGTTGCAGCTGAGTGAACTCTTTAGTCTTCTGCAGCAATAATGGATTGTGCTTCTGCAATGCAAATGCCTTTTTGCAGAGCATGTTTATAACAATGAGTTCTTAAAAGAGAGTTAAAAACCCCAATCTGTTCATTGTTTTACCTTCTCTGTTAGTGTTTTTTTTTTTTTTAAGTTCTCCTGCATTACCATCAGGATGCAGGATCCAGACATGAATAGATGCAAAAAATTTTCAGCGATAGGCACGTGAATTCTTTTAAGCATTGTGTGTACGTACACACAGTCTTGTTTTGCAGGAATCAGTACCTGAGAATTTTTTTTCCTCTTTAGTACACAAACCAGTATGTGGAAAGCTGTGTTTTTCTGATAGAAAAGTGGTGTGATGTTGGTGCAGCAGAGCTCCTGCTGCGAGTTGTGTTTCACCTCCCGCACTGGCTTGAAAAATGTGGTTAATACAAGGATTGGCTGCTATAGCTGAAGGACTTTATGCATTTGTAATCTCTGTAGGTTGCATTATCTGTGTAACTCTTTGTGGGTTGCTATGCCCTGATAATCAGGTTATTCCTAGCTTCTCTTAGAGGCTCAGGTCTTTTCAGGCCACAGGGACTGTAAAACAGTAGCTTTCCTTACTCATTTCTGCCGTAGGAGCAGACCAGGATACTTACTCTGCCGTCTTTTTAGAAGGGTCTACTTTATATCTAGCACCATTTAAAACTGGTCTTAGGTTTTTTGTTTGCATGGGGGCCAGGATGGGGCTGCTCAAAGAAATTCCACATGCTTACGTAGGGCCCTGTCTGCCATTTACACTCAGCTTTTGTGTGTGTGTGTGTCTTATGTGTCATGTATTCCAGTTCAGCATAAACTCTGATTTCTCTAAACTTTCTTTCCTTTTGATGTTTGTTGAGCATATATATAATATATATAGTGGTTGTACTTTAGGGTGGTAATCAGTATAACCCATCAGGTGACTTATCAAAGCAGCAAATGAATTGTAAATTCCATTTCTAGCACTAAAAGAGGCAACTTTTAAGCATTCTTTAATACCTCAGGATGTGATGTGATGGAGAATTGGAAAATCAGTGATGCCTATCTAGTTTTTTTTTCTTCTGCCAAGCTCTTTCTGTCCTAGGGAAGAAAAAGGGCCACGTGTACTAAGCATGGACAATTGCAAGAAGTTTATTCTGTTTGAGGGGAGAATTTCTAATGTCTTATGGGGGGAAAAAATCATTCTGCGTTTTATTCAATGCCTATTTCATGATGAATAGAGGCAAAACTGAGTAATGCAAATTAAGGAGGAAGGGGAATTGTATACAGATGTATACAATGTGTAATGGTCACGGTATCCTTTTTAATTGATCTGAGTGTTGTTCTTAAGTAACACACCTGTGTAGATGGTGACATTTCTGGTAACACTGATTGCAGGAATTTTGAATTAATACATTTAAATCGTATATATTCAACATTTTGATAACTTTAATTATGCTGCTTTTTCTCTTTTCCAGCTTCCTGCATAGAATATTCATTAGGTGATTTGTTATTTCAAAAGCTGTCATTCGCCCTCTTTTTGCCACAATACTGTTAAAGTAGGAAAAGCAGTTGTCTCTTTGTTTGAGATTTCCTTTGTTTTTCACCTTGATTCTGCACCACCTGTGTGCTATCGTACTCCTGGGTCCTGTGTCAACATTGCTCGCGAGTTGTTGTGACAGGATTAGAGCTGAGGATTTCAGTCAGAGCAATCTTAATTTTGAAGTAGCCCAAAGTTGAAAATGAAAAAAAAATTAGTTTAATGAGAAGCAGAGAGAACATTTTTAGAGAGAACAAATGTTTGAGATTTTCAGAAGCTGAATAATAGAGGATGATGTATAGGAACAGGCTGGAGTCTTGTGGTTTTTTGTAGGGGGGACAAGCAAGGCATCCTATTAATGAAAAGCAAAACTACTTAAAATTGATTAAAAAAATTTCACTAATACACTTAACATGCTGATGATATCAGGCAAGTTATTAGAATACTAAAATGCATTTTGTGTTTTTTAGTCGGAGAATATTTACGGTAATGGTTAGTAGAGTTTGTGTTTATAAGGATATTCTGTGGTGTGTGTTCGTTTCCTACTGACTTCTGGAAGCGAAATCTTCCTTTGGTAGATTCACCCCTTTTCAGTACTGAGTCAAGTGGGGCTCTGATATGACATGGCATGGTGATTTCTGTGCTTTTGTGGGAAACACGTAATGATAACAAACACATTAGTGCCAGACGTTTAAACAATGTGTATTTGAAGGAAATACCCCCTTCTCTTTTGCTTTCCTGGGTTTTTTTATGGGTACATAATATAAACATCAATTATGTGTTTTCACTTTTCTGATCTTTCTAGAAGCAAAGCGTTGGAAGCTGTATTTCTCTTTGTTACCTGCTCTGTTACAGTGTGTCAGAGCAAGATTAATACTGTTTAGTGGCACTGTTGTAGGAAGTGTGCTATTCATGCCATCTTCACAGTGCCCTTCAGTTAATGGTTTCATAAAGTTCTGGGGTGGCTTTTGAGAAACTTTGAAGGCTGCTATTCATTCATTGGCTCAGAAAGTGAGGAAAATGTTGGCTTGCTGGGCTGTAAAAGCAAAATTAGTGTTTGCCTTCTGGAAACTGAATTCCAGGTGTCGTTCAAGTGCAGTCATTGAAAAACCCAGTTTTGTTTACAGGTGTTGTAAAGTTGGGGTTTTTTTGTCCTATACAGCAGCAGAGCTAAGAGAGTTTTTTAGCTGTGTCTCGGGATCTCTGTTGAGAAATTGGATTTCTGCCGCACTTGTACTGTGTGACAGTTAATGGTCGGTCCTTAACTACTGTGATTTGTAGAATGATGTCTTAAAATACCAGTTTCACTTGGCTTAAAATGCTTTGCTGTGGTGTGTGACATCTTAGTAACTAGCAGTGAGGGGTTTGGCAGTCACTGGCCATGCAGCAGGAGCAGGACTCACCTGGGTAACCCCTTCAACTGCCCAAAGAGAGGGGAGAATCCCCACTTGTCATCTGGAGGTCTGCAAAGATCCCTGAGTTGTAAAGGACTCACAGAGCTAGGAGGAAGATGTAAAGTAGCAAAAATAACTGGTGTTTACTGCAGAAGTGCGGGATTTGTGCCTCTTTTGTAACCCAGGGCAGTGTTATCATTCGTGGGTGGTGGCATTTCACTCCTCCGTGACAGATGAAGTTTACCTCCCATCCAGACTACACTGCACTTTGGTTTTAAGTGTGACAGGTTTGGCTTTAGAATGCATGAAATCGTCTAGCAATCTTCCTGAAAGTCGTGAGAATTGAAGGAAACACATAGTTTTAACAAAAATAATGGAAGAATTCCTCGATGAAAGACGTCTTCTGTAATGCTTTAAAACTTAAGACCAACTTGAATGGTGTTCCATTTCACGGGGTACCTTCCCTGGTCAGTAGTGGGTATACTGTGGTCCTTAATTTGGCAGTTTATGGCATTCTTAGTACCTCTTCTTTCCTTTTTTTTATATGTCTGCCTCACTAACATGGGAAATATTGACTAATCTGGCTCTTTGAGCGAAAATGTAGGTATGAAGATTGTAGCATGATGCCATGTTAGATATTTATTTTGAAACAGAACATAAAAATACTACTCTTCAGAACTGTACATTTTCTTGATGGCATTAATAGGCAATTTATTTTAGGTCAGAGTGTTTTCATTAGATTTTTCTGCCTTGAATATTCAGCTTTAATTTCATATCACCAATGTTGGTTTCAGAGCAGATGCAGCCAGTGCTGTAAGTATTGGGCAAGAGGACTTTTCTGTACTTTCTTTTGCCATAAAGGTACAAAGGAGTTATAGTCCCTTTTGCAGTTAAAGGATGTTATTTTGAAGTTTGTGTTGCTACAAAGAAAGTGATTTTTGTAGTAAGTCTAGCAGTTAAGTTGCCACTGCTTTCAGCAGTTACTGTTTTGTTTTTGCGACACTTGTGTTCAGTGTGGTTGATAAAAAAATCATATAGATTAACTATAATGAAAAATAAGTAGTAGTGTGTAAAAAGTGTGTCTTTTTAAAATAGAACAATGTGGATGTTGGAGGTTATTATTGACATTTTTAGGAAATGTCAGGTAGATTGGAATAATGTTTTTAATTAGGAACTGCTTGAATTCAGACACCAGGTTAAACATGGATTGTAGTACCAGAACATTCTTAGAAGATGTCTGTGAGCAAACAGATATTTTATCTGGTTTTGTTGGCTCTGTGTACAGTGTACACATATATTTCTAAATAACTTGGGAAATAGTTCTAAATAAAATTTAGATATTCAGATAGGAAAAAACCACATTTACTGTATCTTTCTACTTGAGGTTAATAAAAATATTTGGGTAAAAGTTTATTTTTTTCCACATCCGAGGATAAAATTTTGAAAGAAATATTACTTTCAGCCTTAGAATTTCTACTGGAACTGGTGGTAGAATTCTCACTGACTTCACAGAAACAGTCTTAGACAAATGCTAAGTGCTTTTGAAAATCCCAGTAGAAGTATATTAACTTTCAATGGGTCAAAATAATTATTACTTAAAGACAGAGAGGGAAAGGCATTGACATGACGTGTATTTCATCAGTTTTTAAAACACACAGAGCTTTTGACCTGTTAAATTAACTAATTTAACTAATTAACTAATACTTCTAATAAAAATTCATGGAATACTGTCCTATTCCACAGACTTAACTGTGGAAGAAGAATTCTGCTTGTTCTCATGGTGGTCACAGTGACACTTTTAAAGTGCTCTTCACTGCTTGGCATGGTAACAGTAGCACGGTAATAGTATTTCATATACACAGAATGATGAATTATACGTGGTTTCAAAGGGGGGAGCTGGGGAATGAACAGTTTTTAAGTGGACTACACTGTAGGTGGAGTTGATTGTTTTATCACGTTAAAAAGTAACATTTCTTAATGGAAAGTTTAGCCAATCTGTTCGTGTCCCACTCTCTTACTGCACGGGCTAATTGTGCAAGATACAATTCCAATTTTATAACGAGCGATTACTACAGCCGGAGAATGTCCTAGTAAAGTTGGGCTGTGAAAATACAGAATTGGAAGTAGATCTCGGAACAAAGGGGGTTTTGTCTCTTTGACTTGGTTTGAAGCTGTATATGTCCATTTGGTAGAAATTTCGTGTGTATTAGAGCAGATGCCGGTCGGTGGGAGCTGTGCTGGTCACTGCCAGTTCCCTGCTGCAGTGGCTTTTTGGAATGGCAGCGCGTGCACTTTATCCAGGGGTTCTGAAGAGGCACCTTTGAACCCCTTTTGGATGAAGGGTGTCCTGGTGACACTTTGTGCGTCTGGTTGATTCTTCCTCTGTAATTCTTACAAGTTTGTTTTCCTTCTCCAGCCAGTTTTCTGCAAAGAAATGCTGGAAGTGGGAATCTCTCCAGCGTCTTCAGTGGTGAAGGGCCAACATGAAGAGATTTTCCGAACTATGTCTTTATCTTTTCTGAGTGCCCAATTTATGCCCTTGCCCTGAAGAGGTCCACTGCCTCCCTAGCTGCCTTCATGCTTCTGATGTGTGGTTTAAACATCTTCTTATTATTAGTTGAAGTGTAGTGCAAGGTGCACTTTTCTCTTTTTTTCAGTCCTGTGTTTCCTGTTTGCATTCAATTTACCCTGTCCTGTGTGGCTTTCAGTTCTTCCCATGGAAACAAGCTTTCCACTTTTTAAATGCTAAACCTTTTCCCTTTGGCATCCCCTTTAGCTGTCTTAGAGAGCCATGGGGGTATTTTTTGGACGTTTTTGTTCTCTGCTATGTAGGTGTAGCAGCTATTATCCAGAATTCACTTGAGGGCCAGCATCTTTTTTGTCTGTCTCTTTTTGTTATCTCAATGCAGTCTAACAGTGACAGTGCAACCACTTTCCCATCTCGAGGGCTGGGGGTGTGTGGTGATGTCCTCACATATCTCTAGAGATGTGTAAATTAATATTCCACACTACTTCTAAGCTGCATATTGTTTTTTAAACACAACTGACTTTATAGGAGAATAATATCATCTTCCAGCATTTCTTTGATTTGTGTGCACAAGCAGTCACTGATTAAAGTGCTGGCTTCCTTTTGCTTTTTCTTTCCCTGTTAAGACTATTTGAGATACCTGGTTTTAACACTTTGAACTGGAGCTACAAATGATGTGATACAGTGAGGAAATAAATACAAAGTTTTAATATGCTAGAAATTTTAGAATGTATGTCTCATGCAGTCTCTATGTCTTTGTTTAATGTGGAAAAGTGTTTCACAGAATTCTGAGTAATTTTTCTTCACTCAATTCATAACTCAAGACTTCAAAGGTTAAATTTAAATTTTAAATGGAAGTGTTAAATAGCTGGGAATTTGTATTGATTCTGATACTCCTTCTTTTTAGTCTGTCAGTGCATGTTCCTAGTAAAAAAATCATATTAAAAACAAAACTTAAGGTTTGAAAGGCCTTTTTGCAACTTAAAGGAGATGTATTCCAAGCTGATTAATGTGATTTTGACTAGTACTCCTGTTGGTCTGATAAAGATCCCTAAATACTATGTCAAATTTGGAATGACATTTAGAAAGTCTACCTCTGGTGAGTTCTAGTAAGAATTTGGTCTTTTTTGTTTTCTGCTGCCTTTACTTGCGTATTTCTGAAAGGGTCTGATCTCCTTTCTCTGATGGCCAGGCAATAATGTTTTCTGAGGCATTATTTGTTCCACGGATTTGCCCTTTTGTTTGCTCATTTTTAGAAAATGTGTCCATCATACCCAGCCGGTTACTTTTTCTTCTCCTCCTGCAAAGACTTGTGTTTTCTTTCCCTGTTTCTCTGTATTTGAATCTGTTTCATGACTTCTGCCTGATTCATCTAAAAACTGAATTCAGCTGAGAAATCCAGCGAGAAATAGTCTCTGATTTAGTTATGGCACATAAGGCTTCCTGACTGCATTTTACAGAATTATTCCCATCTTCATGTTACAAACAAAAAAGGCTTTGGATCCTTCCTCCCCCACACCCTCCATTATAGCTGTATAAGGCTCCTATTGTCTCTATTCATATTGAGATGTCACAGATGTGTACACTCCTAAGGCTTCTTTTCTCTCTTGAACCTCTAATGACCACCACTCCTTTGATTCCTTTCTCAGGCAAATTGGCCTGGGCCTTACAGAAAGAAATTTAGGTCACAAATAATTTTTAGATTATTCTACTCGAGTGAGAGGAAGATTTAGCGGACTGTTGCATTTGTATATATTGGAAATTTATGGCAAGATACGGCAAAATTAGTTTCATCCAACAAAGAATATTTAATCACCCCAGAGATCATTGACTTAAAATACCACCAAAGGAGTGTGCAGTTTTAGCATGGAACGTAAGTGTGCAATTGGGTTTTAAAGCTATATTTATGCTTTCCTGGAGATGAAAACAGGTGTGTTCACCTGTGCTGTTAAAACAACTGGTCTTCCATTCATTAGGAATGATCTTGCTGTAAGCAAGCACATTCCTTTTTCACATGCTTCTCAGGCAGGTTATTGGTGTGTAGAAAAAGCAAGCGTTTACAGAAACGGGAAACTATTTTGTGTTTTGCTTTACATTTCTGAGCTGTCTTGTGCCAGCATCCTTTTATAGTTGGCTGCTTTATTTTCCAGTTAAAACTAGTATTGTGTTTAAAGTGGACTGGCAGGTCACCCTCTTTATCACTTCTGTTGGTGGTTTTGCCTGTTGTCTTGTCCTATTTTTCAAGAGCACTCAAGAGGTAAAAAAATCTGCTGCCACAGCACAATTTCTAGTTGTTTTACAGGATTAAATTAAACATTTAGCTAAGTTATTTAATCCTTTTCCCGTTATTGTTTGTCCTGTTGAATTATGTTCCTTCAACCACTTGTACCCTTGAAAGTGTTTCAACCAGCTGCAGATTCATGACAGCATGCCACCCAATTTTTGGCACTTTTTTTTGAAGAGGGTATTCAGTGCTTCTGTCCAGTACTAGAGGATTGGTAGTGTGGGATGGTATGTTTTGTAGAACTGGCTTGGAGTATTTATGAAGAGGGACTGAAAGTATTGTGAGCCTCTTTTGGGGGGGTTGTGTCTTAGCTCATCTGCTGTGGACGCAGAGCAGCACTGGAGAGATTTATTTCCCTCTATTAATTTGTTTGTTTGTTACTTTACAACTAAGACCGAAATCTGGCTTTGAAGCATCATAAAGACTGGAATGAAAATGTTTCATTAAGCATTATTTTGTGTTGTATTCTTGGTATTTGTGCCGTGGAAGTTTTGAGAGACTGGAGTACTTCCAGGGTTAATATCAGAAACTAATTTGTTAATTGTGTAACAAATTGTGTTTTTAAAGGTGCAGAACAAAAGATGGTTGTTTGGGCACTATCATGAAAGATGCTTGAAAGTGGTGTGTATACTTTGCAGAGCTTATTTTGTGTCATTTAGAAAAGTGAAAGGTATCCTTTTTAGTCAGACTAAAAATGCGTTTTCTAATGATGGCCAACCCGTTCCAGTACATTTTGAAGTTGATCTCATGTATTGAATGTTCAAGCACATTCACTTCAGAGGTCTTTATGTTGGATATAGGAACTTGCCTCTCTTGGTCAGGTTGGCTGAAAATGGTCTGGTTTGTAGCACCCAGCCACAAAAATGTAGCTTTGTTAGAAGCGTCTGCAGTGCCTGCCGGTTGATTCCACACTAGCACAGAGACAATCATATTGTCATATTTGACTGTTCCCCAGGACTTCCACAAATGCACAATATGACAGAGCTGTGTAGAAATACTTAGAAGCATCACAACTGTTCTTCTTGAGGATTTGGGGGTTCCAGCTGTTGGTAAACTTTGGTGGTTCTTAAGAACTTGTGATTATGCAAGTGCTGGGAAATGAAGAAGTGAACAGGCTGATAGGCTGAAGATGAACATCAACAACATGAGCAGTTGCCCAGAGTAGAATGGGGGAAACAAAACAATTAGATAATTGCCAAAATTCTCCATTACATAGAGCTTTTAATAGAGACTTGTTTTTTAATTTAGTGGTTTGCTTTTTAAATATGCAAATATAAGAAGAATGGCTGGAATGTTTTTTCAGCTGTATAATTCTAATTAAAAATATTTTTACTCAGCAACTTGGCACTTGAATGTTTGCTTCTTCAAATAAACAGTTTTCTTAAAAGTCAGTCTCCATACTTACTGAATTGATGACTACTTCCAATTTACATACAGTGTTTGAAGACTAAGTTGGGAATGCTGGGAATGAACATCCGTTTGTAATAACAGCTGTAGAAAAAGCAGCAAGTTCATCTGTTTTGAATGCTTTTCTGAGTTCTGCTTGTAGAAGTTGAAAAGCTGGCGTTAAGCTTGGCATCTACTTGATAGAGGTGACACGTCAGAAACTGATAGGGTGTACAGTGAATGTTTTATTCCGTCAAAAAGTTTCTCCCTTTGTCTGAAGGCATTTGGGTATTGCTGGAGATTTTGATCCAAATGTGAAGTGACTTCTGTCTCTAAATTTAAGCTTTCATTGGACAGGCTTTTACAAGGAGACTGCCGATACTTTGCCTAGTTTTTTACTGCTGCTTTGGAAAACGGATTTTTGAACTGTTCTCATTCTAAACGTGTTATATTAAACTGTCATCTCTGTGAAATGAGTAAGATTTTGGCATGATAGGGTCTGATTCAACAAGTCCATAGCACTAGATGAGTTAGTGCTAAACTGTAATACTGTAGTTGTGTTAAAGTTCTCTCTATTAGCAAGCAGTCTTTGCTTCCATGAGGCACTCGTAGGGTAGAATGGCAGAACAAAAACATTGCATGCATGTAATACATAAAAATGTATGTCAACTCTGATTCAGAGTCTCAGGAAGAAGAATGGGCTTGCTGATGGCACATTCCAAGCTTCAGGGAAGAGAATGGAATTGCTGATGTCTTGGACAGGGATCATGTGTGTTTAGTTGATTACGTTTCATGTTTTCACCAAGAACTTTTGAAGTGCACTCAGCCTGTGAAGTGTCAGGCAGTGCACAGCTGCCTCAAAGAAAATTATGGTTGTTGCTGCAAATTGAAACTGTGTTTGAGAAGTTGCTTTCACCCTTGTAAGGGAAAACTAATTTCTTACTCTTTGTCATTAAGGTAAGAGCTCCTGTGTCTTTATTAGATCATGTTGGAAAATGTCTCTGTCACTCGGTTATCTTACAGGAGCTGCTCTCTTCTGTAAGAAAAAAACACCACATATTTATGTGTAGGGTTCTTTCCTATCAAATATAGTTGTCCTGATTTTGTAGGTTGTGCCAGGAATCCCGTCTGATTTCTACTGGGAGTTTTTGCTTTGTATTCACATTTGATGTGGTGATATGATTGTTATGTAGTTTCTGACAATGATCCCTTGGCATTGGACTTTATCATGGCAGTGGTTAAAGTTTGAACTGGAAAGGTAATCACATTGTTGTAATGTCTGGTGGTCAACACTGTGTAAGAATCAAAGTCATAAATCGATAAGGCATGAAACGATCTTTCATTAGTTAATATATCCACTTGGAAATAAAACAGAGTTAGAAGTGATTAAAATATATATAAGCAATGTTTTCAGACTTACACGGTCAGACTGATAGTTTCATATTTTAAGGGGTTTAGTTGATGCCCTTTACTAATTTAGGCAGATTTTAGACTTTGGACTAATCTTTAAATAATTTAGGGTTACATAATTCCATTTTAAGAGATTATGTGAATTGATGCAAAATTAATTCCTAATTAAGATGACATTGAAATACATAGAGATGAATTGGACAGCTTGCATTCTTACCTGCAAATTATATTGTGTGTCATATGGCCTGGAGTCGCTTATGAATCAGGTGTATATAGAGCTGGAAAGTCACTCTTCAATACCGTTATGTTGGTATTCTCCTTTGAGTTCTGGCCAAGGGTATTTTGGGTTTTTTTATATAAATATCCTATTTTTTTTGAGTTTTATCGGTGTTAGTAATAGAAGAGAGGTTCATGCACTGGCCATAGGACAATCTCTTTTCATAGTTCTCACTGTTTGTGGCAAGGATCACTGGAAGAAATGTTTTCCACTTTTAGAACGTCATTAAATATTGACATAAAATCTAAGTAGATCTAGTATTTCAGTCAGCTACTCGCTCACTGACTTGCCTGAGTTTCTCATGCTGTTGAAGTGGCTGGAGGTACAGAAGAGTGGTGTTGTGTCATTTCCTACCACTTAAGTAGTTACAAGTCCCACTGTAGTAGCCCAGACGTCGCATCCTGTTTCTTTCTTTGTGGTATTTGAGCTAGAGATTTTATATATACATATATATGCTTGTATGTATATATGTATATATTATATGTATGTATTTGTTAAATTTTAAGTTGTTTTTTAACTAGTTAACTAGTTGTTTTTTAAACTTGTTAGCTGTTTACTAACTCCTTTCTGATTCAAGTCTTTAAGGATTTGACAATGTTCAAAGCTCACAGGTGAAGAATTCTTGCAAATGTTCACAAGTGTGTAAGGATGAAAAATAGTCCTTTTTAGAATAGTGTGTTCGCTGCAACCCCCTTATCTCTTGCTCTGGCTGGCAAACAGGGATGCCCAGGAAACAAATTAACGAGTAATGACATTCCAAAAATAGAGCACACACGCATTATTTAGCAGAGGAACAGGAGACCAGCTCCCAGTGTGTTCCACCTCTGCCCATCCTTTAACTGAAAGTGTCCTGTCATTTTAATATATGCAAAGTGAGCAAGGCTCGAGTTAATTGTCATGTCTGAAAAATAGCCCCGGAATACAAAGTGCTTACTAAACACTGCAGGGGAATTGGTAAATGAAACCTGACAAGGCCTGAAACATTAGTCTCCCGAAGATGGAATGTATAATATGAAAAGGATGTGTGCCAAGTTAAGGTTATTTAACATGTTGCAACAAGGTGTGCTTAACTGGCTACCACATTATAGGTGGCACCTTTTTGTTTGGTTGGTTTTTTAAACATCACTGAAAGTCCTGATTCAGTGAAGTCTCCGAGTCAGGTGTTTGGCTGGGTGGGGGAAGCGAGGGGAAGAGTGGAGAATGATAAAAAGTGTATGTTCTGGAATAGTATTTTATTAGTTATTATACTAGATTAGCATAGTGATGCATCAATACAATTAATATAATTTCCTGTTTGCTTCCTAACATAAGTATAGGTGCTTTAATCTTAAAAGGTAATGAGAGGCTTTTTAGTACAAACTAATTACAGAACACAAAAACCTCTTTATCCGCTCAGTGTACATGAGTCTCGTTATCTGTTTCTGTAGTTTATTTGTTGCACTTTCAGATTCACAAAGCTGTAGTTAAGGTTCAGTGGCATTTTTTTATCTGCTGCATTTCCCCCCTCCCTCAGAGGTTTAACAATATGCCGGTCTTATGCACTGTAATTTAAAGTGTAGTACCTTGTATTTGATTCCTTTTTTAAACAGGCATATTATTTATATCTGAAACATTTAAGGAAGAGTGCAAATGCTACCCTTTTTATGTCTTTTAAAAAGTAACCATTGTGTTTACCATATCTGGCACATTTGACTATGAATATATATGTATATTTTTAACCTGAGAACAGTGTGGCTTTAGCTGTCTATCGTTTTGTTGCTGCCTGTGCCACAGATAACAAGATGGCTTGTCATGTAGCCACCCCATTGAGACTCTAATGCTGTACCACGTGTAAACTTAAATTTTGGTAGCCAGGCTGTGTTGGATGCACAGTTTTCTATATGGTGTGAATTGAGTATCTTTGCAGCTCATCCCGAGGGTGTGGAAATCAGTTAAAGGTCGGTATGTTGAACTCACTGAGGTCAAAACATGCCGAAGGATGTTTTTGTTCGAGCACTCTCTGTTTTGGTTGAGTTTTTAGACAGGAAATGGTGTGTTCATGTATTGCAGGTTGTACTGGTGTGGTGAGATCTGGTGGGGCAGCCGACTGCACAGCCCCAAATGCCAAGCTTTGTAGAAGAATACTGACTGTGAGACTGGAAATGCCTTAGTGCCTGACTGTGCTTTGATATAAGCACCCTAATAACCTAAACTAGTTCACGTGAAGCAGAACAGAGCACAGTGTTGAAATAAAATATTTTTTTTATTTAAGATATTAAGAAGTTGACTGTTACCTCACTATTCAGAAGAGGAAGCATGTAGATTTAGAGTAGGGACAACAGAGTTAAATGGTTAGCTTTTAATATGTAAGAGGTCGGGCTTTGATTAGCAGGAAGACCAAACGTTATTGAAAAAGATAGACATGTTTTAGTTTTTCATTTAAATGTCATAGATCACAGAATAGAATATCCTGAGTTAAAAGGGACCCATCAGGACCGTCTTCTGGCAGGGACACCCCAAGAATCACAATGTGATGACTTCTTGGATTACAGGATTTTAATATCTGTTTTAATTATAGCGATAGTAGCTTCAAGTCTAATTTACTTTTGACATACGACAGAATTTTTCTGTAGCATATTTGCTGTTACCTTTTTTGTTCACTGGGAAGGGGTTTCATCCCTACTTCAAGTTGTTTTAATTTCGTCCTGGTCTGTAAAACAGAACTGAGGATGTATGTAGGTGGCCCCTGTCAGTTTACAGTTCTTTTAGAAAACTCCTCTGCAGCATTTGTCCGGACCAAAGGAGTGCAAATTCTAGTCTGCCAAGAGCCTTCAGATTTTTCAGAAGGTTTATTTTTTAGTTACTTTACTGTGGGACTACTTTGAGAAGTTATTTTCTATCTTCTGCTTAAACAGCTCAGATACTGACATCCATGGAATTAATATATACTTGAGAGGAATATGAAGGGAATATTCTAAAACTAATTTAAATAGTGTGAAGAATTTTATGCGGTCTTCAACTTAATTTTTATTTCTCTGTCCGCTTGCATTTCTAGTCCCACAGAATCCTTTTGATACCTGTGCATCTTAAATCTTGCACCTTTCAGTGACTTTGTGCCCTTCATCCTCCTGCCTGGGTCAGCTTCTCCGTGAGACTCTTGGTGGTGGGTTTGTCTGACTGCTTCTCTTCTTGCACAGGTGTATCCTCCAGTGTATCAACCTGTTGTTACTGTATCTGAAGGTTTCTTACGTTTTTCCTCCCTGTTTTTTGGCGTGTTTTTGTCGAAGGGATGGTTAAAAAGCAGATGAATGCATATGCAACCAGTTGATATGAAAAACTTCCGTTTAATTTCTTAAGAAATTAACTACTCGAATAAAACTCATTTACCTGCCTGCTAGTGATTACCTATTAAGTAGTCGGGGTATAAGTATCAGTTTTTAAACTCCTGATTTTGAGTAGGACTGTGGTGTGAACGTCTCATAAGTATTTCCCAAGAGCAATTTATTTTTCTGATGAGCTTGAGCAGCCTCTGCCTCGCATAGCACTTCAAATGGTTTTCAGAAAACCAATTCAATCACGGAGCTGTCGTTTAAAACTTTTCCTTAGTTACTGTAATTCTGTATATTCTCAGTATCTCACTAATTAGTACACTTAATCATACCTTGTATAAAATGCATGATGATACAGGTTAATGATTCTTAGAATTTCAGAGAGAAATAGAAACACGAGTGTTCAGTGCCCTGAAAACAGTGAGATGTTCTCATATAGAATTATGTACAAGCAGTATGTACAGACTGACACACCTAATTTTACTTGCCTGTTGTGTCTTTACAAAGTAATTACTTCGGGAGTGAGGCTTTTCATATTAAGATTTAAAAGTTACTAATATCAAACATCAATAACAGTTTCATTGTTTCTTCCAAAGTAACAAAAAAACCCCATTTAACATAAATATGCTTAGTTCTCATGTAAAAAGAAAATCTGCCTTACTGGTTGGCACTCGTGGTGTTGATATTTTGAGCTATTTAGGATATGGCAGAGATCACAGTTAGTTGCAGTTATGTGCTATATATTATTTTTGTTTTTCAGGATGTGACTTAAAATGACTTCTGATTCTGAAGGTCCTCTGAAAAACACGCTGTGCTTGAATGTGTGCTAAGGACAAGTAAGTGACTGACCTCATGGGTGGAATATATTTATATATTTATACCTGAAAAGTTATTCCCTTACTGTTTTTAAAGCTACAATTTGGCATATAAGAAGCATATTCTTAACAAAAAAAAAAAAGGAGGGGGGGGGAAGAAAGAAAAAAAACCCCAAACCAAGCGAAGCACGTTATTGCACTACTGCCAGAAAGTGAATTTTCTGTTTATTTTCTTGTGGCTTCCTATCTATGTAAGTGGAAACATCATTTGTTTCTGTGATCAGTCTTACAACAAAGGAATGTTTGCATAATATCAAGAATATTTTGACTCAGAAGTTTCACTGGAAAGCAGTGATATTTTTTATATATGTGTATTTGAGGGAAATGTAAGTTTGAAATAATGAGTTTCCACCTAGAATACAGAGTTGCAGAATGGTTTGTCCTCTAGTTTTATTTATATCAATCAAAATTTAACTATTTGGGGCTTCTCTTAGCGTAAAACACTTAGTTTATTGCAATTTGCATCTTACAAAAATGTGTGACTTACAGCTTCGTTTTTAGGAGAGAGGATTATATCTTAACATACAAAATAAAAGAATTCCAGACCATCTTCCTGATTCATTGCAGAGAACGTGTTTAATGCTTTGTAATTGGCTTATTTTGAATAATGCTAAGAGCCAGTTTATGCTTTTTTGCCTAGTGCATTTTCCAAACAAGAAATCATCTCAGACAGAAGAACTTCCAAGCGTGCAAGATACCACAAGTACATGTATTTAATTTAGGAAAAACTTCGTGGTTCCACAGGGCCAACAAAGTGTTAAAAGTGTTTTCATGCCAAAAAATACTATTTTAAAAAATATTTTTGGTATGTTTTAAATTAGTATTGTATAGTTGTGCGTTTTGGGGGTGTGTGTGTGTGTGTGGTCAACTGTTTCAGTTAAACAAACATAAAAACGAAATTTGAAGCATCTAATTGTACTTTTGGCCTCCTGTTAGGACAAAACCTTCCCAGTTGCCACATGCTTTTTGGTGAATAGTAGTAGAATTCTAAACTTTTTTGATTTTAGTAGTAAAAAGGCATAAAAATTTTCACTTTTGAAAGCTGTGTTTCAGAGCCGTCTATTGAAATAATTATTCACTTCAGGAATACTCCCCGGAACTTCCAAAATAAGGTTTCTATCTGCAAAAGCTTTTTAGCCCCTTAGAAGTCACAGGTTCATCTTCAATAAATAAATGTAACACCTGGTGCTTTTAAACTGGGGGTTTCTTCCACCATTAACTCATTGAATAGTAGCTTCTTTGGCAAATATTTCCTGTAGCTGGCAAATTAGTTTGACTGTTAACAATTTGTCCTGTAAATCCCTCTGTACTGGGAAGCAGCTTCTGTGATTTCCTTAGCTAAACAGTTACAGAGTTGTTCTAGGCATGACGTGCCTGCCCAGCTTGTAATGATATTCTTAGGAAAAGGAAAATACATGTGCAGGAACTCTGCAGCTTTAGGCCTGAATAAACTACCACCAGCTACTTGGGTTTAAGAGCAGGGAAACAGCCGATGCAGATCACCTAATTTTATCCTTCCGTGTCCAAGCTCTTATATTTAGGGACTGAAAAGTTTTCTTAAATAGAAGGGTCGTACTCTTTGATGTGTTTCATGTTTCTGAGTCAAAATGTAATAACTTATGGTTTTCTATTTAATCATATTATCTCTCAGTACAAGTAGATGTTACAATAAAAATTACATTTCCAATGTAAATCATTTAATGCAACCCTGTAACCTGCGAAATTATGTTATGGTGAGATGTCTGTCTCAGCTCGAATTTTCAACTGTTTCCTCCTCTTAAATAGAATTTGCTTTTGGCTGCAGACACACTTGCTATGCCCACACCCTTCCTGAGCTAGCCTTAAGACTTACATTTAAAGCTCTTCCTTTCACTTTCCACAGTAGCTCTTAACTCTGCTCTCTGTCTGTGCTCAGACGCAGTTATATAGTTATGTGTGTGGATAAACAGATATATGTATGTTCTGATGCAGTGCCAGGGAGGGGAAGCAGCAGCCCTGGAAGGGGGTGTTTTGTGTCACCTCCAGCGTGACTGAGGCTCCAGCCTTAGCTGGGAGCTCTGGGGGCATATTATGAGTCATGTTCTATTGAGTGTCAGCTCCAGATAATCAGCTGCTTTTTGCATCATGTTTCTATAATCTGTTTTTCTGCAACTGCTCACTTACTCAGATGAGTAGTTTTTCATTCAGCTACTTAATTGAAGGAAATGGGATCCCTGCAGTTCTTCAGTGCTGTACCGTCATCTAGTGGCACAACAGTGTATTTTTTTTTTTGAGCTTCACGTGAGGTGGGCCCTAGTACGTTTATTGGAGAGCTTTTTGCCCTGGAGGAGTATCTGAATGAATAAAGGCCTGCAGACTTGCTCTCCCATCTCTCCGTATGTTGGGTTTGTCTCATTCATCCTGGTTTTGTATCAAATATTTAGATGTGAGACCAACTTCTTACCTCTGCAGTTCGTGCCCACGGTACAGAGTTAGGCATCTTCTGTAATTCTTTATTTCAAATGTGAGATTATGTTTTGCTGTTTAATTTTATTGTGATATAAAAAAAAATAATTGTCCTTACTTTCCTCATGCATCTCTCTGAAACAAATTTTTAACCTTGATTTTTGCTTTGATACAAAGCTTTATAAACCAGTGTTTTGGCTAAATAAAAGTTAGATTTTAAAGAAATGGCAAGCAAACATTACTTTTTAATAGCAAAAAGGTATATTGATTTCCAGTAAGAATGCTCACTTGTAAATCTGACAAAAATAAATGACTTAACTGAAAGTTCTCTGTGTTTTGAATTAGTATTTTGAGAGGTTCATTCACAAATACTGGTTTTTTTTTTTGCTTTCAGCTGCTGATGCATGGTCAAAATGAGTGGATTAGGAGAAAACTCCTTGGATAGCTTGACCAATGAGTCAAGGAAGCGCAAGCCGTTGCCCTGTGATACACCAGGTGCAAGGTAGGTTTATGCAGAACTTTCTCAGTTCCAAATGAGCTTTTAAAAACATTTTTCAAGCTTTCATTGCGATTCAGAGTTAATTCTGCCTAAGGAATTTGTCCGGTTGAAAAATTCTTTGGGCCAGCTTCTTGGTGTGAGGATAGGTGACTTTACTGCTGTGTGGAGGTATGCCAAGGTTGATGAACTGTGCCTTGTAATCAGACTCTTGTGGAAATTTTAATAGATTGACCACCTTAGAGTGGCTCATCCATCATCCGGTTCCAGTCCCCCTGCCATGGGCAGGGACACGTTCCACTAGATAAGGAATCACTGTTTGAAGCTGTGATTGCAAGGAAAAAAAAAAAAGAAAAACTTCTTGCTTCCCAGAAATTTTAAAGGCATCCTCTTGTTTCTGGTAGTTGATTTGACAGGCCTTATTTCAGGTGGTTACATTCAGAGTTCTGCAAGAGGCTGAGCTCTTTTTTCCCTTGTTTGTGGTTGTGTTTCTTTGCAAGTTCATCTCAAATTTTGGCATTCTGTGTTATCTTCCGGCCCCTCACCCCACTGTGTCAGATATTGTTGTCTGAGGGACAGTTTTCTGTTCCCCTTAAACCTCATTGCTTTCCACAGCATTCAGTGTTCTGTGTTACCCTTTCATGTTCTTCTTCCCACCGAGTATTAACTTATTAAATTTGTCTTTGGTTCCACCAAGGTACCTGGCATTGTGTGCACTCATATTTGTCCCTTAGAGATACATCCCCACTGTCCCAGAACATTTACCTTCATCATGCAACAGACTGTGTTTGAGATCCTTAGATTCTTCCACCACATCCCAGTGTCTCTTTATGAGAATCCTCCGTTCCAGTTTCTTTTTCCCTTTCTCCAATGTCTGTCTGTCCATTCAGGAATTCTGATTTTCCCATTGTCACCCTTCATTAGCTTTCTTTATCTTTCCAGCTCCTGCTGGAAATACTTGTTTTCTCCAGTGTTGGTCCATGCACACTTCCCTAACTCTTTCACTTGGTTTCTCCTCAGAGAATATTCACTCTCTTTTGATGACCTTGGTGTGTCCTTTCTTGCCCCTTCCCCGAGTCCTTTTCCTGCTCCTGCTGTACTGTGTGTGTAACATTTCTCCCCATTGATTTAGGCTGTAGACAGTGTCTTTACCCAGCACATTAACCTGTGTAGGGAGAGGAATTTCAAAGACTTTATCCAGTAACATTAGGTTGTCTGGGATTCTGCTTTTCCTGCATGTTGAGATGGTATTTTTGTCCTGATGCCTAGAAATTTCTGAGGTATCACCTTCTGTAGGCATCTCTTTGCAAGCAAACTGAAGGCATTTAATAGAATGTTAAAATTCTGTTTCATTTGTCTAAAAATTTTTAAGCAAATCTAAAGCAGCTTCTAGGATTAAAATACGCTTTCTGCATGAGTGCTACAATTTGGTAACAGGTAATTGGTCTTTTCAGTTAATTTGACGATAGAGTAAACACAGGAGGATTTTGGGGGGGGGGGGGTTGAGTAGCTTTCTTAAATCCACTTAAGATAAATTTGTGCTTAAAATTCTTTTGAAAAAGCAAACCAAATACAAACCCCAAACCAAACAACTACGTAACAAAATACACACATAGGCCTTCACAATTCATGTTTGCTGGAAGAAGAAGAACTGCCTGGGTTTAAGAGGTGGGTGTGACATGGAGTACATTAAAGTTCGCAGAGTGAGCACAGGTTTTGTTTAGGGTGGTATGTAAATAATGTGAAACAATGTTGTTGATTCCTAGTCTGACCTGCGGTGGTGAGAAGCGTCGGCGTGAGCAGGAAAGCAAATACATCGAAGAACTGGCTGAGCTGATCTCTGCTAATCTGAGTGACATTGACAATTTCAATGTCAAACCAGACAAATGTGCTATTTTAAAAGAAACCGTGAGACAGATTCGACAGATAAAAGACCAAGGTACAGTTCTCTGCTCAGTCAAAATAAACAATTTTCTTGTGGGTCTTTTTTCGAAGCAGTTGTTATTTGGCAAATGGAGTTACGGTTTTCACAGCAGCATGCAACTGAGCAAGTCTTCAGACTTTGACTTGAAGCAAACCTTAAATATTTCTGGTTAAAAGTACTCAAGTATCTATCATCACTTTTCCTTGGGAATCAGGTTTTCAAACTTTGTATGGCCTTTCTTACCAGTTTCCTGCAAATATTAGAAAAGCTTAAGCTAGTGCACAGACAAGGTAAAAAAAAGCAGGTGGTACTGTACCATCTGCTTGTACAATGTCCCAAATACCCACTGATATGAAGAATACATGCTGCTGCCTTTCACTTCAGGGAAATTTATGCTTTTCTTATGGGGTAAGCTTCCAACCAGAAATAGTGATTTTTATTGCTATTTTTTCCTATTATGTTTTCTTGTGCTGTTTATGACACCTTTCGTAAATGATAAGTATTGGATGCCTCTGTATTTAAAACACATCTAGACTGAGACCAAATAATTAATTAGTGTGGTTGAGTGTGTGTGTTCAGTATAAAGTCAAGTCAACAAAGGAGGAAGTAGCAGTGCATCATATCTTGGTAATTTCTGTCAGCTGGGGTAAACCTAAGTGGTATAATACTTTTTTTTTTTTAAATGAACAGGTGTACACAAAACCTGTGTTTTGAAATGCAGAGTGAGAGGAACATGTAATTTTGTTGGTTTTTTTTTTTTTTAACAGCACCCACCCACATCGCCACCCCCCAATGGCTGTAGCCTCCCATATGACATTGGAGCATTAAAGTATTGAAAAAATCAAGTGTGCTACAGTGTGTATTTTACCTTGCCATGTCTTATGAAGACGTGTTAGAACGATTGTAAAAAAATCATCTTCTGTTTTTAGGGGTTTTTTTGTAGTGTCATCTAGTGTATTCTAGTGCTTCATTATATCTTCCCATAGGATGTTGCACTCCTCTTGTGGCCTGCTTAGCCAGCCAGCAAGTACCACAAAACAAAGCTTACCCTTTATTTTCTGTAATTCTGCCCAGTTCCCATTCCACCTTCCCCTGCAATCAATTAATTTAGGATATTTTGATTCTTAAAACATTGGTTTATTACATGCACACACACACATTTATACATAATACACACATCTATTACCAGGAGTCAAAGCCTTTTTGTAGAACAATGGGATGGCATCTAAAGGCTGTGACTAATCCTGACGAGATGATAAAACCTGGCTTGTAATACTAAAATGGGGCCTTCCTGTGAAATGTTGCTTTACTGAAATGTATCCTTTGGGTTTCAGGAAAAGCAGTTTCTAATGATGATGATGTTCAGAAAGCTGATGTATCTTCTACCGGTCAAGGAGTTATTGACAAGGATTCATTGGGACCTCTTTTATTGCAGGCAAGTACAAATTAGTCCTTCGTAAATCCCTGTGGAACCAAATACTTCAGGCAGGTGAAAATATTACAATAAAACATGCTATCCTGTAGTAAATAGTATGCCAGAACTGTATAGACTTGTATTTGAAAGGGTCAGGAATAAAATCTACAGTGTTTTCTTAGTTTTGCTGGAATTCTCTGTAGAAGGAAATAGAGGAATAGTCTTTGACTTTTTCTTATATTCTTGTGCTTTACTTTCTCCAGCAATCATTAGGAAATCACTGCTGAAGCAGGGATTGTTAATACAAGCAGTATTTTACTTTTTTTAGGGGATAGACATTAAATAGATGGGGTTTGGGGGAGATTTGTTATGTGTGTTGGTGTTTGTGTTACTAAATTATGAAGCATTTTAAATGAATGTTGCCATCAAGTAAAATAACCTAAGAATCATTGTAAGCAAGGGTACACAGCAGATACCCTTTCTTTATGCCTAGAAAACCAATCCCATATTTACAAATTCAATAAAAAACACTTTTGAAACTTAATTGTTCCACACAGATACGGAATTTTTCTTTCAGTTAAGAAACTACAGTATTTTTATATATGGTTAGACCCCGCTCCCTCTTATCTCATCACTTGCTGGTGGAAGTGTCTTCATATTAATGACTTACTACTTGTTTCTACTGAATTTCTTCTTGTTCCTGCTTGCTAGCTATTGAAGTAATGTTACAAATTCATGATCTAGTGTTCATACAGATCAAGAATGAAACAAGAAGGCTGGTTATCACTGTGAAAGAGCTGAATGGAATAACAAATGAACAGATTAATTTTTAATATTAGAATCATTCCTTACTAGACACACTTTTCCTCAGAGAATTTAAAACTTCAGCTCTAACCTTGAAAATAAATGAATGTATTGTAACTTGACATTTCTCAACCTTGTAGTTTTTAAACTAGCTTATGTTCAGAATTAGACAGTGTGTCTTATATGTTGTCATATTAATATTTAGGCGTTGGACGGCTTCCTGTTTGTTGTAAATCGAGATGGAAACATAGTGTTTGTATCAGAAAATGTCACACAGTATCTGCAGTACAAACAAGAAGATCTGGTTAATACAAGTGTCTATGGTATCTTGCATGAAGAAGACCGGAAAGACTTTCTTAAAAACTTACCTAAATCTTCAGGTAATAAAAGTTGATTTATAGTACGTTAGTAGGCTATTTGAAAACAATCAGAGAAGAAAAAAAGACCTTGTAATTGGATAACGTTTTAAAACAGATCACTTATGCAAAGGATATTTGACTACAAAAATACCTTAATCTTGATAAACATTACTGTGTTTTTACAACAGCGTACCACCCTAAATAAACGTGCTGGAAATTCATGCTGTGCTTTAGCCTTTGCATTTTGTTTGCCTGTAACTTAAAACAGGAACAGGTTTCCTAATGCCACAAGGTTAGCTGAAGGAACTGCTCGTTTTTAAAAGGTGTGAATGACTTTTCAACTCTCCCTCAAGCGACTGGAAGTGTCATATGAAAGAAAGAGTGTTTTTTACTTAGTTCTCAATGCTGCTATTTTATACCGTGATATATTGAGAAGGCTTCTTAAAAAAATCTTTGGTCTCTGTAAACTGGCAACAGGGTATCTAAATTAAGAAGAATCAGTTTTGGTTTTCTCTGAAAATCTCTTATCAATTCTTACTGTGTTCTTTTAAGTAAATGGAGTGGCTTGGACCAGTGAAACACCCAGGCAGAAGAGTCACACGTTCAACTGCCGGATGATGGTGAAGAGCTCTCATGATCTTTTGGAAGATGTGGGCAGCCACCAGGATGGACGTCAGAGATATGAAACTATGCAGTGCTTTGCTTTATCGCAGCCAAGAGCTATGATGGAAGAGGGGGAAGGTAGGAAATCTTGTGGAATTATACTGTGCATAGCAGAAATTTCTGTGCAAAGCTCTTCCGTGTCTGGGATGTGTTGTGAAATCTGTAGCTTTTGCACTTCGTCTTTAAGAAGGCAACGACTTTAATTCTTACTGTCTGTAGTTCCATTTTAACGACAAAAGATGCTTCAGCTGTTTTGTTAGCTGCTTCAATAGAGTAAAACAGGAGAGAAATGAAAAAAGAAAAAACCACGTTCTTTTTTAAATACAGATTTGCAGTCCTGCATGATTTGTGTGGCGCGTCGTATCGCAACTGCAGAAAGGGTGTTTCCAGCGAATCCAGAGAGCTTTATTACAAGACATGATCTCTCAGGTAGGAAGTGTACCCAGGACGAAGGTATGAAGGGGTCTTCTTTGTCAGTGTGCTCTTGTTTTAAATAAATGGAGTATGTAGGTAAATTGTGTCTCTGTACCGACTAGCAGAACTCGCACCAAGAATTCCCACCTGGTTTTTGCAATATACCGTTGTTGGCAGTGTGATGTAATAAAAACTGTGGGATGCATTTTCTTCTCTGTGCTGTTGTTTGGTAGCTTGGTAAAAAGCATTACTTGTGTTTTAACTTGGCAGCATTTCGAATGGTTGCCACTGTGCTCTCCTTTGCACGTTAGAAATATTTCAAATCATAACTGAAACGAATGGAAGTTCTTTAGAATGTTTGTATTTTTATACAGTACGTGAGCTAGTGTTTAAAGTGGTTTATGTGGTTTAAATTGAAGTAGTTACATAATCTAGTTGGGGCTTTTTCAGATGCTAGTTTGTGTTTATGATGTTCATTTGTGGGTGTAGTTGGTCAGTATTTTTGAAAATTTTACTTGTTGTGCGTCCCTTGGGTGCTTGTAACCAGAGACTGAGGTTACTGTTTTCTAAAGCTCTGGCATTGACCTGTGTGGGATTAACTTGCTTTTATTCAGTTATATAAATCCCTTTGAATATTGATGTTCTAACAAGCAGCATCATATTCTCACGTGACAGATAGTTCATAAATTTCAATTCCACGTGCTCAGAACTCGGTGCTTTAAAGGGGGATATTGGAGCCTTATGAAAGGTACCACGTCTATACAAAAGTCATAAAGAGCTTAACTTGTGTGTTTTCTTTCCTGTTAAGGCAAACTTGTCAACATTGATACAAACTCATTACGATCTTCCATGAGACCTGGCTTTGAGGATATCATTCGTCGGTGTATTCAGAGGTTTTTATGCCATAATGACGGGCAGTCGTGGTCAAACAAACGCCACTACCATGAAGGTAAAAATCAGTTTACCGTGTTTGGTTGTGCTGCTTCTCCTGGGGGCTGCATTTTTTTCAGCAAAACAAAAATGCTGAATTCAACCTGTGTTCTTTTTTTTTTCGTACTTTTGGTTAGTGTTAATTACGATGATTCGTGTGCAAGCTGAAGGACGGGTGACCTGTTGAGAACTAGAAATTCTGATGCAAGTTATTTTGGTTTTTCAATGTGTTGGTTTCAAAAATTTTCGTGGAAAGTATCAGAAACATAATCTGGGGGCCTGAAGTAAGCTGGTTTTCCACAGATGGACACACAGCAATGACAGGGACAGCTATATTTCTGTGATAATGTGCCATCTTCAATTACCATTAGCTTGTTATTTTTGCTTCTCGTTAATTTGACTTTATTTTAATTCACCCTTTCTTTTGTTAAACTGTCACTCTGTAAAAGTGCTAACAGTTGTGTTGATGCCTTTTTCTTATTCAAGACACAAGGCTTCAAAAGATTTTCAGTGTTACGTATTTTGTAATGCTAATTTGATAACCTTGATAGGTAAGTGAAGTACAACCACGGTCTTCAGTAAGAAAGATGGTGTTTTCTAAGCATTCTGAACTCTAGTCTTTTTGAAGGATTTACAAAAACATTCAAGTAGAGGGGATATTAAATAAAGAGAAACTCATACTGGCAAAAACTGGATTTTCCATTCCATTGGAAGTACTTCAGCATAACTGATCAAATAAATCCTAAATTAAAAAGAAATTTGGAGCCCAGTTAAAAGCAGTGCTTTCCACCATTTTTTGATAGAAACAAAACTTCTCAACTTAGAAATACTTCCCCAAGCAGGAGCCATGGAAACCTATAACCCTAGCCTTGAAAGTCTGTCAATATAGAACTTTGCCAGTTGTGTCTGGTGAGCACAAAATACTTCAGCGCTAAAGTAATCCTGTTTGCTTTTATCTTATTATTTTGTCTTATTAGTAAATTCAGGAGAAATTGTGGAATACTTCCTTTTTCTTAATATCAAACAAGCAAATAAATAAACAGACTAAAACCATATGGTTTATTTATTTGTTTGTTTTATTTATTTGTTTGCTTTTAAAGTTTCATGTTACAGGGTTTTTTTAATCTTCCGCAAACAAAGGATATTGTGTTAAAAATACATTAAAATGCATATTAATAATTCTTGGGGGTTTAAATATGAACTAAATCTGTGTATTCCCTTTACAGCTTACACACAGGGTCATGCTGAAACCCCGTTGTATCGGTTTTCTTTAGCTGATGGGACCATAGTGACAGCACAAACAAAGAGTAAACTGTTCCGAAATCCTGTAACTAATGACCGCCACGGATTTGTCTCTACCCACTTCCTCCAAAGGTAAAATCAGTGGTATCTGTTTATAATTTAAGTGTCATGCTTTTTAAAAATATGTCTGACCTTGAGAAAAATAGCATGCTCAAATATTTTATCTGATTAAAAGTCGAACAGAGGGGGAATAACTTGGAAAACAGAGCTGCCCAGCATACAAATAAATGTGTGAACGTGACACAGTCCCAACTTAACTGTGGGCCAGAAAGGCAGCCAGTCAAAAGAGAAGGGTTTTTTTCTCAATACTCACATGTAGCCTTTATCATGTATCC
The DNA here is from genome assembly GCA_013399855.1 of Oxyruncus cristatus. Taxonomy (NCBI): domain Eukaryota; kingdom Metazoa; phylum Chordata; class Aves; order Passeriformes; family Cotingidae; genus Oxyruncus; species Oxyruncus cristatus. The sequence continues at coordinate 4,040,510 of VXAY01001630.1, read as the reverse complement.
ATTATTCTTTTGGGATAACATGTTGATGAAACACTGAGAACAGAAATGCTTAGTCACATGCTTTATCTTACTCTTTTTAATTGCAGACCAATTAAAAAGACAACAAAACACCTCCAGAATCATGACTCAAAGTTAGATGTACCTTAAATAGCACTTCCTGTGACCTGTTCTTGCTGATTAAAGAATGATTGGAATGTCGCTCTGGAGGGGATCTCTGCCTCTGACATCAGAGTGCCTTCAGATGCTGAAAAATTAGTACCTGAGGTTGTTCAGGGCATCATTAGTGTGCACAGTAGAATGGTGTCAGGCATTGACTCAGGAAGGGAGTAAAAGAAAGAAGATCTTTAAATTGATAAATCTGACTAATGACTGTTGATTAAAGCATTTTGAAGCAGTGATACTGTCTGTACTTACAACTCAAATCACCTAAAGGACCAAGCGTTTCTGTAATGAATAAGTGAGTGGCACAGCTTAGTTCTGCTTTTGTGGAAACTCAAATTCTCACTGCTCTTTTGGAAAAAAAGTATTTGGAAGATTATTTAATAATGTCTTTCTAGCATTTGATTCCAAACAAGGTTTTAATTTGTTTTCTTGGGATTTCTGGGGATGTTGTTGAATTTACAGAGAACAAAACGGATATCGGCCAAATCCTAATTCTGTTGGGCAAAACCTCAGAACACCTGTGGCTGGAAACACAAATTCTGTTGGTGGTCTTATGAACATGTCACCTGGTCAAGGCATGGCTGTGCAGAACAGGAACTATGGTATGGGAGATCCCAGTGCAGTGGGTCAGCTCAGCAGCACTCGATACGGAGGCCCTGGGAATATGGGGCCAGTGACCTCTGGACCTGGAATGCAATCCTCTGCCTATCAGAACAACAGCTACGGCTTAAATATAAGTAGCCCACCACACAGTAGTCCTGGTTTAACTTCCAACCAACAGAATCTCATGATATCTCCTAGGAATCGAGGGAGTCCAAAAATGAGTTCACACCAGTATTCACCAGTTACAGGTATTTTATTTTTGGTATAAGCTCTTCTTTTTTAAGCTGTCTTTTCTCACTGAGTCCCATCGTTGATCCCTTTTAACAAGTCTTTACGACCTTATATGTGTTATTTGAATGTAGTATACCTGATTTCGTGGTAAAAATGTATTTTAAAATTATTAACTCGGTGTGGCAGTCATACATAGTCCAAAGGAAAAGTAGATACAGGCAATACTGTAATGTAATGAGTGTGATCTCTGTCATGTGATACAGGTATGCACTCACCAATGGGATCTGCCAGCAACACTAGCAACAGCACTTTCTCTAGCAGCTCTCTCAGTGCTTTGCAAGCCATTAGTGAGGGTGTTGGAAATTCCCTTTTGTCAACACTTTCTTCACCGGGTCCAAAACTGGATAATTCCCCAAACATGAGCGTAACTCCGCAAAGTAAAATAAGTACCCAGGACTCCAAAAGCCCTTCTGGTTTGTATTGTGAACAAAACCAAGTGGAAAGTTCCGTCTGCCAGTCAAACAGCAGGGATCTCCTTAGTGAAAAAGAGAGTAAAGAGGGAAATCTGGAGGCATCTGAAAGTCAGAGAGGACCGTCTGAGAGCAAGGGGCATAAAAAACTCCTTCAGCTACTCACGTGCTCCTCAGACGAGAGAGGACATTCTACAGCATCAAACTCACCTTTAGACTCAAATTGTAAAGAGCCTTCTACCAGTGTTACCAGTCCTTCAGGAGTTTCCTCGTCGACATCTGGAGGGGTATCTTCCTCCTCAAACGTGCACGGGTCGCTCCTGCAAGAGAAGCACAGGATTTTACATAAATTGTTGCAGAATGGCAATTCTCCAGCGGAGGTGGCCAAGATCACAGCTGAAGCTACTGGTAAAGACACGTATCATGATGCTGGTAACACAACCTCCTGTGGGGAAGGCACCGTCAAACAGGAGCAACTGAGCCCAAAGAAGAAGGAGAACAATGCTTTACTGAGATATCTGTTAGATAAAGATGATGTTAAGGATCCGCTTTCCAAAGAGTTGAAGCCTAAAGTAGAAAGTGTGGATAATAAGATGGGACAGTGCACTAGTTCTACAATTCCTACTTCTAGTCAAGACAAAGAGATGAAAATAAAAATGGAGCCAGCAGAGGAGGTACAGTATGATGTAAAATGATGGCAGTGAGCTAACCAATATTTAATTATTACAGTGAATGGCTAAATATAGGACACTTCTTGTGTAAACGCTTCTAATAAAGTTCTGTGCAAATGAAATAATGCACTCAGGTTTCATTGTAAATAAAAAGGCACAAACAAAGAGAACTACGTAGAACATGTATTTAACCAGATCTGGTGTACTGGAGTCCTGGATTAATGTTATCTTTAAGGTATGGTATGGTTAAGGTCATATTAACAAATTATTCCTTCAAAATCAGATCTTTAACATTGCTATTTCACTTAGCACATGTTTGTTTTTATGGCTTATTTCATTAAATGGAGCTGTAACTGCCTGTGTAATCAGTCGGCAAGACAATAGCAAAAGGTAAAATGTGATTTCATTTTGAAAATATAAACGCTACACAAAAATATGTAATACTTAAAATAGCTATGATTTGGTTTAGTTTATTCATTGGTTTTAGTGCCTTTTTTTTTTTCCCCTTAAGTGAGGGAATATGTTGTCCCAAATACTTATATATATTCAGCATTCAACTAAATATATGCCTATTAATTTGTTTCAGTGTTTCTAGAGTCAGAGTTCCAAGAAATGTCATGATGCAGAAAACTGTAGCATCATCCAACAACTATTCTGAAACCAGTAGTACACTTGTTAGGGACAGCTGTTCTTAAAATTATAATCTGTATATACTATTTTTGTATTTACGTCCTAAGTCAGATTTGGAACCTCTTAAAAGTGAGCATTAGTGTTTTTATCTTTGTAGTTTGTGATGACTGAAATGTTGATATTCAGAGGGGCTTTTCGGTTTAGTTACGTGGTCCTCCAGTTTCTTCTAATTCTCAAAATTAGCTGAGCAAAATACTCTAAAATAAAAAAAAATGTAGCTAAATGGTATCTGAAGTTCTCTGGAAATTGGGATCTAGCTCAAGATAATGTCAGTGAATTAAAACGTTTGTCTCCCAGTTACATATTTTAGGATTAGCGAGGAGCTGAAGAAAACCTGAAGGATGGTCAATACAAGGGTAAATAACCTTGGTATTTTACTGCATCATTTTCAGATGAATGGAGACTTGGATAATTTGGATGCAATTCTGGGTGATCTGACTAGTTCCGAGTTTTACAATAATGCTATGTCTGCAAATGGAAATAACCTTGGAACAAAGCAAGCATTATTTCAAGGAAATGCCTTATTGGGTAAGGAGTTTAATATCACTTGGTTTTAAAGTTAGGGTTTTCTTCTTACTGATGTAAACATCCTCAAATCCTTAGAGAATACTTGCTTCATCTCCTGTATCTTCAAAGAGAAACCTAATGTGAAATGTCTAATTATGCTTTCACAGGCTGTTTTGTGCACTATTAGCTGACTTGACAACACTCACCTGCTATATACACAAGGAATAACATTCAGTTCCTTGTTTGGTGCTTTATTCTGGGTTTGTCTAATGTCGATTTCTCAGAGACAAGTCATCAGGAAAAGTGTTTTGCGAGTTGTAAATGAAAATGGAGAATTTTTATCCCTTACATATATCCCTATCTCGGGATATCTTATGGAATTGGTGGCAAGCTTTTAATTCCCCCTTATTCTGTGTGAAAGTTCTAATTGTGGGTTAATTGTCCATGTAGCACACCATGCTCTGAACACACCACCTCTGGATTCAAGCTGTTCCAAACAGAACCATTTGTTTCTGTCTTCGTGTCAGACTTACCCAAAGTCTGGGTAGTCCACTCATAAATATCAGGGAGTCTGTAATACTACTGTGATTCAAAGTGTTAAAAACATGGTTCGTTACAGAACTTAAGTTAAAATGATCTCTTTTTTTGTCTAGGGCCAAAGGGAACGACATTTGACTTTTCCTGAAAAGATCCTAACTATGTATTCAAAATGTGATTTTTGTAGTGAGAACATAAGCAAAATAACTGTTCCTGGCTTGCTTAAGATCAAATATATGTGCCCATAAATAGATCAGAGTAATTTATTTAAGTCATTAATGGCACTTCTTTTTTAAAGTTACAGTTCCATGCATCTTTTAATTCCTTAACAGGTGTGAAGAGTTCCCAGTCTGTGCAGGCTGCTCGCCCTCCTTTTAACAGAGCCATGTCTTTAGACAGCCCTGTGGGCTCGAGTGCTGCAGTGAGGAATGTCAATGCATTCTCCATGTTACAAAAGCAAAACTTGATGGGTGGAAGTCCAAGAATGATTGAAAACCAAGACAATTTTGGAGCAAATCTGGGTTTGTTGGTTGTCTACAAGTATATCTCCTTGTAAAGGAAAAAGCTTTTATGTCTGTAAAGGTTGCAAGATTATAATATGGGTTTTGGTTAGAAGAAATCTTAATGTTGAAGAATGTTAATTTAACCATCAATGCATTAATAATTCTTAATTATTTTCCTAGCTAAAATTATAAGAAAATAACTGTTTACTACCTGTGTATCGGTAACTTTATTTTTGTTACGTAGTTAAAATCTTTTTTACTATTTTGAGTCTCTAACATATGTTTTTGATATATAGAAGCAAGTACAGGTCATAATGGTAAGTCAAGTCATTATGACCTTTAAATATATTTAGATTCATATAGGTTTTTGATGATTTAAAACTTGGCATGGTAAGCTTTAGATGCTTTTTTAGGAGTTCAGTGAATCGTTTTGTCATTGAATTTCCCAAGTAATAATAAATATGTAAATAAAAAAATGATGCACAGTTTTTATATTAGGTAATGGCTGGCTATAAGTGAAACACCTTATAACATTTTTTTGAGTACTACTTCTGGAAAAGTCACTAACAACTGTGCAGTAGTACCCAACATGGAATTTCAGTACTTCCTCCTGAAATCTAATTAAGGTATTCAGAGAAGCTGTTTTTGTAAAGATACGAATCCGCTATATATGAATTCTTTTTCTATTAAAGCTGAGTCTGATTTAAAGACAAGCTTTTGAAGAAGATTAGGGCTCCAACTGACCGGAAAAACCCGGTGCACTTGTTGCTGAAGTAACAACATCGTACTTAACCCAAAATACATAACGCAGCCTAGATGACAAACCACTGCATTTTCCGCTCTTCATTACAGCAAGTGCTCCCAACAGAAACGTGGCCGTGAATCAGCATCAGTCCGACTGGGGTTTGCCGAGCTCCAAGGGGAGCAGGTTGGAACCTGCAGGCTCAGCCGGGCTGGTGAGAGCAGGCCCCGAGTTCAGTGCGGCGCTGCCCCGGCCCGCGGGCTCTGTGCCCGCGCTGCCCCTGCGCTCCAACAGCCTGCCTGCTTCTAGGCCAGGGCTGCAACAGCCCATCCTGCACATGAGTGAGTTCCCCACTTTTCATTGTCCTGCTCAACCCTGTCTCGCTGCTTTCGTAGTTAGCATTCATCAAAAGAATCTTCTCCATTTTGGTACAATGCTAGATTTTCATCAGAAGGCTTCTGAAGGTAAAGGCTGTTGTTGTTCCCTGACTGTGACATTCGATGACTTTCTGCTGGTTTTGTTTTCTTTTGGTGGTGTCTGTGTTTCATACATGGATAATTCATTCTGAGTCCCCAGATTTTGGGGAGATAATTTCTGTGTATTTCTTCAGTGCAGTGCCTCTCCACTAAATTCCAGGAACTAAATGGCATCTGCAATTCTATATGTGAAGGTATTAATTGATTTCATCATACTTGACGTAGATGCTTTTTTTTTTTGCTGTTACCTTCTTGGTAATCAGTGTTTTTTTAAGTTTTTTTCTCAAGTATTTCAAAATTCTTCTCACATGGAGTAGCCGAATTTCATATAAAAGCGCATTGCAAATACAGTTTCTCTTCAAAGTATTCAAGTTTGCATGAGAGAAAATAAGCTGCATGTCTAAAATGTGAACAGAGCCTTGTAGCCTGTGTGGGTTTTTTTGTTCTGTATCTCTAACAGAGGTTTACCCTAGAGCTGAAATTTTTCCAGTCTACTGTGCCAATACTGGTATGCCCCAAAATGGCCAAAGTGGCATTCCCTTCTTTCCATTTTTACCATGGGAGGCTACCAGGGCTACTACCAGTTCTCTTACTGTTTCAGTGCAGCATGTGGTTATGAGGTTAAATCAGGAAGAAAATTGTGCAGTGCTAACTGAGTCAGAATTCTTCAGCTCAGCTTCCTAGAAATCGTTATTGCCAGGTGATTCCTACAGGTATTGGGAAATAGTGGGTTGACATAAACTCTCCTGTGTAGTGCTGTGTGTCTCTGAATAGGTAGAGGGAAAGCGAAGAACAAAATGTTATGTACTTTGTGTTTCTTTTGATTTTCACTTTGTACTGGAATTTAAAATGCCAAATATTGATGTCACTATGACAGTGTACATTTGCTGGTACCCAGATGTCATTGGCCAGAAGTTTTTACTTTTTTTTTCATGCTATGTGCTGTATCTGTAAGATTCTGATTTTAGGGGCTAAAGGACTAGAAACAGGAATTCTGCTCTAACAGGGCAGCAGCTTTAGATCACTGTCTGTCGTATTTATATCTATGGTCTGTTATATTTCTGAAATTACGTTGAGTGTGAGTTTGTGTGTGAAACATGCTCATGGGAAGCTTGTGAAGCTGCTTGACAATCTGCATGATCCTCCTCAGTGCTTTCTCTGAGCGCCAGGAAAGCAAGATAGGACACCTTCAGTTTTCAGAAAAACACACAAATGTTTTACCTCACAGGGCCAAACGAGATAAACATTGGCATGGCAGGGAATCTGTATGGACAGCCTGGACCTTCTAACCAGCCTGGATTGTGGCCTGACAACGTGCTGTCGGTGGAGCAAACGTCACGGGGCTCACAGAACAGGTAGATTTGGGGAAGGTTTGAAGATACTTTTAAATACAGCTGTTCACTGTTCCTCAGAAGAATGTAAGACTTGGAAAAAAATATTGTGTAGCAAACACAGTGGGGATAACAGATTGGAGTCAGAATCTGTTTCCATTTCTGCTGCTGATATGAAAGTGGATATCTTTTAATCCAGCTACACAAAAGGCATTGTTAACAAAATCAATCAGTCCCTGAGTTGGGAGGCATGGAGAAAAGAGATGGGAAAATCTGCCATTATATCTCTGTGGCACGTGGCAGAAGCCAGGAGAAGAACAGAGTTTACCTGTGTTCAAGGATAGCTGAGAGGTGACTGGTTATTTTAGGACCTAAATTTGGGACTGAAGTTGATAAGTCTTACTTCAGTCTTCTGGTGGTTATAGTACTTAAATCATCTCCAGGTCAGTATGTTGGATAAAAATTGTGGGTTTGGTTGTAGTGGTTGTTATGAATTTCTTCACTGAAAGGTGGTCAGGCATTGGAAGTGCCTGCCCTAGGAAGTGGTGGAGTCCCCCTCCCTGGAGGTGTCCAAGGAACGACTGGACATGGCCCTCAGTGCTCTGGGCTGGGTGACAAGGTGGGGACTGGGCACAGCTTGGACTCAGTGATCTTGGAGGTCTTTTCCAGTCTTAATGATTCTATGATTTTAATGTTTTTTATATTTATAGACAACTAGTTAGAAACTCCTTGGATGACCTCTTATGTTCCGCTCCAAATATGGACGGCCAGAGTGATGAAAGGGCACTTTTGGATCAGCTGCACACATTGCTGAGTAATACAGATGTCACAGGTCTGGAAGAAATCGACAGAGCATTAGGAATTCCTGATCTTGTAAGCCAAGTAAGTGAACAGAGATTTTGACCATTTATTTTCCAAAATCCTATATTCTTTTGTTACTTGAAAAGAAAGTGAAGAAGGCCTCTTCACTCACTCCCTCTCCTCGCTTCTTCATCTTCATTTTCCTACATCTGCCTTTGGAAACCTCTACACTGAGTAGTGATTTTCATTGGAGAAACTCAGTGTGGATTAAACTTCTTGTGCATTACAAGAAAGATAAAATGGCATACTCATGTAGAAGTTTATTGTATCGTGCCTTGGTGTATATAGGTGGTTTTTTGGGTGTAATTCATTGTAATTCTATTACCTGGGAATTGTGTTGGGTTTTTTTAGTAACCCGTTGTCAGCTGAGCTTATGTTTTGAAATATTTGACTGGCGGTGACGTGTGTGCTTCCGTCTCCTTCAGTTCCAGCTGGAATTTGTGTGGCTAGCAAATAGGGAAAAAATTATGAATAATTTGGAACTTGGTAACACACACAAAATCATTTGTACAAACAGCATTTAAAAGTGTGGAAGGGCTTGAACAATGACACTGTGCAGCAGAGTTGGTTTAAAAGAAAAGTTATTAATTATCACTTTTGCTGTTTCATTAGTTTGGAGAGGAAACTAAGAAAAAATGCTGTCCATGCTGTGTTGTTCTACCCAAGAAACTGCTGGTTGTTGTATTATGCTGTGTTAGTTTCATTGCTTCTTTAGGAATTGCTACTTAAAGAATATACTTTTAGTGAAAGCACTTTTATATCTGTTGAAGGGACAAGCTTTGGAACCCAAACAAGACTCATTTCAAGGTCAGGAATCTTCCGTTATGATTGACCAGAAGCCTTCGTTATATGCTCAGCCCTACCAAGGGCAAGGGGCAGCAATGCCAGGAGGTTTCAGTAACATCCAGGGACAACAGCCAGCTTTTAATTCAGTGATGAATCAGATGGGCCAACCAAGCAATTTCCCACTGCAAAGCATGCATCCCAGGGCCAACGTGATGAGGCCTCGGACCAACACACCGAAGCAGCTCCGCATGCAGCTCCAGCAGAGGCTGCAGGGCCAGCAGGTAATTTTTTACTCCTTCAGTCACATTCCCTTCGTGTTTCAGAATGGAAGCAGTGGCACGTGGAATTGTGTTGCTTCACAAATATGACAATGGACATTACAGCAGATGATTGAGAGGACAGATCTTTCATTCTGACAGTGCTTCTCACCGAGTGCCTGATGGCTGTAGGAGTGAAAGCACCTTTATTAGGACGAGTGTTTTCTCCATCAGCCTCCCCAGCTACAGATTGGATTGGTTCCTGCACCACACTAAACAGGGCTCTTGAACGATGTAGCTCTGGATGATCTCTTTGTCCGTGTTCATTTAGGTATTTCCTTTTGGATGAAAGGTGAGAGAATAGGGACGGCCACAGGGGTGGTAACACTAGTTTGAAAGCACTGCTTAGAAAATCGGTGCATGATTTCAGCAGGGAATTCCCCATGAGGAAATGCAGGCCTGGTATCAAATACAGTGTACAAAGAAAACTTGGAAAACTGAGCTACTACTGTGTGATGTGGAATGGTGATGTTTAATCCATGTTCTCTCTTGTTTTCTGTGCCACCAGTTCAATCTGGGTGGCTTTGGCCTCATGTGAGGGACAGAGGAGGAGACAGAATTCTATTATTTTAAGTAAAGCTAGTGGTTATACCCTTTTGCCCAAAACATGATTTGGAACAAATAAATGGTCTGCTCTTTATTCTTAAAGAGTGCTAATTTCAAGGGAAATAAAAAACCAAAGCCTGGTAGTACTGCACCGTTTGGAGGGTTTTTCTTTTGGTTCTTTGGGTACATCAGACAAGGCAAAAATTAACCATTGCACTTCACGCATTCAAGAAGTCTGTGAGTAAATTTTTTTTTGCAAGAGTTGCCATTACTTTGTTGAGATACTGTTATTTTCAGGCTAATAGTGCTAAAATGTCTTTTCTCAAGTTTATGAATCAGACCCGTCAGACGCTTGAAATGAAAATGGAAAGTCCAGTCAGTGGAAATACCTCAGCAATGAGACCAGTTATGCAGCCACAGGTGGGATCACAGGTAAGTAATTATTACACTGTTTGGAATTTTGACATTCTTTCATGATTCCACAGCATTCCTCTTTGGTTTTGTTCCCCTGCACAACTGAAAAAAAAAAAAGGTTTTTTTTACCTCCGTTATTCCCGAGATTGCAGAGGGATTTGTTCATTAGGTCATGTTATCAATTCAGTTTGCCAATAGTTTTTTCCATGTAGATTATATCTAATCGACTTTATAATTTGTTTAGCACTAATGACAATTTAATGAAAACCTTTGTTTAATATTTTGATGATTTTTTTTTTTTTTTTGTACTGGCTGTGGGGTTTTCTTAACTTCTGTTCTCATAATGGATGTGCTGGGTCTTAGAAGGCATGTAGGTGGTTTGATTGACTCTGTCGTGATTTCATTTGTAAAAACATTTTCTAATATGATTTTTCTTTTCTTTGGGGGATAGCAGCAAGGTTTTCTTAATGCTCAAATGGTGGCTCAGCGTAACAGGGAACTAATAAGTCACCATTTTAGACAACAGAGGATGGCAATGATGATGCAGCAGCAACAGCAACCTCAGGCCTTCAGTCCACCACCAAATGTGACTGCCACAGGAAGCATGGATAGTGGTTTGACAGGCCCTCCAATGGCTCAAGTTCCTCCACAGCAATTCCCCTATCCACCTAATTATGGTACTAGTACTAACATGTTTTGGGTTTTTTTTTCATCTGTCTTGTTTTCTTTTCCCTGTCTTCTATTAACCCAAACTACCCAAATACCAATCATTCTGAAAAATGGAATATACTGCTACAAAAACAGGATGACATTTCCCCCTCCAATCACTGCAAGAAGATAAACTAAAAGTACTAGATGACGATAACTGAAGTATATTGTATCTCCTTTGTTTTAAGGTTTAAGCCAACAACCTGATCCTGCATTTAGTAGAGTATCAAGCCCTCCCAACCCCATGATATCATCAAGAATTGGAACCTCCCAGAATCCTGTGATGCAGCATCCTCAGCCAGCAACAATGTACCAGTCCTCAGAGATGAAGGGCTGGCCGTCGGGAAGCATGGCCAGGAACAGGTGAACTTCACAGTTACAACCTGCTTCTCAAACAGTGTCTTTCGTTTTGTTTAAAGTAGAAACTACGTTAAATAGCTTGCAGTAGGAAAAGGATTTAGAAGAGGAAAAAATAACTGTCTTTCTGGTGTCTCTGTATTGTCCTTGATCCTGCTCTGGTTAAGGAAATAGAGTGCTTAAGTGTATTTTATGCTTAGCTGCATTGGTCCATATTGGACCCCTGCAGTCTTTGTAACCAGGAGCAACACTCGAGTCTTTAAATATTGAATAAATGACTTGGGGGGAAATAAGAAAGTTCAGAATAGTATCTCAGTGGACGATACAGCCCTAACAGGAGCTTCCAGAAAGGTTCCACTCAGCACACAGATACTTCTCTGTGTTTCTAAAAATTCAGAATTCCTTTGGGGAGGGAAATTTGTTTCCCCGTGAAACAGATATTGGGTAGAAACAAGTAAATGTGAGAACAGTTTCATCTTTCACGTGTTGCCAGCTGGTGCAGGGAAGGCAACGTATCCACGTGTAAACTTTTCGGAAGGTAATTTTATTTGTCCTTTTGTGCCTCAGTTCTTTCCCCCAGCAGCAGTTCAGCCACCAGGGCAATCCAGCAGCCTACAGTATGATGCACATGAACGGCAGCAGTGGCCACATGGGGCAGATGAGTATTAATGCCATGCCTATGTCAGGAATGCCTATGGGTCCAGACCAGGTAAGTTGTACGTACAGACTCACTTTCCACTGAGTAGGGGCTGCTTCCATCCATTCCTCTGGCACAGTCCTGCTCTCAGTTATCCTGTTCATATTTACATCTGGGGGACCTGTCAGTTTTATGTGCAAAGAGACACCTTGTTATTGCTGATACTTAATGCAATCCACGATGAACCCTAAGCTGTGTGCTGTGAGTACCTGCTGCCTTTTAAATACCGTAGGTAGGATCAAGGCTTAGGCTGCACAAAGGATGATGAAATACTTCTGAACCTGGAGAAACCCCAGAAAACCAGCCATGGACATTGTGAAAAGCATCTTCAGCAGATATTGAAAATTATGTGTGATAGCTCTTATGAATCAAGAATCCTGGTAGTGTGGGATCCTCCTGACAGATGGTGCTGCTGATACTTAACTTAGAATAGCTTGTGTGTGCATAGCCAGAAACTAGGGGAAATACAGGCCCCTCATTTAGGGAAAATGTGGTAGTAATAGACCCTGAAAAGAAAGATGAATTACAAAATATTGCTGCACTCTTTCCACGAAATACCAAGGGATGAGCAGCATAAAACTGACATAAGCTAAATCTATCCAAGTAAAATGTACCTCATGAAACTTTGTCCAAGATACCTGAGGAAAATAATCTGAGGAATTCTGGGCGGTAATAAGGGTTTGGAGGACTTTGATGCAACAAAATGCCTTTTATAAAGAGGGGAAAATGAAGGGGAAATGTCAGATTTACCAAACCTACAGGAAGATAACCAAATAGTGTGTTTAGGAAATTCTGGGACAGCATTTCTTTTCTAGAAATTTATTTTCAAAGAAGTGGAGCACTGAAAATCTACTCTTCTGCTTACAGACATTATCAATCAGTAGTTTCCTCTTCCAAATGCAATATGTGGACTACATTTTTTTTTTTTTCCAGCAAAGGTGTTTTTTTTATTTTCTCTGATGATTATTTCTTCCTTTTTTTTTTTTTTTAACAGAAGTACTGCTGACACCAGAACCACATCTTCAAGCAAGAAAGGCTGTGTTACTGATGCACTAGTGTTGGAAAGGAAGGTGACTCAGACTGGGCTTACAGAAACCAGTGCTACGTTAAATCGCCGTGATGTCCTAAGTTACTTCATTCAGAGGAAAAAAACAAGCCAAAAAAAAAAACACCTTCCCCCCCCCCAAAAAAAAATTTAGTAGAAGCAGTCTCTGTATTACTGTATATTGTGGAGTACAAAAAAAGTTTGTTAATATTTTTGGCTCTCTTCCTCTAGAAATGTGAATTTGGTAATGGCATTTTAGTAGATTTGATGGGTAGGCTCCTGGTGTACCTGATCTATTTACTGTATCCAAAGCCCTTTAACTACAGGCAGACAAAAGTGCCTGGAGAAGTCACAGTGGTAAGAATTTTTGATTTCTCTAGTAACAGTATCTGACAGAGAATGTAGTCTTAGCCTTGACTCTTTTTATTAACTCCTGAACATAAATGCTGCTTTTAGTCTCTTACCCCCCAAGAGTCAGGGATTTCCCAAGCAAAGTAGCAGTGCAAAATGAATTGGCACATTCTAGTCCAAAATCCTGTCCACTGAAGCCAAGGGTTAAAAAGAGGATAAACAGTTTAAATTATTTAAACACAGTTGTGACTAATATTTACATATTGCTGTGCAGCTGAGTGCACTTTATAGAAGATTATATAATGGATTAATGCAATATCTTTGATAAGGACGTAATACGAAGGTAGGGGTGTACTCATGTTCCTTCTCAAACACAATCTCTTAAGAATTATTTGAAAAGACTGCATAATGTACTGTTTTCTGTGTATGGAAATTAGAGCAATAATCTTTCATCTTTTTTTTGAAAATAACTTCGGAAAAGGCAAGGCACTGCAGTCAGAATCAGAATTTTGCAGTCTTTTTGTGAATAAATTTTGTAAATATGATCTTTAAGATAATGTATTATATATATGACTTTTGTAGGTCACTAACTCATTTTTGCAGAGTTTGTGAAGCTAAATATTTAACAAAATTGATTTCTCAGTGTAGGTGAGGTCCAAATAGAATTCTTCTTTAATTAGATTTAATGACTTTGAAGCTAGGTGACTTTGGCCCACGTATTTCTCTTTTTTGGTCTTCAACACTTCATTTATTTTTACATCTTCAACATATAGCTTTTTATAAAAAAAAAGACCGGTTGTTAAATGCTTTCTCCACCTGTGAGCACTTTTGTTACATGTCCTTTTACACAAGGCAGTTTGACACAAAGGCTCTGCATTGTAAGATGTCCCACCTTGTCAGGACACTCATGTCTTTCTGTAATAGGTCACCTTTTCAGCTGATGAATCTGGATTGTGTCTTTTTTTGGTCAATTTTAACGAACTCTGAATGTTCCTTGGAAATGTTTGTCTGTTGCAAAATATTTGTTGTTACATGACATCCGGAAATCTTTAAGGATATGAAGCCACACTTGAACCAAATGTCTGCACCTGCATTGGATTGTTCTGATAGGAAGGAATGTATTTCCTAAGCAGGTTTCTCTGATATCAGTATTTAAGTCTGGTTACATATTATTTGCTGATAACATGTGTGTGTGGGGGGGTTTCCCCCTCCATTTTGGGGCCTTGGAATGAAGATCCCTTTGCAGTTTTTAAAGTTATAACACGTCAAACCTTTAAACTTTGATAAGTGAGGACCCAGAAATGTTTAAGATGTGTGGTGCTCCTGTTCTGTTGTTCACTGTGTAATGGAAGACTGGTTTCTCCCAAGTGAGTACAAACAACCGACCCTGATCTGTGTTCTTTAGTGCTTGTTCTTGGTACGTTAGCAAGAGGTGGTTTTATTGTTCAGAATATTTGGTGATCTTCCATTTTAATAGAAATAACTCCAAATAGAATCTCAAAACATTCATCCTTAGCACTCAGCCAGTTGTGTTCCAAAGGGAATGTAGATCAGTCAGTCTCTGCCATTAGCACTGAGTATACAGATTAGGTGACAGCATTTATTTTGAAATCTTCTGTCCAAGTCACGTGTGTTTTTTAATGCAAAACTTTCAAAAGCCTGAGGAACTTTTTTGTTGTTGTTGTTTTTACATTTCTTAGAACATATCTATTTAAGTGCTGCCTACTGAAGCTGAAAGGCAACAATCCTGTGCTTTTTATATCAGATCAGAGCAGAACAATCTTTGTATTTTGTAGTTGTTCATTATATTGATGAAAACTACAAACCCTGGTTGCTTTCCTTAGGTGAGCTCTTAGGACTATGTACTGCTTTATACATCGTGCCCTACAGGTTTTTTTAAAGTGATTCTATTTATACATCTGTGTTTAACTGGTACCTCACTGATGTTTTAAGGATCGTCATTTTCTCATCTGTGTTTAGATTGTCAGAGCTTTCCAGTACGTTTGTTTGGGGGGTTTTTTGTTTGTTTGTTTGTTTTGCTGAATCCAAAGATTTTTAGTTTAGACTTGATTAAGGGGGAGGGGGCATTTTTAAAAAGCATTGATGACATCTGTCTTGGCAGCACTAATCCTGCATAGCACATCTAGTTTGAAATCTGCTGACATTTAGTTATTGCCATCAGTTTTGCTTTGGTTCTGTAGCAGCAGGTTTTTCTGAATGTTTTTAAAAAACAACCTGTATAACGTTATTCAACAGTAAGAGATCAATTAGCTAGTACAGCCACCTCTGATGACTGCTGCATAAATGTGCTGTTTTACTCCATGTGGTTATTAATAAAACTCATATGTAATACTTTTTTTTTTTCTTGGCCTAAAATACTGCTTTCAAAGTTAGAAAATCCAGAACCACGTTTCAGTCACAAGACAAAACTTATTTGAATGTTGCACCAATTAGCACACCTTTTATTTTAGAATTTATGTGCAGACTACCAGATGACAGAATGATACAGCAAGTATGAAACCATGTAATTCTGAGAGCAATATTAAAAAAAAATTCTCAGGAGAAGGCATACAGTATTGAGAACTGCATTTAAGTTTAGTTTACATTGTAAGTATTGCTTGAAATATCTGTACCTTTATTTTGCAAAACAGAAAAATCATGGGGAACTGATTTATAAAAGAGTTGGTTGTAAGGTATTACCGCCCTTCTGGCTTTTGTGTTTGGATGTTAATAATAATGTAAATAAAGGTTTCTATTTAAAATCAGAACTTGATTACCTGTCTGATGCTTTAAGGTTCATGACTGTATCCTGCAAAGGTCAGAGAAAATTCGGTGCTGCCACTGAAGAAAACTGTACAGAGAATGATTTACATCTTCTCCTAATTGGCTGCAAAAGCTGAGGGAGCAACAACTGAGACCTTTCACTGATGAGACCAACTGGGACATGTTGTCTTTGTCAACTCAAACAGCAGTTTCTACAAGAGCTGAAAGGTGAAGAGGTGGCAGCTTTCCCCAATTTGGCAACAACTTACCTTTCACAAAATAGCAGCTGCTTCTTGTGTCCCAAACAGCCCTGCAGCTCAGGACCTGGTGTAAAGGAACAAGGTAACTTTTTTTCAGCAGGAGCAGGAACGCTGGGCCCTGCAGGATTTTGACCATCACACCCTCAGCTGGCCAAAGACTAAAGGCTGAACACACACACACACACAAAAGGTAAGTGCCAATTTTTTTAAATCTAACCTCAGATTCTTTCTGTAAAGTTTAGCAGATGGCTAAAACTTTTCTCTAGGAAGCAGCAAAAATGTATTTAATTTTTTTACTTATTTGTATTTATCCAGGATCTCATCATCTAGTAGATGTTTCTGAATAATCCATGAAATCTGTAACAAGTTACAAAGAAAATCTATGGCTAGATTAAGATAGACAATCATATTTTGGTTCTGTAATTTAAAAAAGCTTGCAAAAAATTTTGGGAAGTACATTTGACTTACCACATGTAATACAAATACTCAAGCCCAGTCCTGCTGTACAGCACATTTACAAAGACTCCACTTCTGCTTTTTGAGGAGGTTTTTGGTTTATAGGCGGGGGGAGGAGGGTTTGTTGGTTTTTTTTTCCTTAGTTCCTAAATCCAGGTATAGTTTTTGAGTAGGGCCATGTGGTACCAGAGATCTATATCCCTGCATGTAATTCCACTTGATTTTCCTTATGTGCAAAACCAGGAAGGGTTTTCCAGAATAATGTCCATACTGGTTTGGGTTTTTACACTGCATTTCTAAAAGATCAAGTTAAGTTTCTGTTTTAAAAGAAAAAGAACCTCTTTGTTAGGAGTGAAGGCCACAGCTGGTCAAGTCCCGCCCCATGAGCGCCCTCGAGCACTTGCCTTTAAAACAGGTAGCAGAGTAACAGGAATTATAAATACAAATCTCACCACTAGTGCCTGTGCTACAATGGCCTGTACTACAATGTATTTAATAATGTCCTTATGAAAATACTCAAATAATTCTGTACACTGTGCTCCTTCAGTAAAATGGTAGGGGTTTTTTTCCCCTTTGAAAGCCTTTAAACAGTAACTGCCATTCAGAACTTCTACCTTTTTTGTAGACTAAACTCTTAACTAGATTATTGACTACAAGTATTGAACTTCTCAGAGCTGCCTTCTTTAAAAAATAAATATAAAAGTTACACTGCTGAGCAAATGCTGCCTTCTCAAAGGAATTGTTTTGGTTTTGAACATACAATAGGCTATTACCACATAAAAAACCCTTCATACAAATCTGATTTTGTTAAAATTTGAGATGTACATTTACTGAAAGTTTTCAGTACTTCTCAAAATGGATGAATTCTGAGAGGTACTAAGCAACAGTAAGTAACGTTTTGAGAAACAGGGCATGGGCATTACACTCTTTTTATTAACAAAATTCTTTACAACCCGAAGGAATTGCTTTGCAAACAGTATATTGAGCAGTATTTTACACAACCCCTCCAAAAAATCTGTTAGTCAGGATTTTCTCTGATCTTCGAGGTGGCAGCAGGATGGACAAACAGCCGTGGAACTGAAACGTATCCTCAGAGGGGACTGGAGAAATGCCGTGGTGTTGAGAACACTCAGTGCTGCTCGCAGTTCTGTTCAACCACTGCCTTTGAAGCAAGATTTGGAAAACGAGGATGCTTTTGCTTCTCACTGGGGTAGAGCTCTACTTGGTTTCTCGTGACAACCGAAGATACGGCTGAACTGAAAATTGCCTGGAGTTCCCTTCAGCTGTCTGTGTAAACGCTGGAATGGCTCTCTTTGGGATGGGCCTGTGCTTCCTCCTCTCAATCCCTGGCTCAGCGTTACTTGTGTCTTCTTGAAGTAAAATGCCTCATGAAGCAGGTGAGGTATAATCCAAAGCAAAAAGCAGGTACAATAGTGGAGTTCAGAGACCTGTATTTCTGACAGCGTTTCCCGTAGTTTCAGCTGCATCTATTTAACTCACTCACCAGTGCAAACATTCTATCTATTTCAGCCTCAAAGTTTATCCAGTCCTTCAGGCTAATGTTACAATTCATTTAGTCTGTACATGGATTCAAGTTCTGGCCAGTTTGTATCCTCATGGAGGTGCAGCAGTTGGGGAGATTAGCCCTCCCAGCCTTCCCACAGTTGTCCTCTTTAAAATAAAACAAACACAGTTTTAGTGTATAACATTCTAGTAGAAAGCAGTTAAATATTTTTAATGGTTCCATGCAGTAAAAAACAATGGAAACACTGTGCACCACCTCTAAAACCACAGCAGGTGTATGACAGAAAGAATCCAACTGTGTTTGAAACTTCAACCTGTACAAAGCTTGTTAATTCAAGCTTCATCCTGGTTCTAAAGCCAGTCTTAGATCTCTTCAACTAGAAATAAAAATACTCTATTACATGAGCAAATCCTCTTGGGCCAGTGAGAAGGCCAGACTCTGTCTAGGAAGGGACTTGAGCATATTTTTTCCACTGCACAGTTTGAGAGCACTTCATGATTTTCAATGAACTGAAATCTCTGCCTTCTTTTTAAGGGGAGATTCAGAGACAGGAATGGGCAAAGGTAACTTCTTAAGAACCTAAATTTGTATCTCTGAGCTCTGCCAGGTTGAGAACTGAATAGCATAGTCAAGTTTTAAAGGGCAGCTCAGTAAGAAAAAAAAAAGCAGTCTTAAGATACAAATCGGTCTTGTAGTCTACTTTCTGTTTTAATTTCCTTTTTTTGCTCACAACAGAAGGCTGTGGCCAGATAAAGAGCAAGAAAATACACAATACTCTCTCTCTGCTCGTGAGAAATTACGATAGGTTTTGTTCTTTCTGGATGGGGTGAAAAACCACAAGGGTGGCTGCTCCTAATTTAAATTTAGGCAAAACCAACGTACTGGTCTTTAACTGGCAGTTAACCGTAACTGGTCTCTTCAGCTGAGCATCTGCCTTTACTCGTTTGAAACTGCCTTGACCTTAATGCTCCTGCAGTCCCAGAAAACACGGACATGGTTTTGTGCAGCAGTTGTCAGTAACGATGGAAGTATCGTATTTCTTGTATAATTTAGAGGACTTCCCCCTTAAGCATTCCATGAGAATGGAGGATGATGTTACAAAGGGTGCTGCATGCAAAAAGAGAAGTGAAGGGAAAAGCTAAGGAAAAGTGAATGCTTTTGGTGAACTGCTCCCAACTCACAGTGACTTGGCAGATGATGGTCTCTTCACATCTGGCCATTTTCGGCGCTGAAACTGCCTAATTTTCAAGCGGCAAAAGGAGAAAAAAAGTTAACCATCACCAAGAAAACCACCAGCACTACAGTCTGAAAGATGAGGAAGGAGAAGAGCTCAGCCGGAATTTTGACTACCAAAGTTAGACCACGAAACAAACAGCTCCAGTGTTTCAAAGAGACTGGGGTGCAAAGGCCTTTCAAATGCCCTTCCAGGCCCTACCTGTCCACGAGGTTCCCAATCCCACACTTGTTCCTTCAGCATGAAGGCAGTAGTTAAGAATAATAATGTAATTTTTTTTTTTTTGTAAATGTACCTGTATTGCTCGTAGCTTCCATCTTTAAGTCCTAGGTGAAGAAAAATTAACAGTGTTAGCAGGGATTGCCTTTATCAGGTAAGACAATTTAAAAAGAGACTCAGTAACTTTATAAGATCACACAATGCCCTAAGTAACCCGGCGTGCCCTCACATCTGACCCTGCACTGAGCACAAGTTTGGAGCAGAACTCCACAAGTGTCTTCTAACTTGGACCGGCCTGTTGAGCCTGACAGTGGCTATTAGGGTATTCTTTCCCTCTTTCACCACTATCTTTCTTTCCTCATCATCTTCTGCACCTCTGTAACACATCACTAGGCTATTTAAGTATCATTCTTAATTGTAAAAACGTTACATAGCACGAACTGAACACATGCAAAAATCCAAGCATGCAGTTACCAGCCTCAGCAGGACATCACCAGTACTAAGAAATACTAAAATCCTTTTGAGTGATTCAAGTTTCCTGATGGGCCTGTGCTTCCTCACTCCCTTTTGGGGGGAGGTTTGTGAGTGCAACAGGAGAGGCACTTACCTAGATCCACGTTCCTAGTTCTTGGGTTGCATTGCTTATACCCTTTGCAGCTTCTGAGTTCCATGAGCTGGACATGCAGCTGATTGAGAACATCTCTGTCGAGTGTATTCACTGCATTAATTAGCTGCAAGAAATAGGGGTTTCTTGTTAGTAACTACTGCTCTGTGGTTTGATAGCTTTCATATATGGAAAATACAGGTGGTTTATTTGTATCAGGAAAGAGCCAAATTATACTGGTTTAGGTGATATAGGCCTTAAATTACATCCTGCAGCAATACTGTGCGATTTCAGTTGATCATCAGTAAGGAGAAATGCTGTGACCTTGAGGTCTATGATCAGATACCTGATATGGATCAGTATTGAGATCAAAATACTCCAAAAATCCAGTAGCAAATTCACAGAACAGGAAGTTGTGGGTCTCGTTGATTGTCCTCAAACACCAGTACGTGTTGTTGTTGGCACTGGTACAGGCACAGAAAGGGCCCACTGCAAATTGAAGAGTTATAAAGGCATCAGCCACAGTCTTTAGCATCGCTAATTATTTCTGTTTATAGCATTACTGTCATTCACAGATGGTAACTCTCATCCTGAGCTCTAACGCAGAGAATGCCTTCCAGCATCAGCCTCTTGTTCTGTGCACTCCTACCCCACCTGACGCGGCGAATTAAAGCAACGTCTTGTCTAGCTGGGAAACATTCCAGATGGTGAGATACCACCCCCATCACTGTACACTCTGCAGTGTCTGTTGGTTGCCTGCAGTTGTTTTTCCCTCCCTTGCCTTTCGTGCAGCACTGAAGCAGATTCCTTCCTTTGGGGCAGACTGCAGGGCTTTGGCTACACCGGCATCGACACCCCGATCCAGCAACCCAACACCCAGCCCCGGCCGGCCAGAACCCGCCTCCCTCTTCCCGAGTTCACAGTATCCTTACGTGTCCACAGGGGCGCAGTTTGCCAGTGCTGGTTGTCGTGGGTGAAGCAGGTGAGCCCGGGCATGCTGCACGTGTCGTTGTTTTTGATTCTCTTCAGCAGTTTGCGCAGTTTCTTCTTCCTTCTCTGCTCCCGCAGCAGCCACAGCCTGTCCTTCTCCTGCAGGGCTTTCCTGCACACACAAAACATCAGGGTCATGCAAACTCTGCTACACTTGAATGCACCTAAAAAACCCGAAATAGCTCGTAAAATAAGCTGCTCTGAGGGAAAGAATCGACATCTTTTTAATTAAATGGCTTCTCTTCCAAATGGAGATGAGTCTGCAGTTCAACAGCACTGGAAATGCAACCAAAGGGGCTTTACAGGGCTTGCCTGAGGTCTGTGACACGACATTTCCCAAAGCAGGAACCTTATCTCAGAATTTACTAACATTTTGGTATGGGCTTAGATCCTTGCCCAGCGTCTCTGTGTTTATGCTTTTTAATACAGGATAAATGAAATACTAATACTTCTGCTCAGTTTGTATGGACCATATGTTACAATGCCTTAGCACATGCCCTTTCAAAGGAACAGCCCTTCACTTACTTGAAAGGATGAAGACTGGATCCCTTGTGCCTCAGTTTGGTTTTGTGTTTTGAATGATAACTGGAAAATAAAAGCAGCATTGTTGGTGAACAACAAAAACAACCGCTCCTATTGGTACCACACTATCAGACTGGGTTTGAAGCAGATTTAATCCAGCGTCACTCCTCCCTTCATTCGTCCGTGTTCAGTGAATAGAGACAGCCTCGCTCGACTGGGCCGGGCTCTTCCCACCTGCCTGTGCCCGTTTCCTCCTTTCCCTGCTCCGCAGTGACACCCGCTGTGCTCCCCCCGCACTGCAGGCTGTTAGTCCAGCTACAGTTCACTAAGATTCCAGTTTTAACTGCTTGTTTCCCTACACGGGGCAAATAAAGTAAACAGACTGATAATTAAATTACAACATTTCTTCGACTGGACGTTCACCAATTTGTTCAGTTGCTTGTACCACCTTCCTGTTACTTTCCTTCTGAATGGAGGAATTTCAGTACCAGCTGTACTTTAGGGCTGGGGGAAGGGGGGTTCCTCCTTTGTTACTAGCTGGAAGTTCCAGGAAAGCTAACAAGATGGACTGAACTGTCCCAGCAAGAGCAGTGTCTAACATATTCTGAGATATGAGGGTGTAAGCAGACATACACACCCCCTTGCTGGGTGACTACTCCTCTGCCTGTCTCCACAAACCCTTTCATGATTTTGCAAAAGTCTCCTTTCTGTGGAATTACCAAAGGTAAAAAAAAAAAAAAAAGACAAAACAACCTCAACCGATGGCAATATTTTCTGATTAATAAAGTTGCTACCCAAAAAAAAACAGCAAACACAAAGTTTAATAAATGTTGTTGTTCTCAATTCAGTTTGCGGATTAAAATTCCCTTCAAAACAGATCTTTTAAATTCTTAATGCTATTGGGAGCTTTCATAAATGTAATCCTTATAACAAATTAACAAAGTAAGATTAATAAAGAACTATCTCCTTCACTCAGTTTTTAATCTTGCACAGATTAACTAATTCTAAGTGCTAAGGCAATTCTGCAAACACATGAACATTTATAACTCGGATGATTAACTTCATTGATTTCAGTGGGATTAGTCATCTTAAAAATGCTGTGCACAAATATAAGCAAGTGTAACCTATATTAGTCTGAAAACCTGGTTGATCTTTAAGGTCCCTTCCAAACCTTAATGGTCTGTGATTCTGTGAACCTCCTTTCCATGTAATCAGTGACCCTGCGGCCATTCTGCACATATTTGGCTGTATAAGAACCAACTATGCAGAGACCTTAACAGCTAATCACTATTTCAGTGCCTGCTGCACTGAGTGCACAAGTGATCTGTGGCAGGGAAGGAAATCCCTGTTGCCCTGAATCAGTGGTGGTTACAAATAGAGGCAACTCTGCACCAGCTGTTAAATTCCTGCCTCTCCCAACAGATGCAGCTGCTAAATAGTGCAGTGATTTCATCTTAGCAGGTGTACATCCAGCCTTGAAAAATACTGAATGGGAAGAAATTCTCTCATCTCCCCACCCGTACAGTTCACACATTATTGTTTTTATAACAGATTTGTGTAACACGGCACCGTAACGACAACGTGCCCATGTCGAAGTTGTCAGGAAAAAACCCCCACAGCTTAAAATATTCATCTCTGATATTTAACAGCAGCACCCTCAGTACAAGAGCAGAACTAACTGGTTTACAAGCCGTGTTACATCATCACCTCTTGACACAGGCAATTAAACTCCTGCCTGGGAGAAGGTGTGTCACGTACTTGGGCAGCACTCCAACTCCCCTGGAAGCACATTCAAGGGCACAGTAAGCAGGCAACCACTGAACAAACCAGATCCTGAGCCCTCCCGTGAGGAGATAAATCAGTTACAGTTTCACCCTACAAATAATTATTCTGAAGTACACAAGAAATACCTTATCTTGTTACAGTCACACTCCTCGGGTCGCTTCTTCTTTAGATGACCCCTCACCTCCCTCAGGTTTTTTATTTTATTTTGCAAGGTTTCAATCTAAAAAAAAAAAAAATAAAAAATAAAAATACAAAAAGGTAAAGATGGTTGTTAAAAAAATACAGCATGATTTAGTCTTATTCTAACCTTCTCAAACTTGCTGTCACCAAATGCTTCCTCTTCACTACTTTCCATGACTCCCACCACTAACAAGTATTTTCCAGAAGGAAACTCCAGCAGGAGGAAGCCTCGCTGGTTCAGTTTGCCTGCTCGGACTCTTGACTGTGAAAGGGAATGGGGGGCACACAGTCACAGGCAGACAGACACTCCTGCTTCCACTGGGAGTTTTCCTCTTGTGCTCACTTTGCAAGGGGAGAAAGGTTGCTCCAAGGAAAACGAAACCCTTAAATTTCAGCCTGTTCTGACATCACGAAGGGGATGGGGAGAGAGTGCTCCGAAATCCCTGTTCAGAGGTTCTGAAAGCAAGACCCTGTTAGTTTGCCTGTCTGCTTTAGCAATGTCTGCCCACGTGGGACAGCCACCAGCAGTTAACTGTGCCACCCACACGGCTTCAGTTTTAACTGCCTGGTTTTTCCACTAAATGAAACTCCTGCTTTTGGTCAGTCTGGCTCATGCACACTGGGTACTGCAGTATACTCAGATGGGTATCCCAGGCCTCCACCTCAGTTCTCGACACGGCAGCAAAACCAGTGTAATCCAGTGTGAACAACAGTCTGCAGAACTACCACGAGCCACCAGTGACCAGGAGTCACTGATGTGGAAGCTCACAGCTGTTGAAGCAGAGACAGGACAGGGTGTTCAAGGAAAATACACAGAGAACCCAGCCCTGTGACCCTAAATCAGCAACACAACAGGACAGAAGCGAGTTCTCATTTCCTATGACACTCCATACTACCCAAGTTTTCTGAAGAAAAAACAATCACAGGACCGTGGTGATACTGAAATTGCCCTTTTAAATCTTTGCAGACTAATAAATTTTTCAGTATCTGCCTTGTGTGTCAACTGCACCATAAAAGGGGGCCAAGAAGTCCTTACACAGAACTTTGCTGTGAATTTACGTCGTTTCATAAGAGATTAGAGGAGGTCTGTGCTTTATGCCCCTCTTTGGCATTTGTTCCACCACTACCTGGTCCTTGGAAGAGGATCCCTAGACCCTCTTTCATACACAATACATGTGAGAGGTCTGAGCTTATATTCTTAAATATTAGTGACAAAAATATCAGATGATGTTTTACAGGCAAATTTCGTAGGGCAAATTATCTCCAGGTTCTTCATACACACAAGCCTACGAAAAAATGCAATTCCAAAGTGCAAGGGTTAAGAAAAGCACAAGCAACCAAAAGAAATTAATCCTAGAAGCACCAAACTAAGGGACCTCACTTTTCCTTGGTCTTAGATTTGATGCTGAAGTCCTGTTTTTGGGAGGTACAGTGGGAGAGCTGGGCTACTAAGAGGTTAAAAAGATCCAGATTCATTTTTTCCCAGGATGGGGACACTTACAAGTCTTATTTATCCCATAAGGCATATGACACTTCTCAGCTGTGCCTTCAGCTCCAGTTCTCTCCTTCACTCAGCATCCCGTCTTCACAAACACGTACTAACTTAATTATCTCTGAAACGCCTATTCAGAAATCAGCCAGCAAGTTCAAAAGGTTCCAGAGAGGGACAAAGACACCCCGAGGCAGACAGACAGACAGACACACACACACAGTCAGCACGATCCTATCGGCCCACAGCAAACCGTGCTAAAAACACACACTGAAGACAGCACTGACCTCATGGTCAATATGAAGTTTATGGTCCTTCCAGGCTTGCAGTGACCTGTACAGATCTGTGTCACACTGAACAGTGTCGTTCTCCAGGATGTAACACCTTGGCATGGAAAAGCAAACGGCGTTTGTTACAGGGGATACACACACACACACACACACACACACACAGAGCAATGCAAACAGGCAGCTTTTAATAACACAGCTCCAGGACAAATGAGACCATGGACTGCAAATGACATGCAGAATTCAAAGAACGATATTCATTCCAGAGAGTACGAGCGTGTTGTGAGCCAGGAAAGAAGTCTGGCTTTGAGTTGCCATGGAAATTTTAAAGAAGTAGAAGAATTCTATTCCTATCAAGCAGCACCTGTTGACTGCTTAATTTCTGTATGTAAATTGTGCTTCACAGAGTTCTTGCTTATTCATTGGACTGTCTAAATAAATCTCTACCAACTAGCAAGCACTGAAGGCATTACTCAGAAGCAGTTTCCAGTGAATAACTAAGTGATGCAGGGGTAGGGGCAATGATAAAGTACTTCAATATAAGATGTATTACCACACCATAAAGAAAAGGGAAAAAAAAAAAACCAAAAGAACAAACCAGATACAAAGAAATTTTGCTGTTTTCCACAAAAGGGATACAATTTTGAGCCTGTCTCCCTGACTTCAAAGGCAAGACACCCTCTGACAACACCAAGTCCTTATGTTTCACTAACTTCTGGTAAAATCCAGTTTTTAAAATTCTTTAATAAACAAGCAAACAAAAATAACCACCTGACAGATTTACCTGAGAAGTTCATTAGGGGTCAAATACCACACAGTCATTTCTGAATGCTTGTTTAAATTCAAGCTCCTTTATCTACTCCTTTATTGTCTTTAAACCACCTCATGCATGTTGTCCCACTGCCTTCTTTTCTGCTAGTGTTCCTGGGGACTCCTCATGAATAATTCACAACCTTCCTGACAGTTCCTTGTATGAATTTGGGATTCACCCAGTAAGGCAGCAAAAAGTCAATTAAACCTGTTCCAGCAGAAAAGCTCTAACAGTGATTTATGGGTCCTGAACACTGATGAGACCTGGGGTAAGAGGACAAATCTCTGATGCCAACCTAGCTACCTTTCCTCCTACTGGCAAGTCTCCAACTCACTTCTGTGGACAGAAGTCAAATGGAAAACACAGACACAGAAAAGCAGCTAACTGGCTCCTGCATGTTTACATGAGTTAGTCATTAAACAATTTAATGACAATTTAATGGCACTCAATAATGATTGGTGGCTTTCCTGATAATTCACAAGCGGAAACGGTGACTAAACTCATTAAAGTACAGTTGAAAGGACACCATCGGTCCCCACGGAATTTCCCTGAGGAAATTGTTTTTAGCCACTAGAGTGCTCAGACAATTGCCTTCCCTCTCTCCCAGTATGTTCCATTTCCCAAGGCTCCTGGTCCATCCAACTTCACTCATAATATAGATTTCCCTTTCCTAGCACTGGCTCTGGAAAGCTTGTGCAAAGCAACCAGTGACACAAAAGCAGTTCATAACTCCAGTCAGAGCCTTTGGCCTGCAGCCAGGCCAGGTCACCCACTGCCCACTGATTTCCAGGGGTAAGGCCCTCCCGTTGTCACACAATTGTTGCAAACAGTTTTGCTTGTCCTCACTGGAGAATGCACTGATCTGTGACTGCTGTCTCGACCCAGTGCAGCAGACACAAAAGCACTGCTGCAGCTCTTCAGCCTCTGTACTGACAACACTGCAGCAGAACCAAAGACTGTTGTACAGACTGGAATAAGAATTTTAGTGAAGCTACACCGGGTGACCAACAGGGGCAACAATATGCTTAGCACACTTTAACCCACCCATTTATGTAAAGCAGCCACTTAAGCAGCAAAATCTTTTCAAACTACCCCGTGCACTCACCTGTGGGTCACTTTGATCAAGTTAGGGGCCGTGTACTCTGCAATGCCACCAGTGCCACTGTATTCCCCCATGTCCCTGTCTTCCTCCTCACGGAGAACAGCCCTCTGCACCTTGTGCCGCTTGGAGATGTTCCTTGGTAAGATGGGCTGGTATCCATCCTCCAAACCCAGGCTATAAACAGCTCCATCCAGCTCCACAGACACGGAACGGACGGAGCGATTCCGGATGTAGCTTGGTTTGAATTCTGCACGGAAAAAGAAGTGAAAGAAGGGCAGAAGCAGCATGTTACAATTCGCTCCTCTTTGTGGTTCTTGGGAGGAGAACACCCAGCCCATACTGTGCTGTTTGGAATTAAGTGGATGACAAACAGTGTTTGTTGCAGTTGTTCCTCCGGGCTGCTGCTTCCTTACCTTTGGCATGGACAGAAGGATGGATGGACACCCCACAGCACGGGAGAGGGCAGGAACAAAGCAAACACAAACGAACGGCAGAGGGGAAAGAGAAAACGTTCTCGCCCGGCCTCCCCGAGAACAAAGAGCTCGTCCAAGCGGACGCCGCTCTCCCCACGGTCACCAGGTGGCAGCCGCGCCTCGGGCACCAACCCCGCCGGTCACACCGGGGCACCCTCACCCACCAGGCTCTGCCTTCCTGCTGCCCCCGACGGTGCTCCTCTGCCAGCATTCCCCAGCTCCTCCCGGAACTTGTCCCAGGACCCGTCATGTTCAGCCTGAGCCTTTTCTTATTTCTGTGGTCATTCGTCAAGGCTGGATGCTTGATTTTTTTCGGGAGGGATTAATATCCAAATCTGTACTTTTATCCACATCCCAGTCTTTGCTTCACAATTATTTTCCTGATGTGCAGCCCAACCAGTGAGCTTCTCCGCGAAGCACCACCCTCCAGTGCTCTGCACTGCCTCAGACTTCGCTTCTGAATTGGCAGCCCAAGAGCAAAATGAAACATTTGCTGTGAATTGCCACCGTGCAGCATGAGACTCTCACTGATCTTTTCACCATGACTGCTTTCCAAAGCTCGCTGTTCCAGCCCAAATCCCCAGAACTCCTCTTCTTGTTTGGTCTGGAAAGGTACAGATACAACCTAGCCATGGAATCTAAATGTGTATCTAAACTGCTCTGCTGCACGATGGGGTCCATCTCTGACCATATTTCCTCCTCACCACCAGCAACTGCTGAGAGTCACTCATTCGACTCGGCACAATCACCTCATCCCTTGGGGAATAAAGCTCAACCCAAGTACCACAGATTCCCTCGTGCTCCTTGCCCCAGGGACCCTGAGGCTTTGCTCTGTAGTTGAGGCTTGGAGTTAGCTCAGACATCACTGGAAACAACTGAGCCCTGGTTCCTTCAGTCACTTCTGCTTTACACAGACAAAAGCCTCATCAGATGGGACTTCCCTCTGCAATCTGCTAACAGGAAAACTCAACCAATGTGCCAAATGAGATGACTGACCTTTCCTGCATTCCCGAGCCCCACAGAAAAACCAGCTTTCTCAATGGGTTAATCTCCCCAGCAAAACAAGCAAGGGGGAAAAAAAAATATATATATAAAAAAGAGAATGGGAGGCAGAACAACCAAAATTGACAAAAGAAATACTTGTCATGCTTTGGCACTGACGCAGTGATTTTTTTTCCAAGAAGCCTTACGTTCGCTTCAGACAGATTGCAAAGCTGTTTTGCAGACTGTGGGAAGTGAAATAAACATCTCCTCTCACCTGAAACTGGGCCAAGCACTGTATTTTTGTCAGCACCACACACAGAAAGTCGAAATAGCAGCTGGATTGCCGGCTTTGCACATTTTCCACCTGTGGTTCAAAGTTTATTGCTGATATTAAGCCAGGTGAGTCACTGCTGAAGGGATAAAAAAAGGCCACAAAAGACCAGCCTTATTGCAGGCAGCCATTCAGGAAATGTTTGACTAAATGAGAAGGAAACTCCCATCTCTTCAGATGTAGGAGAAAGTTCCAAAAAGCTACACCCTAACAATTAGATTCAAAATATAAACTCCCATTTCTTTAATCACTCCCTCGTTTCATCTTGTTCAGCTCACCCGACTAACATTTATCTTCCTTCCAAGTCTAATACGCCAAATCCAGCACGCTGGACCTCTGCAGATAGTCATCTACACCCGTCCCTGAAGAGCTGGGAGCCAGCAGTTACTCCTCCCTTTGCAGCCAAACCAACACAGCCTCGCAGGGAACAAACCGGGCTGGAGTGAGGCAGCTCCCGAAGGACTGCTTGGAGCACTTCATCCCGACGTGCTTCCCACCCCCAGTGCTGCCTGCGGGCTCTGGTCAGCACCAAACTCCATCATTTTCTGAGGAGGTGGTTAAAATATTTCATGAGATCAACATTCATTTGTGCTGTGCTCTCCCCCCCCACCTGCAAAGTACACTGCAGGCATAAACACCAATGTTTAATTACTTACTAGTCGATCCTCCCCCAGGTTCACGTTTCGCTCTCCAATCGATTTAGCTTTGTAAACAGCCCAAAAGCAGCAGATCCAGGGCTGTTAAATATTTGGCCCAAAACATCCATACTCCCCTTCTTCAAGTTACTCAAGTTTGGCTTTGCTAGGCTGAGTCCCAATGCCTCTCTTCCTCAGCTACTCCAGAAACCACCTGCCCTGAAGATGGAACTGCTGAGAAGTTGCAACCCCAAGGCTGAGTCTCAAAGTGAAGCCCAGAAAAATTTAAGCCAAGAAAGCCAACTGATTTCAGTGCCCCGTTCATCCAGCTGGGTCTTCCTGGATCACACAACCAGCATGTCTGTCTTCAGTGGAACCTGAAAGGAACATTTCCCACTAACATCTATATATTTTGCATTTGGTAGACAAAAAAGCATTTTTTTTCCATAACACAAAGTGAAATTAGGCACTTCAAATACTTTTTTTTTTTTTAAATATCTCCAGTGTCTAGAAATACGGATAAAGTTTAGGGGTGTTTTTTCTTGGGCATTATGTATCGAGGGAATTCTAGAAATCATGTTTTGAATGTGTGTCCCTAGATATTTCAAAGAGGAAAAAACCACCTAACCCACAAAATTTTCTTGTATCCCATTTCTCACAACTGCTATGAAAAAAAAAAATCATGCCTCAAATGCATTATCTTTAAAGTAACTGATTATTTTTTTAAACAACAAAGAATGCCATTTTGCTCCAGCATTGGGACTACCTCAAAAGAAAAATGAATGACAGGAAAATTGGAATAATAATAATGCACTAAGCCCTTTGTACACACTTCTGTTTGTTTACAAATCTGTGTGGCCTATCATCATTTCCCTACATGCAGCTTGAGAATTCCTTTAATCACATACACTTGTTCATCACAGGAGGAGGAGATCAAATCCACAGCAATAAAAACACAGCAGACCACAACAGAGCCGAAGATTTTAAGAGCTCACTAGTACTTTAAACTTTCTACCTACTGCAAAGCTCTGTTTCATCTTTCTCATAAAAATAAAAACACGCTAGAGAAAACGTTTGCAAAAAATTCAAACGCTCCTGACACCTAAACCCAGGTACACCAAATATTCGTGCTTATTAAGTGCCAGTGTTTCTGGCACTTAAAAGCTTTGTGGGCAAGTTCTGCATTTTCAGGCAGCCCAAATGGCACACACACGACACGATCCCATTTTAAAACTGGCTTGACTCAATTTAAAAAAACACTGACGCCTGCTAAATGCACTGGTGCACCTGATAATGAGTCACTAGAAAGGAATTATTGTATCAAAACATTTGGTGCTCCAGCTCCTCTATCAGCGATTCACTCTGGCCTTTCAGACCACTTGTTCTCACTGTACGTAAGTGGCTTCAACCTTTCTGAAGGGCCAATCCTTGTACCCCATCAGGGTTTGCAACATGCTTTGATGCCCCACACATGCAGGGCATCCAGCCTGGCTTTCTGCAAGTGTCTGCAGATCAGAATCCTTCAAAACTGCCCTCTCCAAGTCTCTACTGCACACAACAGGAGGGAGTGGTTGGTCAGGGCATCTCCTTCCAAACTACACCACTGCTGGGAACTACAGCAATAATGAGGACATGACCCTAGTCCACTTTGAAACGTCTGTTTTCTATTTAGCAACTGTTCAATCTGATGAACAGCATTTACTGGCATGCAAACAGGGCTGCAGTACAATCTCAGGCACTCATCAAATTCTGAGTAGCCGACCCCAAAAGTGCCCTAAGAACTAAACAACCCAGCACAGTCTGCACTTCGTCCCAAGTCTCATGAAACGGACCATAAAAATCCAAATACACATCAGGACTATCCAGGTCCCCCTCCTACTATCCACAGTCCAGCTTTCCACAGAAGCTGTTGAGAAAACGCTTGTTATGTTCCCTTGACTTGCACTGCTCTGTGCTCTTGTGCATTTGGTGTGTGATAGATCGGATAGTGAATGGCAAAGAACAGCCAACACCGAATCAAAGAGTCTCTGCCTACAGGTCCACGTTAACCTCTTCCCTGTAGAGCACAGGATGTGGGCAGAGGGAGAGACAAAGCATCTGTGGAGGTAATTATTTCACTTTAGACACAGGCAGTGGCAACATAATTGGCAAGATCCTATCTTGAGCTGCTGAAGTTGATGCCTTAAGGTTCAAGGAGGGGAGGGAGCTGCTGCCTCTTCTGAGCAGAACTCAGGGGAAAAAAACCCACCATTCTGATCCCTCTGCTAGAGGGAGCAAGTTCCACTTTTTTTACCTCAACCTCCCTACGTACATAAACTAATTATGCACTTAACCACCTCCTTTGGATGTTGTGGAAATTAGTTCATGTTTAGAAAAGCACCGAGGAAAAGTACTTAAGTAAGTGTTAAGTGCTATCAGATAGCATTATGTTGCCTTCACTTTAATTGTTTTCCTCTTCTCATTTAAGTGCCTCCAATCTTCACCTGGTACTTGAATCCCCAGGACTGAACTTTCTTCTCTGGGACTTTAAAAAAGGAAGTAGTCAATTAAGTGCAAGTTCTAGTGTTTAAATAACACTAGATAATCTGCTGTGCCACATATTCAAACATCAAGTATAGCTGAGTAATTTCACCCTGGAACCAGTAATTTTTTTTCCAACTAAAAATTAGCTTAGTAGCTACTAATCAGCTTGCAAAGCAAATATAATGGGGGAAAATCAATTTAAACTCTCTGTTTGAAGTTTGTGCCAGGTCATTATATAGAAAGACTAATCTGCTAAATAATTAAGGCTCTGTATTTGTGGAGTGAGACGAAAGAAACATTACAAGTCACTAATAATTCTGTGTTTCCATTTGCCTCTAATCTATAATTAGGCTATATACTTCAAATATATGTGTTAGTCTGAGTAAGGTCAGTAAAATGGGCTTTCTGAAGAAAGCACCTGCTCTGTGCCAAGGGAACTAGAAACAGAGTCATCCCCTTCGGTCGTTATCTCTGGTTAAAAGTCAGCCTTGTCTCTGCTGACTGAGCACAAGGAAAGGATGTCAGAAGCAAGTAGCTTCTGTAACAAACCACACACATCCTTTTTAAAAATAAATAACTGCAGCAACAGCTCCAAGCATTGCAGTAGCTTCTGAAAACTGGAGTATTTGCTGTAGAACACTGTTCACGTTCCACGGCCTATACAAAACCATGTGCAATTTGCCACTTCAGTGTGTGCACTGCATTTCCAAGAACAAAACATTCTTCCTACAGACAGAGATATTTTCAAGCCTGATTGTCCAATATGAAGCACGCTGCTTCCCAGACAGGATACACAGCAAACACGCTGACAGAACGCCCCTGAAAGCCAGGACGACTGTGCCCGTTAGTGAACAAACCTCTAACAGCTTCCCAAGGCAGAGACAGAACACGCAGTGGGTTCACTTACTTCTCTTGGAGAAGAGTTTCTTTCTTTGTCCAACGTGGCTCAGCTTGTATTCGTTCTCTTCACAAGTGCAGTCTTCCCTATTCCTGCTGAAATACTTGGGCAAGAGGTTGGAGGTGCCTTTGCGGTTGCCTGCGGCTGCCAAGTTCGCCAGTCCCTTGCACTTGTGCAGCTTCAGCTTTCCACTGGCATCTTCCACACACTGCCATTTCTGGAAGAAAAATTTGGTCTATGAAACTCTGTCCCAGCTGTGCTCTGTCTAATGGCCAACTCCAGTAATGTGCCAGATATTCCTCGTTGTAGTCAACTGCGGCTCAACTATCACCCACTACCAAAACCAGAGTTTTGGTAATCTTCCATTTTCAGACAAGCCAGGAACTCTTTGGAACACCCTCACACATTTGTTTCTCATTTTGTTTCCTGGAGGCAGAACAATGGAAATTTCTCGACAAAAATCAATACTACAGCTAAAAACACGGAGGTGACAAGCGACAACTTTCAGAAGCGTAACTGTGGCGTAAACCAAGGACGTTCAAGCTGTATCCTAAATCCTGATACTCTCATTATATTTATAACCCACAACTCAGTGGGACCAAAACCTTCAACTTTATGGAAGCTCTCCAGATAGAATCATTGAGTGGTTTGGGTTGGAAGGAACCTTAAAGACCATCTCATTCCAACGCCATTGCCATGGGCAGGGACACCTTTCCCTGGACCAGGTTGCTCAGAGCCCTGTCCAGCCTGGGTTTGAACACCTCCAGGTAAAAGTGCCTGTTTCTCTTAATAGACCTTTAAAAGACTTAAAGTCTGTGGAAGTCTGGAGTTGCACAAGTTTATTTCCATCTTGAGTGTTTCTCATGACAGCTTTTCCCATCCAGCACCCTTGGGCTAGACTGGCAATGGGGAGCTGCACTGGATGCCTCTGAAGTTGAGAACCCTTTCCCTCTTGCACCCAAACTAGAGGAAAATCTCACCTCTTATCTCCAACTCCCTCTCTGTTACTCAAAACCTGAAGCAACTTGCTCACAGTTCCCTTTGTGCTGCTGTCAGAGCTGCGCTGAGGGCAGGGGAGTTCAGCAACCTTCAACCTGGCACAGAAGTTCTACCCACTTCCCAAAGTGATTTCACCTACTCCTTAATCTACCAACACTCTACCAAATACAGAGGCTTCAAGATAACATAAAAAAAACCCTGAAGTAGCAGCTGCTACTGCTTTAAATGGAGTCTCTCCAAAACATTTCAGCTTCTTGCTGAGTCTTGAGAAGAGTTCCTCTTTTCTCCTATTACAAAATCCTAAGCCTGTGCCCTCCAGGACTCACTGCAGTATTGAGAATTTTCCAAATAAAAGGATAGAAGGAAAAAACAGCTCCCAGGCCTTGCAGTGATGCACATAAAACCCAGCTTTACTTCCAGCACAAGGAATCACAGGAAAGCAAGGAGAGATACTGACCCTAAGACATTCGAATCAGACACCTTTGCATGACTGTCCCCGACAAAAGCACTACACACATTTGCCCAGATGGGGCATAGAATTAACCTCTGAAGCCTAAATTGCTCTCTTAAATTTTAAAAGTGCCTAACATTGATTGATGCACAGGCTGAGGTTTGAACTGAAAGTTATTTCACCAGAATAAGCAGTGGTTTCTTTCCCAACAAAGAGAGATGTGAAAAAGGTTTGTTGCTGTTTCCCACTTCGATTCCTCTCAACTTCAGTTTTGAAAATACATACACAAACTGCATTTTCTGCTCGGTAGAGCTCTATGCCATGGGTGTCTAATACATGAAAAATGAAGATTCAACAGAAGGCAAGTCAAGTGCCATGATGAGAATTACTGTAAGTAAGTGCTCTGATGTGTGGCCTGAAAATATTTTTTCTCTATTTCTTTCATCTCTTGTCAAGCAAGTGATGCTCATTTTCCCCCTCCAGGTGAATCAGAAAAAAAAATCCTTTAATTTTTGGTGCAGTTTCAATCTTTCCAACGCAGCTTTATGCTACAGTGAAAACATATTAAAGGTTTTGCTGGAAGGGTACAGTGTGTGCATTAACAGGCCCACTGCTGAATGACTGCAGTGCAGAGCTACATAAATTACTTTAGAAGCAAACACTGAACACATGTAGGGGAGGGGGAAAAAAAAAAAAAAAAGGAAAGCCTCAAGCTTTCACTTTTTTCCCCCCCAAATAGATACTGGCCTGTGTGAGAATGTGTCTGAGATTCAACATTGTGGTCCCTTCCAACCTGAATCACTCTGATTCTGTGATCAAACCCTGGCAACAACTAAAATATGGGGAAAGAAATAATCACTTAAATAATAAAATATATGAAGAACTTCAGAGTGCCCCAGAGACACCTTGGCTCACAGGTACACATGATAACTGTCCAGCAGCAAAACACAGTTTTTTATAAATAGTGGATTAACTCAACTAGTCAAGAAAACAAAGTGCCCTCAGTTCACTACCTGCACCAAACCTTCCAGGTATTTTCTTCATTAGGGCACACGATGTGTTCCTAAATCAAGTTCTAGAGCTCCTGACACCTCAAAAGTGCTAACACTTGACAAGGAGGGAAGTTTAACACCAGTCAAGAGTCAGTGGAAAACCCAGACTGCTCTACAATCTTCATCCCAGCTCAGATCAAAATTCCAAAGGAAGAGCCTTTCTTTCCTGCTGCAAAGCCTGCCAGAACAGCCACCGAATAAATGGCTTTTGCAGTATCTCCTGAAGTCCATCAAGCTCACGTTGTGCAAAACGTCCTGGACACCTCGTTTAAACACTGAAGCTGTTCCAGCTGGAGATCTCCCACCATCCCCAGGCAGGCCAAGTTACTTGCTGTGCTCCTGCTTTCTGCCACCAGCTGTGCTGGGCTTGTTCCGACGCTCCTGCTCCACCCCCTACCCCACTCCCCACTGAGGCTACCCAGCTATTTGCTTGCAAAGCAGAAGAGTCTGGGCTTCAGTTTAATGGACAAGTCAGTGGTGGCGAACAGAAATCTCGTTCAAATGTACACTGCAAAGGCAAAAAAATCCCCCAAACCCCCAGTTTGTAACCTGTGTTTTCCCCTCCAGCCCAGACTATCTGCCACATGTACCCAAGAGTATATTAGGACTCCACAATGTATGAAACACGGGTCTTAATGGCAGCAGTTGTAGACTGAACAGATGCCTTGCTCCCTTGTAGTAACACTATTCACCTTGAACATGCAAGTAACCCCTTAGCAGAAAAAGACATGTTGTATTTTCCTATGTGTTAAAAACCTGTTATTTCCTTCCCAGCCTTCATTGCCGTGAAGTGGTTTTTGCACTACTGGGTATCAGCATCTTCTCACCACTACAGCAATCACGGATGTTAACTCAAAGTCACCATTTGAGGCCCCAATCAGAATTAGATAGCCACGACTTCCCCTGTAGGACTTTTTTTCCTACAATTCACTCACTTCCCTCAGCGAGTCTCTCTCAGTTGACTCTGCTTTCTGTGGGGGAAAAGGGCTGATCACACAAGCTTTGCTAAGAAAATATTCCACTGAAACACCCAGCTTTCAGAGCTGAGCCCTAATTCCTCATGCTGTGTCTCATCAGCTCCTCTTTTTGTTAAGTGAAAGAGATTCCACTCCTTTTCACAGAGAAGTAGAAAGTGAAACAGTCTGATCAGTGAGCTGCCAGCAAGGCTCCCTAACAGTTCCACCAATATAGGCTCCAGGAATCAACATTTCTACAGGATAATAAAATCTTCTGTCTTTGCCAGCAACCTGAGGAAAACACTTCAGTAATATCTGTCGTGTTTAATTTATGCAGAAGCTTTCAAACCCAACGTTGCTGCCACCTTAGATGGTGAGCTACAGACAAACTGCTTTAATGGCTAGAAATACTCTAACTTGCAGTCTGAACTGATCCATGAGTAGTCAGGATACGTTTTTTTCCTTGTCTGAAAGAGTACAGTCACAGTTTAGTTAGGTCTTCTCCTTTGCTCTGGTTTGCTCCTTGTGTTATTTGTCCTTGGGGTAATGAGGACAAAACAGCAAAATCCAGAGAGACACACCCTACTCTACAAGAGGTAGTTCTATGTCATTTGCTGGCAGCTTGTCCTACTGCTCAGAAGGTACAGGGTTCAGGGAACAACAACTTGAATTTCCCACTGTTTGTCTCACACACATCACTACTCTGCTCTTGTTGACTTAAAATAATTAGCTCACATCTTCTCTACATCTCTTAGATTCAGGCAGACAGACTCCTCTCTTCTCAACTATTGTTCTGACTGAACATGCCCAGTTCCTCAATTCTTCCCAAATGGTATTATCTTCTAATTATTTTAACTTTTTTGTTGGGTTCCCCCTTTCTCCCTTTACCTCCTTTCCATTCATCCACCGGCAAAGGACGAGTCTGGCTTCATTTCATGTGATCAGTCCATAAATAGCACTGCCTGGTCTTCATTCCAACAGGACATTATTTCATTACACTGCCTCATGATTTTTGGAGATTCGGACCTCTGAACTCTCAGCTCAATTTCAGTTGTCACACACTACGTTTCACCCAAACCTTGAAATTGTAGGATGGATGAACAACTTATTGGCAGAATATTTTAAGGGCTTTTTAATGCCACAAACTGTAGCAGAAGCGAGGCAGGTGGGACAATCACAACTAGCCTGCAAATGAAAAAGCAGGTATCCAGCTAATTTTAAGGTTACAATTATGTAATTCATTTATTATTAATATAATAATTGGATTGTGGTATCAAATGGCCCCAGCTGCTGTGTCAGGCACTGCAGAAGCTGAGGAGTGAGCGCAGCCTTAGCAGAAATTACATTAGTGGTGGAGGAAAAGGCAGCACCAAAAGGAGAACTGACTGGTCTGAGGTCCCACACAGAGTCTGCAGCCAAGCTCCTGA
This sequence comes from Oxyruncus cristatus, assembly GCA_013399855.1. Taxonomy (NCBI): domain Eukaryota; kingdom Metazoa; phylum Chordata; class Aves; order Passeriformes; family Cotingidae; genus Oxyruncus; species Oxyruncus cristatus. Next base: position 4,002,549 of record VXAY01001630.1, on the reverse strand, counting down.
CCTCCAGCTCCTTTTCTTTTGAGCTAGAGTACATTGCTACTCATATCAGGATAGATCTGAAAACCTGGGAGGGGTTTATGAAATGTTGGTATTGATTTCAGCAAGCTACTTACAACAGCCACCACTGAAATGATAAGGAGTTAAAAAATCTCCGTTAATAAGAAACACAAATTTCTTGGGTTTGTGAAGCAGCAAGCAAAAAAATACTATAAGTAAAACAGCCTCTGGAAATCATTACAGGTTATTTCTAGCCAAAGGAGGAAAACAGTTTTGTTAATTACTGTTCCTGATGAGGAATACAATCCTCAGATAAACTGCCTTAATAAATCATCATTATTTTAATTTTCATGGTTTCTTGCCTCCTAATTTTATCAGTTTGAGGCCTGATAAAATTTTTAGTGTATGAAGTTATCAGCAAGTCATTTCTTGTTGCAATCACAGATTAAGAGCCCGATCCCGAAAGTTGCTGATCTCGTGCAACTTGTGCTGAAATTCAGGAACTCCAGAGATCTGCCGAAAGGGCTATTAAAGTTATCTGGACTCCAGCTGGCTTGATATACTTCTCTTATCAACAGAACCTAAATTCTTTACTAACCTCAGGATATCTCTGCTAGCTACGGAAGAACCAGACAACCACAAAAGACAGACAGATCAAAAGTTTTCTTCCCAGTTTTTAAAGAAATTCCTTACAAATGTTTGCGTTTTGAAGGTGCATGTAAATAAAGCTCTGAAAATAAAAGGTATTTGAAAATTAAATAATGTCAATTCAGACAACTGCTTTTCTTCATGAGTTACCAATATCACTGCACTACGCCAGGTCCGGCTAAAGACAAAATTACTATCTTTTAATTTTGGTTGTTTTTTTTTTTTACAAGCACAACAGAGATTCCCTACAGCAACCAGCGCTGCTGCAGGTATTGCATGTTTATCAAATGTGCACAAAGCTGGCAAATTACTCAGAGGGAGGTTTTGTGCAGCTGTTGTTATGATACTGTGGAGGTGCTGGGAGTACTCTACAGAGCAATGGTGATATCATAATTGGCTTCCACAAAAGCACATCAATGCAGACTGCCAGATAAAAGTGGGTCAGCTTCCACTCACCAGTCAGTTTGGAATGAAAGGCCAAACTAGGCTGAAGAGGAAAAAAAATCTGTGTGGAAGCCGTTAGGTACCAGGATAAACGTTTTTTTTATTTCTTGTGGGAAGAGCTCATCCCTTTTAAATCCTTGAACATAAATGCTGAACTGCTCTTTCATCTGAGTCTACAGTCACTCTTTGTTGGATGCAAATAACTAACACAGACCAAACCCCACTAAGCGAAAAAGAAAACACGGCAACACACAGATTCCCATTGCACTCAGGAGAATTTACATACGTTAGTGCTGGCAAAAAAATCCCACATAATGGACTGTGAAACAAGGTTTTAAACAGTATGAATAGCCTCCTCCCCATGATGCTGGTGCTCTCTTACTACAACGGTTATAAGTTAAGGAGGGTGACAGATTTGCAAAGGAAGACGATTTTGTGGCAGTAGAACTGTATTCACAAACTTGCACACTCACAAAGCACAATTTCAAATTCTCCACCTCACATTCAAAGCTTTCTCTACCTCTCTTTTACTTTAAACTCTGTCCTTTTCTCTTGTCCTTCACTCTCCTCCTGAGTCTTTGTCCTCCGTTCGTGTTTCTTGTCTCCTGCTCACACTCCACATTCCCTGGGACTGCTCAGATTTCTCTCTGCACTGAATAGCAGGTCCCCCAATCTTGTTTAAGTCAAAAGAAAGAACCCCAACGACTTCAGCAAGCTTTCAACTAATTCTGACCCAGACTTCTCTTCATCTTTGCATCAGGATATGAAAATTCCCTTTTTGTGCTGGACACTCCAGACAACCACCAAACAGAGTGTGCTGCAGGATGAGGAGACAGCTGCTCAATAACCACTGTATCTGCATACCACCAACTCCCCCAAGGCAGTGGGATGTTATTAATTTGGGCTCGTTCTACTTACTATGCAGAGCTGTGACCAGCACCAGCAACAAGGCAGCACCCATTTCTCATTTGAGAAGTTAGTCTTGCTTCACTCTGATAAGGATTTTTGGGTGCACCCATATGTAGGCACAGTTTATCCTCAAATAAGCACATTCATCTCCCACTCTTCCTATTGTCTAGACAGACTACTAGGACATATTCTCTAGAGTAGGGGTGAGATGGACTGAGACTCCCTTGAGAGCCCTTCACAGACTTTAATCGACCTGATTGTTTGGCAGTCTTTCCTGGTGTCCAACGTAAATTCCTTTTTTGCTCAATTTCATCCTATCACTTCCAATTATGTCTGACTGAACTGCTCCAAACAATTCTGCTCCCCTCTGTCTCCTGACAACGAGGATGCAGCACACACATCTCTTCTTAGCACATCTTTACTGCAGAATTTGTTGGCAACTCTGACTACAGACTTGATGTTTTATACCCACTTCTTAAAGAGGTCAAAGATATTCTTTCGCCCATGGAAGAAAACATAAGCCTGTGAATGTGTGTAGACATTACAGGGCCTTTCCCCTTTCTTCCACAACTGAGACATGTGGTAATTAGAGTAAGAAAGCCTGAACATAGCTAAGTTACCTTATGCAAAGATTCAGTGACAACAGGGGTTTGGAAAGTCTCTCTTCCCCTCTGTTCTTACAGTAATGTTCAAAATATTTGGGAAGACAAAGACAAAAAGGAAGAAATTGAAACAGCTTTCAAAAAGACAGTACTGATGGAAAAAGAAAAGCTGTATTTCCCCGTACTACTTACTGAATGATGTTGTAGCAGAAACAGTAACTTCTCCCCCAGTTCCTCAAATAACATTTCAAATTCATAAAACAATGGACTGCTCCCACACAGCTAAAACTGCAGCTCGAGACATCTGATGACAATAAACTATTGCATGTAATATTCCTTTTAAGTTTAGCATTTTTAGGAAGGACAGGACATTATAGTTTCTCCGTATACCACATCTGACAAAGAACCCACAGGAGGGAAAGAGCATCTGGAAAATTCTTATGCATATGAATTGGATCCAAACACCTAAGTAACAATGGACTCCTTTCACAGGTACACTGAACTACATGATCAGCAGAGCCAGAAGAAGGAAGTCTGGTCTCTGACAGTAAAAAATGAACTACTGTAGCCTCAGTAGTCCATTAGTGATGACGGTGCTGGTGAACCATTCAGATTGTGTCTGCACGAGCAGATGTTCCACAGACTGACTTATCCTGAGAGCCCTCTGAGCTGCCAGGAGATGAGGGAATGCCAGTCTAAGAATGGACACGGTAGCATGTGGACCCATCAACCCTCCCCGCTCTGTCCACAGAAAAACATGTTCCAGTCCTTGGAAGAGGCACTTGGACCCACACCTGGATGAGAGCAATGGCACAGAGTCAACTCTGCCGTGTTTCCAGAGGATGAGAATTCCCCCGGGAGTGGGGAATTCTATCCATGGAGTCAGCTGTGCTTTGCCTTTGCACTGCTCTCCTAAATTTACAAAATCCCCTCCTGTGCATGTCAAGACCACGTACTGATACCGCTCCAGGTTTTTTTCCCCTGAATTTCTTCTATGTAACTTGGATCTACAGGGAAGATATTTTCCTATCTGCCCAGAAGAGTTATGCAATGAGAGAAATGACACACAATCAATGAGCTTTATGCCCATATCACAGGCTGCCTCCAGTCATAACTGCACGTGTGTTTTCCCAGGGTATTTTTGTTCAGAGGAGGAATATATTGAGTTAACAGAAGTTAGTTTCCCATTATTACATGTAATTCCAAATAACAACATCAATAAAATGAATTAAATAGAGAATTCAAAGCAAAGCAAACTAGATGTATTTGGAGAAGGCCAATCTGTTTGGTACACTGTAGCTCCTCGTCACTAATGAATCCCAAACCACACTCTATTTGGTGAACAGAATGTTAAAACAGCCTAGGTGGTTCTCATGACCACCTGAAATCAATGCAGAGTTCAGGAATCAATGCAGAACACCTGAAGCAGAATTTCCTGACTGACAGTCAGTCAATCTCATAAATGCTGTAATATGGTTTTGAGCAAAGGCCACAGAGCCATTTGACTCATAAGCTGCCATGGACGATGCGGGGAAGGACATCACCACAGTGAAGGTGTTAAGCTCAGCCCAACTACAACTGCTTACTTTCAGTCAGGGGGACAATGCCCTACCTGGCCAAGCTGCTCACAAGCTGTTTGATACTCAGCTCGCTGACAGAGGTCTTTCACACGCTGGTATTTGGGTAGAAAGTTTTCTTCTTGGGCATCTACCTTCTCGTTCTCCCTCTTATGCAGCAGTTTACTGGGGAAGAAGAATAATACATATTTTTACATTAATATTAATTCCAAGACGTAAATACAGTTTGTTGAAAAAACTCAGAGGAGCATGTTATTTTCCAAGTCCATTGCAACACTGGCAGCCAAAACTTAATAGTCCAGCAGAAACCAGCACTTAGCCTCTCTGATAACACACAAGTGCCTCATGTCATGCTCTCAGGGAGCGCACAAAAACATACAAAATCAAGACTGTGTTTCGTGTCTGATTGGCAGGGAGTGACAACAGTCAATATAAGGAGACCACATCCTGCTCATCCTGCAGGGCTGCACTTTGCAAACCCCTCGTGCCCCCACTGATGTATTGAGGCAGAGGCGCAGAGGGAACGGCAGCAGATGAACATGCAGAGAAGAAGGGTTACTCACACTCCCATGATACAGGCAGGAGGGTGGGGAGGGCAGCAGCTGAAAGCAAAATGGGATGCCTTTCCATCTCTCCATGCAAGTAAACTCCCTTCCCCCCACCCCAAGAGCACACTTATGCAGGCTGTAGGCACAGGCCCTACACCCCCTCCAATCACACAAGCAGTGCCATTAGGCAATGCTGCAGCCGTGTCCCTGCTGGCACAGCTAAATGGCTTTAGACTGTGGCAGAGTGCTGCTTTGGCTTTAGCTATTCAGCGTCCTTCTATTTAAAAAGACTGGGCTTTGTGATTAACACTTTCCTTACCCTCTTTCCACCAGGAACGAGTCTCTCCACACCTTCACCCTTTTCTTTAAATGGAACCTAGGAGGAAAGGAGGAGAGGAAGGAGCAACTCCCACAAAACCAGCGACCAAGCTATGCCCCAGTTTTCTCTCCCGTCCCCAATTCCAACGAGACACATGCCACGTCACTGCACAAGGGCACATCCAGCCCTATGAAGCAGGCACATACACCTCTCCAGTGCAAACCATGAGCAAACGCAGGACAGATCTTTCTCACGGGGACAAAAATCCACAACAGGTTCACACAGCACAATTGCTTCAACATAAGCATGTTTAAGGCACGGTGGATTAACTGAATCATCCTCCATCACAAAGGATCACAAATTAAATCCGGATTTCATGACTCAAGTTTGGGCTCTTTACCTGCATACTACCCACAAAGTAGCCTATTCTAAAGCAGCTGCTCCTTTCCCTTTCTCCCTCCACCCAACTACTTGTAAAGCAAATAAATCTCCTTCCCTTTCTCTGCTGATTTTCTCTAGCAAGTATCCAGTCTAATTCTCTTCCTCAGTCTTTTCCCAATGAAACTATTGATGGAAAGTCTTAAATAATAACTGGAATTTTTAGTCCTAGCCTGTCTTCATACTATAGTCTGATATACAACCAACCCTTTCAATTCAATTATTCTACAATTCATTCAAAATGAATTTAATTTTGGTTGTACAAATGTGTAGCTTTGCTACAAATGATGCCACAGAGACAATTAAGATCTATAACTCACGTAGGTAAAGATCTTCACATGTAGCCCTCTTTTCTGCACAGACTTTATATGCAGATGCCATATATGCCATACATCTACTATATGAACATGCCAAAATGAAAATAACTAACTGAAGTGAGTCATATATTGCCAACTAATCTTCAGACTTTCCACTGAATGATGTAATCCTGTAGAAGGTAATTTTATTATATTTTCCTTTAAATTTGGTGCATGCTGCTGAACACTTGTTCAGTCTGTTGTACAAATACACACACGTTTCCAGCTCTTACCTATTTACTGGTCTCTCAGAATCCAGCAGCTTTAGAATGGATTTACCATCCATATCAGAGGGAATATCCAACCCAGCAATATCTAGAATCGTAGGTGCGAGATCAATATTCAACACAATGTGAGGATTCCTGGAAGAAAAAAACATAAAGGAGAATCCACTTTAAAACCCATGTAATGATACCAAGCGACTCCAGCTCTGTTCAAACAAAGGAAGGATGGGAGCAGATGGGTTGTTGTATATGGCAGTGCAGAACACCAGCTCAAAAAATCCAGGACAGAAGGAAGCTGCTGAATTCACACTAATTAATGAGACACTATTTAAAAATTACTACATTTTTGAGTGAGTGAGCAAACAGGCACTGACAAGAGCATGGATGATGAATTAAATTGATGTACCTAATTTGATTTTAATTACTAATAATTATGATGTAGTGTATTTGGTAATAGAAATGAGAGCTTAGTAATGACTTGCTACAGTGACTGCTATTAAAATTTTGTTGGTATCAAAAGGGAGTCATGACAATTACTCTGCAGGAAAAACATAAGGTTCACACAAAACAGATGACTGATGTTCCACCATTTAGAGAAAATCAGGCTGAGAGGGAAGATCAATTTGTTTTCTGATATATTCTCCCCACCAAGCTATTTTATCCTGTTCTTCCTATTCTTTCATCTTCAGAAGTCTCTGAAAAATAAAATTCAGTGGGAAGATTTCACAGCTTTTACGAATGTCTGGGTGCAAAGATCCTTGAACTATAGCAGACATAACGTGGCTGGTCCCTGGCACTACACGTGGCAGAAACACCAGCTCAGTCCACTCAGGCCATAACAGCATTCCCTCTCCAGGAAGGCCAAGAACTGCAGTCAAAGGGAAAGAGAGTATGTTCTTATGAGGCTACTTCAGCTCACTTGAAATTCTGGCCTGCTGCAGACAAAGCTCTTTCAGTGCTGAGGTAACGTGTTTAATTCCAGCTGAGGAATCCCTCCCTGCTTTTTAGAGAAGTACTGTTGCCTTTTTTTCATGTGTGTAACTGCTGAAAACAAATGAGGGACACAGTGCAATATCTACAGAATTTAACGTTTTTGTACCTAAACATAATGTGAACCAATGAATTTAACCGGTATACGGAATGAGATTTTTTTTCTCTTAATAAGTATTTGTTTTTGTTTTACACACTAGATCCATCTGCAGCAAAAAAAAGAATTTTGTGTGGAAGACTGTGTGTTAATTATGCTAAAACACGCACACTGATATAAAGACAAGGCAGTAAATTACGGCACTCTGTCCAAAATCATTACTTAAGTGCAAATATTTGCTATTTGAAATAATTGCTTAGAAAGGGTATTTACATAATTTCTTAGCTGATCAAAGCTACCATTTTAATTAACAGGCACACTCTGCATACTTGTGTGCATCCAACAGCCCTAACCATGTTTTACTCTCAAAGAACGAACCAAAAAGAACCTTTTGTGCACGATAACATATAAACTGTTCTTTACAAGCTGAAACAAGTGACACTCCAGCGTTCAGCAGTAATTATCTACCGTGGCAGCGAACGCGATAAAACGTATTTTTTTAATTTGAAAACTACATAGTCACGTCTGTCATTTTCAACCCTTAAAAGAATGGACATCAGGTCACTGCACACGCACAGACACAACAGCCAAGAACTTACAAGGACCCAGCCTCCACGTTTGGACCTCGGACATAGAAAGGAACTCTGATATCAAACTCATAGGGCATGGACTTCCCTTTCACCAGCCCAAACTGCCCAATGTGGTAACCATGGTCTGCTGTATATATTATATACGTGTTGTCCAGTTCTCCTGTTTCAACCAACGTGTTGTAAATCTGGGGAAAAAAAAAAAAGAAAAGAAAAGAAAAAAGCAAAACAAAACATGAAATTCATAGCCATGTGGAATACTGGCTATCACTTTCTGCCTATGAGTAACAAATAAATAACGACAGTTCAGGTTGGCACTGAGTTCTCACAAGGAAGTACTCTGAATAATCCATAATCACAACTTAATTTTACTAGCTGAATATCATGGCTTTGGCAAGGCACACCTCTGTTTTCTCTTTTAAGGTAGAACACATTAGCATGCCACTCTCAAGCATTTGGGTTCAGCAGAAGAGCTGTCAAGATAGCACCAAATACATACAGTCACAGAGATAAGAGTTTCAAGGTGTCGTTTTAGAAATTTTCTCTCGACCTCTATCTTTTTCCTGCAGCAAACAATTTTAATAAAATGACAGCATTTGAAATCTCACACGTATTTAAGCAACACTCAGTGATCCTCCCTTTGGACAAGTGAGCCCCCACTATGCAGAGTATTTGCACAGTATTTCCCGATAAATAACACTCAGTTATACTCTCTCAACATGGAGAATTAAGACGAGATTTAACTCTGTGGTTGCTTCTATAGATTCACAGGAGCACCTTTGTGTGAAATGTATCAACTTGAGCACCAAAGATTTTTTATTTGCAAAGGTACAAAGGTGGTGGGGTACCAGCAAAGTGGTGCCTCCCACACACCCAGAACCCGTCAGCACAGACGAAAACAAATTCTGATGTTGTTGGTTTGGGAGGTTATTTTTGCTTCTTTTACCGGTTGTTTTGTTTGGGGTTTTTTGTTCGTTTGTGTGTGTTTCTGGTGGTCTGGTTGTTTTGTGTGAGGTATTTGGTTGTTTTTTTCTTTTTAATTTTGAAATACTAGTAGACACATATAATTCAGTGGAAAAGATCAAGCTAAGTTGGTAATTAGAACTAAAAAACATCCTAGCTGATTTTGCCTGCAGTTCATCACCCGGAGTGAAACCATTTTACTGAACAGAAAATCCAGTGTAGTAAAATCACCAATCTCCCCTAATGCTGGTAATCTGAACCACCTGACCAGGTTCATTAACACGAGATAGAGATCACACTTGCCTGAATCAGTAATTATAAGACATTAGTAACAAATTTATGCAATGCCACCCATATAATCTCATCTTTGCCTTACAGCACTCCACTTATTTTATGTTCTACCTTTTTTGAATAAGAATGCCAAAAGATAAGCAGTAAATTGACACTCTTTTAAATCTGCTTTTTTAGACCTGGAAAACCACTCTTTTTCAGAGTAGCTTTTAGTGAATTCAGACACTTCTGTTGAAGACACCCAGTCTGCATTAGGAGATCTCATTGTTACCTAATGCAGACTTAATTAAAATTTTAAATGTATCAACTTATATATTTATTTCCAAGATTTAACATCCTGGGCTGGGTTTACCATGAGATCATTCCAGGTAGGACTTCTGTGACATCACAAATGCTGCTGCTGTTTCTTCTCTCAGAAACTCAAGTGTTACAGGACCAGAACAAGCACACATTTAGGTATTTATTTCCAAAAGATTGTAGGATGACTTTTCTTTATCAGAGGGTACACTTTTAGGACATATGATATGTATTTTTTCAGGTGATCCCTTCCTTTTCCCCTCACTCAGCAGTGGCTCTGTGGCAACAAATCAGCTCACACCAACCACCTCATGGTACCTGTCTTTAGGAGCTGAGGATCCTTATACACTGAATAAAGAGCCAAAATGATCAGAGGTGAGAGGATGACACACTATTAGAAAACTGATGCAGTCCTCCTCCTCCTTTCTCCCTTATCTTCATCTACAGGACAAGGTAGAGCTTTAACTCAAGAAACAAGCACCTGTTTAGCAAAAAACCAAAAAAGGGCACTACTGATCTTACCATCTCCATAGAGTCATCCACAGACATGAGTGTCTGGAGGCGCTTTCTCTGCAGCATGTTAGTGAACTCCATGTGTATGGGCTTCATGGGACCAGTGTACCTCATGATCCAGTGCTTGTCTGGGTTTGGAGCATAGTTATAACTGGGAGTGCTAAGGAACAGAGAGAAAATCAGAATGCTTTAGCCAAGTAGAAAAAAGTTACTACATTTATTGTAATGAATATTAGTGATTTTTATCTGATCAACACTATAGGACTTGCTCTCCGAGGTGCACAAGAAAATACTCGATTTACTTTGGAACTGTCTTATACTTTCATGTTATGAAACACGGGAAAATGAAAACCAACTCTGTGTGGAATAAAATCTATGAAAGGAGTAAATACACCTTGTTTTTGCAGTGACTTCAGACTAATATGGATCCATTTAAAGCCAAGAGACTAGCCTCAGAAGTTTCACCTCCACACATATGATGAGGATGAAACACGTCTTACAGGGCTCCTACTCACTTAACTGCTTTGCTTTCACTCTGTCCACATCAGCACCAAACACTATGGCTTGTGCAAGCTGCTTAAAGATAACTACAGAACTTGCTGAAAAAAGGTTCTACTATGTTCTTTAACAGCTCTTTGGAATTTAGCATCACTGGCTACTTGAGTTATTTCCATGCTCATGCACCAGAGAAGCACAAGCACTCTGCCTACTGGTATCCAGTGGCACGCGAGCAGCAGAAGCGGATGCACGTGGATTTTAAAGACCTGCCAAGAAAAGCAGGGGTGAAGGGAAACGGGGCTGTATTTTGAAGACACATGACAGCCACCAAAATCCTTTGTGATCATCAGAAACTTCAATTCAAGTCCCTGCAAAATCCCAAGAACTGGATTCAATGCCCCCCTGAAATATCTCTGCCCCTTCAAGTTCTCATGGTCCTGGGACACCATTAGAGTGATAAGGAAAAATATAACTGATTGTCCATAGTTTCACGTTGTTGGGAGTCCCAGCTATTGCTTTTCTGGGCATAATTATATTGCTCTAGGTCAGCTGAACCTAAATATGGGTTTATTATTACGGTGTTAACTCTCTGCATCACCAACTCCCTAAGAAGTTATAGCTTACATTTGCAAGAAATATTATTTTTACCTACTCTGTCTATTCCTTGAAAGTTTGCTATTACTTAAGGTTGAAAACCTTCTTTCATTCAGAGCAATAAACTCAGTCTATGCAAATGCACAAGCCCAGAGGGTAACACAGGAAAGAACAGCAGATACTCCATTCCTTTCCTCTTAGCAACACAAAATTTCCTGATAAATTCAGCTCCTATTTGGCAAAATTCTACTGTTGATTCTGTGTATGCAACAGAGCAGCAGGGTAAGTTATGTTACTGTTGTTTATCTTAATAAGTTGAAACTTCTCATCAAAATTCTGTGTATCTAACATATCTTTGAATATGACAGGTAGTCTCAAGAGATTTAATATAAATATGAAGTTAATAATGTGACCGTGAAATGCTTTATGCTGAAAGCCTCTTTTAGATGCTATCTGAAAAATATGCATAGGTGGCAAGTGGAGGCTTCTTCATACAGGGAGGAGAGGGCTGGTGTTTATTCTCTCTGCAACGTTAATAGTCTCTTGAATTTCAGAATGTTATTGTGGCCGAAATAATGGCATTGCTTCTTTGAAAATGCTGACAGTTATGGAAACTGCTGCTATGTGATGCCCAGAATGAATCAGAAATGCTTTGCAAACTCCTTTTCAGCTTACTTTGTGATTTCCTGGCTGATTTGAAACCTCCCACTACATAATCCAACCAAAGCCTGTGATTTTCTTTGATTACTACAAATGTAACCCTCTTACACTTAACAGATTTGTCTGTCTTATGGGAAAAACACACAGATGTAACATTCCTAGAAGTTGGTTAAGACAACTCCTTCAAATGCACCCAGAAGATAAGTCCCAGTCAGACTGCATTTGACCTTGAAAAAGATGGGTGGGAAAGCGTCCCCTCCGCTGCAGCAACATTTCTGATCGCTGCTAAGCTGCCCAGCTGTCGTGCTCTCTGCAGCTCACAGCACAAGCAGGAATAAAGGAAAACCAGCCCTGTAGCCAAGGGATTTGCTCTGTGAACAATTTTCAAACACGGCGAGACTGCAGACACACCCAGAAAGGAGCTCTCCAGAACGAGGAGGAGAGAGACTGCAGCACGGGGCAGAACGCTCACACCAGCCAGAATACGGAATAAAGACGCAAGAGAACAGCCCACAAATTAGCCACAGAAGTAGATCCCAGAGCTCCCAAGTGAAGCAGCACCCTGACTGCCTATGCTAAACCCCACAGCACCAGCTTTTAACCAGTGCCAGCAGTGCCACACGGTGCAGTGGGGATGTCAAGCACTGCAGTACCACCTCCACCTGGCTCCGGACACGGCTCCAGAATCCGCCTGCAGACTTGGTGGGCGCTGCCACCAGGAGAGGCACAGAGCCGTGCCCAGGGTGTCCTGCCTGCTGAGTCTGGGGCTGGGCAAAGACTGGTCAGGGTATTCCTCACTGATTTAGGGCAATTCCTAAGCGTTCCTTCATCCCGTGTTCTGATCCTGCCCTACCGTTTCTGCACAGCAGTGAAACAGCAGGAACAGTCTACAACCCTCTTTTAATTGGCAGATTACCCGTCACTGAGGGATTCCCTGGAATATGGGAACAAAGGGAAAAAACAAAGCAGGAAACAATTTGCATTGTTTCCCTCACTCTAAGCACATGTTTTGCATTTTTTACATTTACTCTTAAAGCCAGGTCAATAAAAGCCCTTACAAATTATTATCATTATGCAGTGATGGAAAAATTGTTTAGGAGATGACTGGCAGTTTCTTTGTGCTAGATGTACATAAAATTCATATCCAAAAGAAAAACAATTTCTTAATCTGCAAAGGTAATTTCCATTTTTAACACACAAAACTTCTTTTCATGAAGTGACACTTCCTATGTAATTGTTACCATTGTAAGAAAAGTCACCTAAAATTTAAAAAAAAAATAAATTGTATAATTACTTTATAATCAGGAGGATAAACCTAATTTGTGTGAACAATAAGACTTAAACCAGCAGCAAAAGAAAAATAGATGTAGCCTGTATTTCTCACTGCTGGCCCTCCTCAAATCCTTCTACTCTTTTTCAATTCAACTAGCAAGTAAATCAGTACAGACTGTTGCATGATAGATGATTATCATCTCCCAGATCCAAATGCCTTCTAAAGGAACCCAGTAATATAAGCCATGAGAAGCTGCTCACTGGTCATTTCTGTAATTTTCATTTCAAAGAACACAAATGAGCACAATATGGCAAACAAACATGAAATACTTCATTGCTGTAGATCTATGCCACAGTAGAAAATAATGAAATATGTAATTCTAAGTTATGCAATAACCAGACAATAGAACAAAGGAAGCTATTTCCCTCAGATTCTATTTTAAATTAGGCAAAAAAGCTCAAATGGATTTCACTGGACTCTGGACTAGGCCTGAGCAGCTTTGGCCACCAATTGATTATTATTTCCATCAGTTCCCAGCTCCTTCACAAATCCCAATCACACAGAATTCCCCTTAAAAAGGGGGACAGCGGCACACAGGAAGAAAGTAACAGATGTTGAAGAGCAGCGAAGGCATGAAGCCAGGAATTAGTAAACTACTGGAACGTTTTCAGTCGGGTCAAGAGGGGATTTGGGGGAACAGCTCGTTTTATCCACGTGCAAGGAGACACCTGCAAGGCAGCATTCCAGAGCTGTACCTGTACCGTGTCCCTGTGCCACAAACCAGAGCCATCCCTGGTGGAGCTTGGGAACATGTCAGCTCAGGAACGAGGTGATACTGCTTTTGGGATCCATCCAAGACACTGCACTGGGTCATGGACAGACATACCAGCTCATGCAGGAGTAGCTTGTCTAATCTGCTGCTGCAGGCCTGCATTTGCTTTCTCTCCATATACGAAACAGGAGTAGTAAGTACTGCATAATAAGTGATTTCTGCTAATGCCCATAAAATAATATCACTTATACATAAGAATAGGGACATAGGAGTTTCTCCCCCTGAAGAGTTCACAGCCCAAGAATTAGATCTTGATCTCCCGGCCCAAAATAAAAACAGTGCCTTCATTCCCAAAGAGGCTGTAACAACATCCAATTAATTCTGCAGCCATTCTCAAAATACTTGTACTGGTCTGAAGAGACACAAACAAACAAAAAAGAGTCTAGAAACATTTCTTATATATTTGTGACAAGGTTATGCCAAGAGTATTATAAAGAAAAACATCGTTACCCAGGACTTCCATACTTCAGAACCTGAAAATCAAAGGGTTGTTTGGTTTTTTTTCCTTACATGTGTTGTGAGGCATTAGGAAAGAGGTGTGAGTACTGAGGGGCTGAATCTTCAGGGCCGTGAGGAGCAGCATGGCTTATAACCATCAGCACGGGCCTGTGAGGATACATCTTCTTTGATAGTCTGAAGAAGGTAATACTGTCATTGGTAATCAGATCAGTTAGATAATCCTGCAAGTAGAAGTAAAAGTGTAATGAGACACTTGAAAAGAAATTTCAAACTGGGGGGGGGTGAGATGGGAAGGGGAGGTCTGAGGTATCATAAGAAACAGGAAAAAAAAAAGGAGGTACTTCACTCAGAAAGAAGGAGGAAGGAGTAAAAAAAAAAAAAAACCAAACCAAAACCTAAAACCAAATCCTTCTTTCTTCACTGCCTAGAAATATAAAAAGCAACAGCTTCTAGCTTTTCCTCAGAAATGAATGGCATTAAAGAAGATCAAATGGTACTCTTTCTTCCCAAAGTGGGTAATTACGTTACGAAGATCACAATACTAAATACAATGACCAGGTATTAATAAAAAAAGAAAAAGAAAATCAGAGTCAGTATCTTCAAGGTGTATTGTCCGACCTTGCATCACAAAAGTGCTTTAAAAATACAAATGGCTTGATGTTCTTTTTTTTAACCTCCCTCTGAACCAGGAGTCAGTAAAAGATGGTGGGTTAATTGGACCAAAAATTTCATTATTACAGTGACAATCTGACAGAGATATAGCTCTATATTGTTGAGAATTTAGAAAACTTGCTTTAGAAGAGTTGGACTATCTACTTTCTAAGAAGAATCATTATTATTTTTCTGATACCTGCAAAAGCTACAGGGACTGAAGACAGCATTTTTAACGACAAGCCACCAAACATAAATGCTTGCAAATACAAATACCCCTCAAACGTGAGTAGGATATGAAACTGCACCTTTAAAAAAACAACACAACTGTCATGTCAGAGCGGAATGTAAATCAGATATAACATCTGCCTCTGGTCAAGCCAGCAAGTACAAGGTGTGGTACATACTGGATTGCATCTCCTTTTCAGTACAGCTTTTGGTCCGTGGTTCAGACACCTGGTCCTGTTCACCACTGCCAACGTCCTGATCTGAGAACTCAGCTCAGCATTCGTCAAAGGAAGCCTTTTCCACGGACTGGATTTATTTTCCCCAGGTTATCTCCTGTCTATCCCAGAACAAGGCCAGCGAAGTCTCCATTTATAATTTTACCCACTGGTCCCAACACAAGCCATGTCTGATATGAGACTGCCATGATCAGGACTGTCACTGAGATGATCTTTTCCCTCATGAAAGGAGGTCTAAATAGGAATCAGCTGAAGGACTTTCATTCACAACAATATGCAGGGGAAGGGAGAATGTACAATAAGCCAGACCAAAGCAACACTGACTTCTGAACGTGCTTTCCACGCCTGAAACAACACTCATAGCTCAGAGGGAATATTAAAGTGCTGTTTATCTTAAATGTGCCACCTCTTTAACCTAGGCACTCACTTTAAGTGCATAACTCATCTTTGATTTAGCCAATAGAAGAGCACAGTTTTCCAACTTCGTGTTGAAGATGAAGGCTTCCATGTGGTCAAAGTGAAAAATCACTGCAAACCCACTGTTTAACAGGTCCAAGGACCGAACAGAAACACTTCAATTAGGTGATTTCTTACAGGTTTTTTTAAAGCTCCTTATTGTAGAGGATGTAGCTGTACAAAATTAAAATTCATGTTAAAAAAAAAAAGTTGACAGGAACTGAAAAAGAAAAATCAAAGTAGAATATATCCTGTAAGAAAATCTGAAAGAATTTCATTTTCAGGGTGTAAGTGCTTAGCAGTCACTTTGGAGAGCAGAATAATCAGTAATGGTTTTTTTCTAGTTTTCCACTGGCACATAATTAACTATATTAGGTAGACAGGACTAAAATATAATCTGATTATACTGTTCACTGCTGGAAAATTAAGTTTCCAGCAACAAAAGTCACAGGAAAGAAAGATAAATAGTCTTGTATTTCAGCTTCTGTTTGTTCATTTGAACTCCAGTGTTAACATCAGCCAGTGCTGTTGCTCTGCAAACTATCATCTGTTTATTACTGCAGCTGTCTATTATGCATGAATATGAAGACTATAAAAACATCTCTATTTTCATCAGCCTTATTTTTTTATTACCAAACTTGGTAAGAAAAACTACAACAAGCGAAAACCTGAACATTTTCAAGTGTTGCATACACAAAACAGAGCTGAGGACACTGGAACATAAAGCTTCCTGTTGACTCCTTGGTACAATGGATGGAGATGGAGAACAGTGCCTATGGAATCACTTGCACAGAAGACAAATTTCCACCATAACATTTTTGGTACACAGCTGCCAAGATTAGCTCTTTCTCATTCTTCATAGATCAGAAGGAAAATAAAAAAATAAGTAATTCTGTACAGCAGTTGCCCCTTCCCCTTAGCAGCTGGTGCTGGAACAGGAAACCCTAGAAGACCGAAATTTTATCTTTCAACACAAAGTACGTTCAATTAAAAAAAGGCAGATAGGGTGGAGGAAAGGGGAAATCACAGACAGGAAATCACAGATATCAACCATTCAAAGGAAATACTGACTGTGAACACAATGCTAATGAAACACAAACACACAGGCAGGATTTGTGCCCGAGAAGAGAAAGCAAACCAAATCCCTGTTAAACAAATACACATTACAAATCCCTTCAGAGTGAGTCTACTTCCTATGTTATACCCTAAAGCTAGAGCAGTTTATGGATAGATTTATTTACCTTCATACTTCAGAGTCACTTCAGCCCCTTTTAGGACTCCACTAAAGCTGGTTCCTTTGGAAAGGACCGCTTTTGGCTGAAATAAATGTACTCCTGACTGCAAACAGGTACTGAGCTGTAACGTGGTAGATGAGATACAAAATGATACTGCATTTGACAACGACTATCAAGCCTTTTTGTAAGTTTGGTCAGGGTATACCATCCTTGAAAGGATATTAGGAAACATATGCACCCATATGTATGGAAATAAAACATAATAGCTAAATTCTCCACTCATTCAGAATTATCCCAAGTTGTAGCAAGACTCTAAGTGTTCTCCATCGTATTGTGGCTGTGAAGCAAGTTCCTTAAACTAAAAAGATGGGTCTAGCTGGAAGGAACTGGATTCTTATCTCATTAATGCTTGTGTAAATCCCCTGAAGACAGTTCTATACCAAGGGAACAGATGAAAATCAGAGTCACACAATAATTAAAGTACAAAGTACAGAAACAGCTATCTTGCAGCATTTAAATCCATCTTCACACCTTCAGCTCATAATACCTAATATAGTCTCAGGACATTCTGTTTGTTTCTATTGCTGCTAATAATGTTTTCAGTACCATGACCCTCCCAGAATGGAAGATAACAATGTCCAAACAATAGTGCTGTTGGGGGTTGTAGATAATGTAAATGTACCAGCTTTCAAGTACAAAAAGAATTCTTTAGTTAGACTGAAACCATAAAGTGCAGCTTTCCTGTGGTCATGTCCAAACATTAATAGAAATAAATCAATAGGACCTACCCTGGAGTAGTCATATCCATGCTTCTCCTTCACTCCATTTCTACAGAGTGTGTAGTTGTAAAATCGAGAGTTTTTAAGTAATCCAACCCATTCTTTCCAACCAGGAGGCACATAGGAGCCATTGTATTCATTTAGGTACTTTCCAAAGAAAGCTAGGGGTAGAGAAAGCAGAAGTGTAGTAAGAAGGCGTAACAGAAACACTTCAGAGACACCATATTTAACCAGATTCTTTCCTTTCTGTTTCTGCTTAGAACAACTTTATTCTCTCCAGGACAACAGATTTAAGGTAAGAGATAAATTCACCTGTAGGTTTTTCCATAATGCAGATCTTTTCATTTACAACCTGACTACGTACAGGAGAAACTGGACCACAATTACCACTACGCTTTCTTTAGTGCTTGACACATTTGGAGCGAGATGAACAAAACAGAGAATGCTTAAAATAGTGCCAGTTACCACATTATCTCATCCTACTCTGAATCACCCGATTTAGCTACTTTTCTCATTTTGATTACACCCACTCAAGCCATCTCCACCTAAGGAACTGGGAGAGGCAGCAAAGTCACTAATACGGGGTTTGCTGGGGAGAAATGATGACAAGTGAGGGCCGTAAATATGATGGGATTTTTAACTTGCTGCATAGAAGAAACAAAGCCTGTCTGGCAGAACAAGTACTAGGATTCCCACAGAACACGGGGCTGGTGTCTGAGCCATTCTCCCAGAAGAGCCATGTATATGCCAGAAAAGGGTTAAGGAAAATTAAAAGCTTTAGATTACTACGGAAAGAACACAAACTCTCCAAAGAACACGATGTACCCTATGATGCTTTCAGTCTTCAGTAAAAAATTATTAATTTATAGGAACGTATCTTTCAGTATTAGTTTGTTGTTATGATATTACGTAATAACTAGACAATTACAGGATATATTATACTGGAAGACTCCATTCACCTACCTAGTTTTTTTAAAGTTCAAAGGCAAAATTCTGCTCTTGGGTCTTCAGCATCTGAAGTTTTTAGTGCTCAGAGCTCAGATCTCAATTTTTGAATGGTCTGGCAATACAAGTTGGCATTATCATAGTGATCTTTACACTTGTTCCACTTGTCACTACAAACATTTTTAATCCAGAGGCACACACTGTCTGCAGCACCCCACACTGGCCACCTCTCAGTGAACATCTGTGCTTCCATAAGCACAACACAAACCTAAGATTCCGCTCTCTGACTGAGATTAAACCCCACCACATAATCCACGGGATTTTAGCATACAATTCACAGTTCCCAGGTACTTAAATAGTATTTTTTAAGCTTGCAGCCTATGGTGTCTGACACTGCACCTTCTTGAACGTCTATAAACGCAATACTGTGCATAGAGTAGCACAGATTTATGTCTAGTTGTACCAGGCTGAGCATCTGTCCAGACTCAGTGAGAAACAGTTATATAAAACAGTATGTGAGAGAGCTCCACGTCATCACCTGATACTGGGGTTTTTTTATAAAAAAAGTGAGAAACATGATATTAGCCACACTGTAATACAGTGGAATGGAATTAAATAAATTCACAGGTAACAAGTACACCGTGCATTGAATGTCCATAAGATCCAAAAAGAGCCTAAGCAGAATGCAAAAGCCTATTTTAAAGCATCCTTTTCAACCAATTTCAATGTATTCAATTAATGTATAAGGTGAGGCATGAGAAAGTGAACATTTGAGATCGTTTGAAGTGTTTTAAAGTGATGAAAGTGCTGACAAAATTAAGATCTGTATCACAGAAGATGAGGAGGGCACATCTGTTGATACGTAATCAATAAGTTCTTTAAAGTTACATTTGTGCTTTAAAAATATTTTGCAGATGAGTCACTTACAAAAGGGTTAAGTGACTGATGAACATACTGCAGAAAGCACTTTGTCTCACAGTCCTGAACTGCCTCCTCATGACATCTTCTCCAACCAAGCAAACTAATCCAGCAGCAATGACCACAAGATCTACTCCACTGTAGACGAAAACTACCCCGTTACTCAGGGACTGCATTCATACAATATATACACTTCTTCCTAAGGGTTTTGCTTTACGAACGGCTTCTGATTTTTAAACAATGACAGGCAACTCACAGGGCTTATGGGTAAAGGACAACACAGATGCACATTTCTTTTCTTGTGTAATTACACGGCACACAGGACTGAAACACTGCCCACTGTCCCAGGAGCAGGTGTGCACAAGGCAGTCCAAGGCCTTCTGTGCCCCACCCAACACATTACAGCCAAACCGAGATACATTTGCCCTTTCTGCTCACGGGAACCAGTCCACTCCCCAAAAAAGCATGGGAGCTCTGGCTGAGCTAGCTGAAGCCCTCAGGAAACAGGCATTCTGTAAAGGATTCCTTCATTGTTGTTCTGCACGGGCATTAAAGGAAAGCCTGGAGGAAGTCTGTCCCCACACCTTCTCCACACCTCCCCACGGTGCACCCTGGGTATCTATAGCCTTGCATGGATGCCACAGTGCTTTAAAGAATTTCCTCCGCTATTTCCAATCTTTCATTTCACATCTTTTTCTTTTCTCCCTCCTCCCTTGTTATTAAAAAAATTCTAAATGTCATTCCTCTGCAGTACAAGATACTGGGTTACAATAAAGCTCTCTTGATGCCGATCCAAGATTTTCATTTTGCATTGTAACGTTCTCTGTAACACAGTTTTTCCCCCTCATCAGATTAGCTGACCACCAGAGACAGCTGCTCGCTGGAGTACACATGCCTTTGGTACATTCCAGTTTCAAACTGCTCCAAGATTTCATTAACAAATATTCACAGAGGCTGCTGTTTGATACGCTCAGCCGCGTTCCTTACAGCCAGTTGATCATTAAAAACCACTTAACTATTCTGAATAAACCCATTAAGAACACGATTTTCTTTGACTTTAAATGCCACACAACACAGTTTTTCCTACTACAAAAAACAGGATACACACAAATGGAGTCCTTTGTACACTGTTACCACTTCCGTGGGGGTTCATAAACCTCTGAGGTTCTTTTCTCAGAGTCCTGCCCTTTGGTGATAAGCACCTACAGGATTCTTTGGTATCAAGTGGAATTTTTACAGGAGGTTTTCTTTTTTTAAACGCTTCCTGTAAGGAAAAAGAAATGGAACACAAAAGAATTTTCCCTATGCTATCAGTTAATACAAAGGTCTGCCCTGAATGTAACACAACCACCAGAAATACCACGACTGTAGCTCATTGCTTAAAAAGTAGATCTTAGCAGACTGTCAAATGTAGTGTAAATGCACAACCAAAGGGGACACCAAGGCATCATTTATCACCACTGGAAATGTTCAAGCTAGTTCTACTGTCTGTCTATACCACCATCTACCTAATACAGGTTTGTTGGTGCTCCCCTCCCCTTTTTTTTAAACACTAATTCATTTCCTAATACCTACCTTAACTAAAATGCATCTAACAAAGGATATTCACAAAGCTCTCCATTAAACTGAAAACCAAGATCATTTGGGATGCACCAATAAAATGAAGTTCATCCCTCTTTATTCCCTATAGACTGTCCAGCATTGGGAGACGGATATAACAGACCACTTTCAGTTCTCAAACTAGAAACAGGAACGCAGTGGCAGTCAGAGATTCACCAGAGCAAAACTGCCAGATCAGATTCAGATGCAGAATTTCAGTGTTTCACTGAGTTTCCTTGATGTAGCAGCTCTGATTTTGACCATAGTTAGTCCTCCACAGATAATCTGTGTGACAGTATTCACATTCAGAGCATTTATGTTCTTTTTAAATAAAGTAAGAAGGAAATCAAGAAAGGAACGTGTGAGAGGAGCACTGGTACACCCCTCCTGACAGGAATAAGTTACCTTTTGTTGGGAGGCAGAGAAAGATATAGCTCTTGCTCTAATAAAGCCATGGCAGTGTATGTAGCAGAAAAACAAACTCCCCAGGGCAAGGTTAGCCTGGCTTCTGGGGGACCTCATCATCCTTTCACCTGTGAGACCACTGAGAAGACTAAGCCAGGCCCTTCGTGGTGGTGCATTTTTGGAGGACAGGAAAAAAACCAGCACAGACTGAAACAAATGAGAGTCAGCCTGGATGAAAAGAAAAACTTCTTCACAAAGAGGAGTTGAAGACCGAAGCGCGTTCTCAGAAACACTGCGCAGCTCCAATCCTTGGTGTTTTCCAGGCTAGAGTGGATAACGCCCTCGTGGATAAAACCTCGGGGCGGGCTTTGAGCAGGTGGTGGAAAAGAGACCTTTCCAACCTGAATTAGCCTGTGACCCTAGGGTGGACCAGATGACCTACAAGGCCCATCTTCAGTTGAACATACACGGTTCCAGGATTTGAGCATCTAGGAATGTATCTGTGAACGTTCATGCCCTCATAACAAACCCTGAACCTGAGAAAAAGTAAAAGGCAGCTTTTTGTTACTCTTGGACAGTAAGCTCAGTACTTTTACTGCACATTCCTCCTCCCAGATTCATCTCTTCATGCCCTTCGCGCTGCTGAGCTGCATCCACCCATTAGCACCCCATGAAATTGCACTTACCACCACAACTGTGAAGTTAAAACTCGTATTTTAAGCTATTAACCCACCACATTTAAACATGAATGCTGTGCATTAAGTACTTTAAAAATGTATTTAGAGCACTGCTTTTCTGACCTATTTCAACAGCCAACTCTCCGCGTTTTTAGTATGAACCTGAAGTTACTGATCCAGATTCGTTTACCTCTCTAAAATCTTTTACTTCTATGTTTGATACCAGTTTCTTCCAGCTCAAAGTTGAGCACCTAGCTACGTTTGAGCAATCCCTTAGTTTTGCACTTGGGAGAGGTGAAGGGGAGGGCATTTCTAACCTTATTTCTGCTGTATAACTATATACTTTCAGTACTTTCTGTCCTCTGAGAGACAATCAGAGGAAAGCAGATGAGAAAGTACTCTCAGATTGCTTAGTATGCATGGAACAAGCAGTAAGCTCAAAGGTCAACTCTGTTTTGCATTCACATCATGGCCAGATCCACTCCTAAACTGACAATGTACAATGGAATAAACCTAGTGGAATTAATGTATTAACAGCAGAAATATGGGGGTTCTGAGAGGAAATTCTATAACTTGGTATTAAATTTGGTTCCATGGGAAAGATCAGACATCAGTTCTTAGTAGGTATCAAACTAAATGACTAGATTTTCCAAAAATCAGTAATTCCTAACTGCTGAAGTCCCCTGAACAAAACCATCCCAGCTGGCACCTTTTGTGACAACAGGAAATGACACTACTGCAAGGATTAGAAGATACAGGATTAGCATTGTTACCTCAGTAACTGCAGTAACCTCATTAATGGGTTCCATAAAACATACAGTGATTTTCCCAAATGTTACGGTATTTTTAAGACTACATTTTGCTCTCAGATCCCTTTAGTTCCATCGGTTTCAGGGTGCTAAGGAAGACCGGGTTCCAAGTACTTTTCGTTATTTCTTGTCTTTTGTATGTCTGCAGTAGTTCCTGAACTGATGATTTCACTGAAGTATTTCACCAGGTAGACTAAAAGGAGTACAGGTGTATATACACACACACATTTAAGTCTGCTGCACACTGAGAGCCAATTTTTCTCTAACCTATAATATAGTGACAGCACAAAATTTTCTTGAGGATCACATGCTCCATCCATCATCACAGGGACATAAAAGGAGCAGTACTAAAGGCAAGAGCCTTTACGTGCACAGCTCTTCTCTGTAACTGGAGTAAAAGATACCATTCAGTTCACGAAACTTAATAGTTGCAAAGCCCATGTGGCACAGTGACTTGTCAGAGTAGCCTACAGGTTGTCATGCCAGGGGACTAGTCTGATATCTAGCAGGACAAAGGCAATGCACAATAATCTTTGTGATACCTTTGTTCCCCTTCCTGAATTTGTATTGCACGTTGCTCAGTTGTGGCCAGGGATCAGTGCCAAGAGCTATTTAATGAATCAGGGGAATTGGCTGGAGGGGAGCATATGAGTCCAAATAAAACAAAAGTACTCAAACCAAATATCTTGAAATGGTCAAGAAGGAATCGAACTGAATCCCTCTCACACATCCTTTGAAAGTTAAAGGAAAAAAAATAAAATCTAGAAATGGTAATTTTGACCTCACCAATCTTTATTACAATTCAGGATATGATGTCTTGGTGTATCACCAGAGCATCATTTCCTACAAGAGACAGGCGGAGGTGGGCGACAGCACGACTTCACAACACAGCTCACAGCTGCTGCTCAGTCTGCTCATACGCCTTGGAAGCCAGTCCTGATCCTTCAGGTTTTCCAGAAAACGTTTCTCAACGTCAAGATCACAACAGTAAGACATTTTAATAAATATTTACCATGAGTGTCACTCGCCCCTTCTACGTACCACGGTCATAGAAGAATCTTAACATTCATCCTCCCCTTATCACATGCAACATCTCCTCCTCCTCCACACATAAACCCCAAAACCCTCCCCAACAGTGGACTGTCAGACATTTTTTAATAACAAATAGTTAAGAAAAGGTTTATGCAGCTTAACACTGGATCTTTACTAAAATACCAAAGTCTGCACTATGCTATTGGGGCCACCCCCAGAAGAATTTCATTTAGAGCCATTCTGTCCATAGGATTTGAAGAAAACCCGATTGCCAAGTTTCAGGGATATTGAGATACGCTGTGCAAGAAGAATTATTTGCTGTATTTTAACAAAACAAGTAACCAGCAAAGCTGGTTTTTTCCACCTAGCAATAAACCAGGAAGAACACTACTAAAAGCATTAGTTCACAAATAAAAACAATGAAATCTTACTGAATCCAATTAGAAGAAAGGTCCAACTGAGGTTCAGTATAACTACACACTTCCTTTCAACAAGATATTCACTGAATAAGAACAAATCTAGGTTCTGCAGTGGCTTGTTTTCTCTATGTTTACATTTTACTTTTGACAAAAAAAATACATGTGACACTTTTTTGGTAATCAGTTCTCTCTTACAGTCCTGAAATGCATCCATCTCAACAGCCTATCTTTTCCTTCCATGCATAACATACACACCAGGCTGGAAAGTGCTATTCTAACTTGGAACACGTGGTAGAAGACTCAGGGCAGTCCTCTGGCTACTAAAACACACCGAAAGACGTAAGGTTGCTTAAATTTGAAGAAACTGAAATTTAACTTGCAGAAACTGTAACTGGAATCTATCTGCAAATTTTACACTGTAGGCACTGTCGAGTCTCTGAAATCATCACTGTTCTCAAAGCATTTTATTAAAACATGCCACTGTTCTACCTCTGAACTCCCACACCACTGAGCTTTTCCAGCGCCAACCACATTGTGTGTGCTGCTGTGGAGGGCAAGTGTATAACCATGTGGGCCTTACAGGACACTCACACCTTGGGCACACAGGAAAGACAACTCGGCACATACATCAGTAAATTAAGCTTGATGACTTTGAAAGACCAGCTTAGTAATTCTCCACCATGAACCAAGCCTCAGAAGCAGTAAGACGGACGCCGACAGTGGATTTGGGCTCTACACATCAGGACTCCTCAAAGATCCTTGGTTTCCTTTTGCAGTAACAGCTGCCGTGATACAGCCACTCTGCTGAATCTTTCTTATACACCATTTTCAAGTCTGATGGCCTCAAAGCATCTCACGGATATAATCTGACAGACCTTGCTAAGGCAGTATCTCATCTCAGCCTGCAGCTTCCTTGTGAGGGGAAGAGGAGGGGCAGCCACTGATCTCTTCTCTGTGGGGACCTGTGACAGGGCCAGGGGGAATGGCCTGAAGTTGTGTCAGGGGAGGTTTACGTTGGGTTCTTCCCTCAGAGGGTGGCTGGGCACTGAACAGGCTCCCCAAGCCTGCCAGAGCTCCAGGAGTGCTTGGATGATGCTCTCAGGCACAGGCTGTGACTCCCAATGATGGTCCTGTGCAGGGCCAGGAGTTGGGCTCAATGATCCTTGTGGGTCCCTTCCAACTCAGCATATTCTGTGATTCTGTGAATATTTCTGTGTAGAGAGCTAAAGGTCTATGGAAACTAAACTACCTTCAAGATAAATAAATCAAAAACCTGCTACCCAGTTTTGAAAAGCCACCTAGATGTCTTGGAGGTGAATATCACAACACTTCAGTTCCTAGTCAAGCAAATCACTCCCAAAAACTAAGTCTAACCTTTAAATCACTTGGTTATTATTTTAAAAAAATAACCTTCAGGCCTCCATCAACTGCAAAAGCTATCTTCCTGCATAGAGGGTGTTACTCTAATTTGGGTAATGTTTTCTTTTTATGCATGTAAGATTACAGAAGTGCAGCATAGTGGAGAGGGCACTGGAGCGTGGATGAAAACTTGCATCTCTTCTTAATGTTGCTTTTCACCTGCACATAATCTTGTAGAAAGTACTTCACTATTGTGTCTCTGCTTCTGTCTACCCTTTGACTCTTTAGGTCACCAGTTTTTCCCCTACCAAGCTGTTACACAGATATCAGCTGGTAAGTATTTCTGTAATAAAAAATATCAAGCAGCAACTATTGAAGAGAGCAAAATCTACAGCAGGGAACAGGTAACTTAAGAATTTTACTCCTGGTCTGCCTCTAGATACTAAAAACTGGCCACATGTTTACTAAAAGGAGAGGAATGAACCTGAAAAATATTTACCAGCAGCCTTTCTCCTCTTCTGTACAATTTATTAAAATCACTTTAAAATGTCAAAGGCTCAGACAGTGAAGTGCAAAATAATTACATGAATGCAGTCAGCTACTGTATCTTCTTATTTTAATATTAATGGACGGAAATGGAAAACTGCCACTGAATTTTAATTAATTCATTAGTTAATTACTGTAAAGCCCCATGAAAGTGCTAAGTATTATTATTACTTTTATTCCCAATAAATATCTTATAATGGCAGAGATGGACCTCCCACGACGACTTTTCTCTAGGTTCAAAACACAAAATTGGTGCAAAACAGCATTTATTAATCCTTCGTGTAATTCAAGGATGGACTTACCACCATGAGACACTGACATTACCATAAAAGTAGCAGCTTTTCCCTTTGCTAATAGGTCCATTTAAGTGAATAGGGTTAGCTGTACTATAGGGTGCTGCTCAAAAGGAGTAAGGAGGGGAAGTCAGCCAAAATGTGGACTGCATTTGCTGCATACTGAGCCACATTAAGCCCTAACATAAATTAACAGAACTCTCCCAGAAGAACCACTGAAGCAAAAGTGTCCTTCTGCCAGGCTGCATTTGACCCACCATCCCTAGTTCTGTTGAATTTAATAAGATAAACACGTCTTTTCGTTTCCTGGTTGCAGATAAAGCTGACAAAATATTCTGGAATCAGTCACCAATTTTAAGACTTAATCATTCAGCCAGCCAGACAAGTGGAAAAGAGAAGCTTTCCTCATTAAGTAATGTCTAAGGGAAAATTTAAATCTGAATTCCGATATAACATCCTGATATTTGCTGCTGCAGGCCCAAAGCATGCAACAATGCATTGTGCATTTTAAAAGCTGTCTCAGGGAAAGAGATGTGCACGATGACAGGAAACAGATCCTTTTTTTGATAGATGCTTACACAGGAACCTTTGGTAGAGAACTGACATTCAGAAGTGTTTGCCACAGGATCTCTTTGTTTCTTTTCCATTCTTACCATGCCCTGCTCCAAGCTGCAGTACCAGCACCCACTACCTTAAGTTGGGCATGATTTAGATGTTGCTTGCAGCGGCTTTTCTAAAGATCAATTCATCAGCTGAACTGGTTTATTTACATAAACTGTCCTTCTTGCCTAATTTCCCACATTATGCAATAGGACAATACACTGAGATTGGGATCTGGTGCTGAGGGAGTGTGTAGGGGCTACATAACACGAACACCCGGTGCTATTCAGGACACTGGGAGATTTTAAATTGAGAGACAGGTTAATGGAGAAGAAACATGCCTGCAACCCCCTCCTGCCTCAGAGGCTTGCACTGGAGAAGGAAATTTCCCCCCTGCTTTGCCAGGATATTTAATTGATCCCCATCAAGTGACAGCAAGCCTGTGCATGTTGAGCAAAATCCTGTTACAGCCGAAAACTGACCTTTCCTTGAGCTCAGCCTCTCTATCCTTTCAAGCACAGCGCCTAAAAAAGCTGGTCAAACTTTTTAAAGCACCGAAAACATAAAACTGAGAACCAAGGCTGAAACCCAGGAACAATTACGGGAAAGACGCACCTTTTCCATCTCCTCTCCTGTTTTTTTACTTGCACCTTGCGCAAGAGAAACCTGCACCACCACCACACTGCTCCCTGATGAGACTGGCACGTCCCAAAGGTGTCAGCAGCAGCACGAGTTTGTAGAGACCCCAGCCACAAATGCCACTACCCCAGAGAACATCAGACACAGGGAGGTCACAATGAACAGAGAGGAGGGCAGGGAGATGCGAAACCAGTAGCAGAAAACAAAAACAGAGGGAAGCTCAAGTGGAGTAGAAGAGTAGAATTTCTTCCTTCAAGATTAAACAAAAGAGAAAAGAGAAAAAGTACAGGGAAAAGGTCTGGCTTATGAATTAAGAAAAAACACAAACTCCCTTCCAAAATAACAGCTTTCTCATTCCAAGGCTGTGAACTTAAACCATAAAAGCCAGCCTCAAAAGGCTTTATTCTCATGGAGTCTTTTTCTACTCCTTCAAAAAAAACAACCAACAAACAACAAAACACACACAAAAACAAACATAAAAAAAACCCAACAAACACAAAAAACTAAACACCACAAAACCAAAAACCCAAGGGATCTGGAAGCTAAACACTACGTTTGCAGGGCAAACCAGTACTAGCACAGACTTCAAAAATAAAAACATAAACAACCCTACAAATGAACTCCAGTGCTTTCCACATCTTCCTTTGTTCACTGTAGTCACGTTCAAGGAGGACTCCCCCTTTCAGAGAAACCATATTCGTAACCTCCAAAATACTCTCCTTAGCAGGTCACTTTTGAAACTCGAGAAACTGAGCAGACAAGGCTCTCAAGTGCCATCTCCTGCTGTTTCTGCAGCAGGTAGATCTGATCAGATCTTCGGGAGGGCAGAAAAAAGAAAAGTTAAAAAAATACTTTCTTACCGCTGACATCCTCCCAAGTGGATAACTCAAGACTTTTACCGGGGGACAGAAATGAACACCGGCCTCTAATGATGGCAATTTCCATTTAAATTTGTAGAATAACACGTGACATTTAACTACACGGATGAGGATCTCCCACTGACACCTTCTGATCGCTTTGTACCTGCCAAAGCACTATTTCTGTGTGTTTCAGTAAGTTTAGTTTGAAAATGAATAGAGGTAGAGTGATAATGGAATACGGATTCATTAAGATCTTGGGTCTAAATTTAAATATTAAGTTAATGTAAAAATACAAAACAGATGCACACCAGGAGACTTGCAATGTCTCGTCAAGTGAGTAGAAACTGCAGGCTCTTGAAATACAGTCACTAAACATAAACATTATTACAACAGACAAACACAAGTAAACACAAATCAAATAATCTATGAAGAACAAAACATCAGCCTTGGGGTGGTACTCATATGATCACCGGTATTAATGCCAGGAATGACAAATGGGAGGGAAACAGCAACCAATTAATAAGGCACGTGCCCTTCCCCTAATTTATTTCCTGCCAGATGAATTCAGGTCTTCATTTTAGAAAAACAAAACAAGGAAATTAGCTATTTTTTTAAGACCAAGACTTTAAAGGAATAATATGCAAAACTCATGTGAATAGTTAGAAAGGAAATAATTTTTGTAATAAATAATCAAATTTAATTTGGTTTTGTTACAGTCATTATTCAAGATTTATACTAGTTTCTGGAAGCCTCAAATACTATAAATTCAAGAAAAAATTGTGTACTATTAATAACATCTACAATATAATACTACAATTAACAACAACTATAATAAAATACTACAGTATATATATACACCATAAATAACAAGTAGAACCAGGTTTATGCCTATTTCTCATCATGACAAAAAGCATCAGAAAGAAAAGTAACAAAACCACTGTCACAGGCAAGAACCTAAATCTAGGGAAGGAAGAAGGAATTAGGTGTGAAACTCACGTTACATGTTCTCTGCAATCCTTTCTACAGGGTATTTGTTCCTAAGGAGCACTGCATGCAAAGAAGATAATTGTTTCTCAGGAAAACACCTGATCTTGCCAATCATTCCTCAGTTGTTATTTATCCTAAACACCTTTTTGGGAATCGACTGTCTAGAGAAACCAAACCAGCTGACTGCCCCAAGGCACAAAAGGAGCAGTCCCTTCTCTTCCACTCTTAATTTGCTTATTATATCCATTTTATGGATGGGGAGAAAAAAATATTAAAAAAACCTGAAACATAGATGCTGTGAAAAGGAATCATTCTCGGTCATTCTGTGCACTTCAGCTAATTGCAGGGCATATTCTACACGTGCTGTGCCTTCAGCAGAAGCATGTACTTTGTTTTATTCCCACCTTCTGAAAAAGGTCTTGGGATTTTTGTGGTTTGTTTGTAAGTAAACATTTCCTCCAGTAAAAGCACGAGGAAGCCAAACCAACACACCAGAGTGAAGCTCTGGCGTTATGCACTGCTCGCAGTCCGCTACAAGAATAAAAGAAAATATTCCACGTACGAGCCTCTGTCCCGGTCAGGTGGGGCCAGCCTCGAGCTTACCTGTCCTGTACCCTGTGTTGTTGAGGTACACTGCAAACGTCCGGACCTCGTGCTGAGCCTGCCAGGACGGAGACGAGCAGTTCTCGTTGTTGGTGTAAGTGTTGTGGTTGTGGACGTACTTCCCCGTCAGAACGGAGGAGCGCGATGGGCAGCACATGGGTGTCGTCACGAAGGCGTTGATGAAATGAGCACCTCCCTGCTCCATGATTCGTCTGGTTTTATTCATCACTTGCATAGAACCTGGAAGAAGAAGAAACGTTTGGGAATTATTTTTCCTGTTTCGGTCAGAAGAGCTGCGTAAGAGCTCACGTCATGGCAGAGACCAGAATGAAGCTCAAGTACAGCAAGGACACTGTAATCTTGGAGTGAATCAAATTCCAAACAGATTTTTCTCCTGCCTCAGTGAAGTTCTCCAATCGTTCCAGTAAGGACTAAATACTGAAGTCCTAAATTAAGATATGACTCAAGGCTGTTGACATGGACCATAACGCTTCTTTCATTTCTCTCTCTCTCTAAGTTTAGGATTTACTGCTGTAACTTTCTGCGTCTTCTCTGCAGCCCTTCTGGAGCCACTCGTCCTGTTCCAGTAGCTGAGGGTGAAATGCACTCTTTGCTGCAACCCTGACCAAAGCTTGCATGCTCCTTAAGTGCTATTTAATCCTTAGTTTTAAAATAAACCTGATGAACTGCCCTTTGTGACAACCTTCTGCAAAAGCCTGAGGGCTGTAACCACAGAACCATTGAGGCTGGAAGACTATTTAGTCCAATCTACTGCTCAAGCAGGGTCTGCTAGAGCTGTTCTCTAAATAAATTGTTCTCTCCCTGTTGTGAGGTATTAGGAGACATTGATTTCTGTCAATATTGACAGATATTACATAGGAGATATTGATTTACTTGTCACTGAACCAAAGACAACACAAAGCCCTCAGAACAATTTCCATATCTGATAGCCCACTGTGTTCTACCCATCTGGTCACCCCTTCTGACAACAGTATTACCTAAAACTATCTACGCTTTCTTAGGCTTGGTTCTGCAGAATCAGACCTTCAGATGACGGCTTGGGACAGAGAGCCATGTATTTCACAACCATCATCTAAAAACAAACAAGCAAGTTTAACTGGCAGGGACTTGGATAAATCGGGATAACAGGAGTAATGTTGTTTACCAATGATTTGGTAATTTTTTTTTTGCCAACAATTACTGAAAGACACGCTGCTGCCAAATGGTTGTTGTGTTTACTTAAGACAAGGCTTTGGTCGAAGACTGGATCTTTACACCACCTAGCTAAATCTGGATCCGTATCAGAGCTCTTCCTAAACCCAGAAAAACCAAGGATCAGAGAAAAAAAGAAATTTAATTTCTCGTCTCTATCAGTGCCTGATAGTTAAAACTGCATCAGAGTGAGCCAGGAAAAAAAAAAATCTTCCTGATTTAGGAAGAATTTCCATTTTCCAAAGAATCTGCAATGGTACCTGCCATCAGCACAACCTTGCAAAGGAGAGGAAACCTCTCCATAACCAACCCTCCCTTCCTGGTACGAGCAGGGAAAGCCAATAGACAACATGGAGATGAAGGTGTGGTTTCATGCTAGAGTAGGGCTGGGGGGAACTTACCCAAGGTTGAGTTGGATTAACAGTTCAGCTTTAATCAATGCATCCTGCAACCATCTGGCACAAACTATGTTGTTCCTGTCAATATTGGGTTTAGGTTTCTTCTAAGCTCTTTAGGCAGGGATTTCATTATGAAATTGCAAGAGTAAGTCGATTGATACAGGGCACACTGATATAACCAGGAGTCAAAACCTAGAGGGAAAATGGTCATAAGCCACATAGGAAATCCGACTCTCTGGCACCACGAAGGAAGGCTAATTGCTACTGTACGTCATTTTACCTAAAAACTGCCATGGTATTAGTTTACTTGAGACCATTCTGTTGGAATGAGTTTTAAAAAAAAAAAA
>VXAY01001630.1:3906964-3960408 GCA_013399855.1 Oxyruncus cristatus | reverse complement strand
GGGGAAGCGCATCCTCCGGCCGCGCCGCCGGGCAGCGCCCGCAGCCCGTCTCCCGAAGAGAAGCGTTTAGAGGAAGAGCTCGGGCGGGTGCGGGCCCCGCTTCTTCTTCCTCCTCCTCTCCCTTCTTCTCCTTTTCCCGTTTAAAAAAGTTCATTTACCTCGAGGATCCTCCTCCCGGGATTGACGCAATGCCCGGCGGCGCGCAGGGAGGAAACCTGTTCCACCAGCCCCCGGCTCGTTCAAAGTCCAGCGGCAGCACCGCGGCAAAGGCGCAGCCCCGCAGCCGGGGGGAGGCAGAGCCAGCCCCCTCCGAGGGGACGGGGCCGACGCTGAGCTCCCGCCGCAGGCACAGAGCCTTTAGCAGCGACCGGGACAGTCCACGGACGGGTGGGGACGTGGAATTAACTGTCCCTCATATTCTCAGCTCTTCGTGTCTCCCATCGTTTGCCGAGTGCTGCCCCCCGTGCAGCGCTGCTGCGCTGAGGAGGGACGTGACAGACCCCGACGGGGCTGAGGGGCTGCGTCTGCCCGGAGCCCCGCACCGAGACCCTGTGAGGGAGAGAGCCCGATGACTTCCTCAGGTGTCGGTAACAGACCCCGTTGCACCTGTGCAGCTGAAATTAAAGGCCCAATATTCATTAGGAAAAGTAAAGCCAAAGCTCTTCGAAGTGGGGGCTCCGTTTACAGCAGGTGCTGTCTACATTAAGTGCAACCAGTTACATTTTACTTCTGGAACATGTCTGGGGAACTATCTAAATACGTAATATCTTCAGTGTATTCTTTAAAGACCTCTTAAACATGTATCTATGAGATATATTAGTACATTAAGTTGTTAAGAAAACCGTAAGAACAAAACACTTTCTGGCAGTATCCCCACACTGACAGTGTCACACGCAGCACAGAACTTCCTGACTCTTCTTATTACATTTAATATTCTGTTCCATCTATGATTTATTTGGATTTTTGCTTTAACACAAGTACTGTCTCCCATGACTCCATCCGGGCTTTGCTGGAGAAGTCTAATAGTCCTGAACAATTTTTTATTGCTGGTTCTATTCTTGGCTACAGACAGACAGATCCGAAATGAGCAAAAAATGAAATGGCACAATTCCTCCAAACTGAGGTACCAAGAGGGCAGGAAGGAGCAATACGAGTGCAACGGTGCATGTCAGTACAACCGTGTCCACACTAGGGGTTGCAACAGCACAACTGTAGTGGGATAAATAAGCCACTCCCTAACAGGGAGTTACACTAATCACAGACCCACAATCTCTGCGTAAAATAGGAGCTACATCTTGCTAACATTTTGATAAAAGCCTTTTATTGCTTTCTGAGATAACATTTGACCTTTTGCTAACAACTTTCGACTCACAATGAAACCATTTACAGGCAATTAATTTTACAACACACCTGTGAGCTACGATGTTCTGACTCGGCACATTTGAGACACGAATTAGTGTCAGATAAGGCAGCTGAGTCACCCTGAGCCAAACAGCCTCTCGGGGCAGGAACAGGACGAGGAACCCAGCATTCCTGTGCCTTAATCACCAGCCAACAGTTTGCCACCTGCAATACAGCACCTCTACAAACTACCTCTAAAGGACTGCAAACAACAACTACGAAGGCAAAGAAAACACAAAGATATGCAGTGGTTGCCTTTTTCCATCAGAGAGGAAAACTGACAAGGTCCCTGTATTTCTAGAGCACTGTAAATGGGATTTTCCGCTCTTAGAAACACATGACCTAACAAAAAGCTACATTGTAAATTTTCATCATTATAAACTGCAAACAACAATAGATACTAAAGCTCGTATTAGTGACATTGGTAGAGCAATCTAAATTTAACTGAACATCACTGGAAAATCTGTCGCAATAGATCGCTCATTTCAACAAAAGGGTATGTTCACCTCACAGGGAGTGCATGTAACTGCCATTAACGCTAATGGGAGTTATGTAAGTGCATTAAGAGGACAATATACCCCCTGGTCTGAGACAACCCTGCAAACTGAAAGGTATTTCCTCTTCAAGAGAATGGGGTTTCCATCTCATGCATTCCGAAAGAACTTGTTCTGGCACCGTTACAAAACAGGACGTGTAACAACTATTTGCATACTCGGTGAATAGTTTCCAGAGTTAAAGCAGTTCACTGATTTCAGCAAGTCTGAGGGATATTTGTGGGTTTATTTGAAGTCTAGGGCAATAAAATCATGTGAAATTACTGGTAAAACAAGAAGGTCTGAAAGCTTTCTCATGCAATGGGGAAGAAACTTTTTAGGTATCTACTTTTTAAACAGAACAAACTGATTTCATTCACTACCTGGCAGAGGATTCCATTGGTGTATATGGATCATCACAACTGATCGGGAGTTCAAAGACAAAATGAAAAAGATCATTCCCTTTTGCTGCCACACCACCAGAGCTTTTTCACCAAGTAAATTTCAGATCTCTCTCACAGCATAACATTGAACAGCTTGAATTTGTTTTACCGTACCTCAAATAACAAATGTTGCTTATTATCTAAATAATTTGTCTAAGCAAACATCCTAGGATATACCTATCAAAGTTTTGAGAAAACAGACGTGGTCATTTCTTTAAATTTCATCACAAGTGCATCTACACTGTTAGCCATATAAATTTAATCTGCAGTTTCTGTGACCACTTTACTCTGAAGCAGGGTGGCACAGAGTGATAAATAAAACAGTGTACATTGGACTATTAACTAAACTATGGAGTTGCATGTAAGGGAGAACTACTTCGATCCAGTTGGCAGAGAGTGGGGGACCACAGCTTAAGTTTTTATCCGTTTTGAGACAACAGCTATAACTCGGGTTGTAACAAGCACTCCAGGGGAACTGTCACGAGGGAAGGGCAGCATGGCAATGATACAGAGAAGCAACTTTCGGGAAACAAGAAGAAAGAGAGAGTCCACAAGTCATTAAAAACCCCACCCCAAAACCAGAAGCTAGGCAACATGCCGTGTGAAGCATGTCTTTTTCCGCTGTTACCAGATACATTGTGCTTTCAGAGCTCAAATATTGTTCCCGTGTTACATGAAACAGAAAAGAAGGGCTGGCTTTCACACTTCTACATACTTCAGTGGACGCCTTCTAATCCTCCTTCAGACTTGCTAATCTTCAGCTTGATAGGAGCTCATCGCATGTGAACTTCTCACACCATTGGTCATATTGATTTCTCCTCTCTGCTTTCATATTTCTTATTGCATACATACGTTCTCCGAGTCATCTTTAAAGACCTAAATATAAAGCCAGCAACGGAACATAACCCTGATCTGCCTTGCTTTTCCTCGGTATAAAGTCTTACAGTAATCAGTCCACCATTACACTGATTACACTGGTCAGAGCCCTTATATTACAGAATCACAGAAAATGCGGAGTTGGAAGGGACACACAAGGATCAGAGGGTCCAATTATCACAGCAATACAGAGCTGAATTTTTTACTACTTTAAACAAATGCATTTCAGCTGCATAAATTGTGTAAATACTGGTTCAACAACAAATCAGAACACTGCTAGGAAGGCACGAACAGCACAATATGCTCCACTCCTCGAGCCCTCACATGGCATGTGTTTTAGATGACAGGCTCCAGCTCAATATGATTTTATGGGTAATTGCTTGACTCTTAAAGCTGAACTTTCTATAAACGTGCAGTCACATTCTGGGGATAAACTACAAAAATATTAAAGAGAGGAACACAGATGGGAAAAGGAGAAGGGGAAAAAAACCCCAACCTTGCTTGCTTGAGCCGAATGCTAAGCATTGTACTCTTCTGTGTGAATATATAGTATACAGCATGATTTTGGTTACAACTCTAAGTTTACCACACTTAATATAATTCTAGTTTAATCAATTCTAGTTTCTAATTAATTTTGATCTGAACTCATAACAGTGAATTCAAGTTACTCAGCAAAATACTGAAGCAGCAGAGATGATGGGGAAGATGTAACAGTAACAAAAGTAACACCTCAGTGCACTGACAAAAGTGATAGCCTATCTATTTGGACAAAAAACTCAAAAAAATCTTACCTGGAATGCCAAACAGAAAATTATAAAACACTATTAGAATGATCCTGAAGTTCACATACAAAATTAATACATGTGTTCTGAGTCTTACTATTAAGACTCAAGGATGTACCTTAAGCACAGAGGATGTTAACTCAATGAACCATTGTTGGTCATTGAGCCCATAAAAAGAAACAAGAAGAGTAAAAAAACCACCCTTTATCCCATTTATAAATTATCCTTAAAACAGCTGCTTGTAAGCCAGCAATTCTTTAATAATTTCTTTTAATAAAGGATTTCTCTATTTATAAAGAACTCAGATTTTTCTTTTGTACATCCTGATCTAATATTCCTTCGTAGGTTTTCAACACAGTGCTCAGGCTGCCTCCTGTTCCAGTATCTGGATGTGGTATGGATATGGAGCAATAGGACAATGAACACCTTGTTTAAATGATGACTGACTGCAATCTCAGCACAACTTGGCATGTGATACAAAATGTGAAAGACAATTTTTTTTTACTAAAAAATCTCTTGGAGAAGACAACAGCCACTCCGCCTTCCCTAAATAACATTTCCTAAGAAAATAGCGAGGTATACAATGATAAAATATTCTGTGTCTATCTAAAACCAACTATGCTCTGATTTCAAAAAGATTTTAAAGCAGAACAATGTATAATCAACTGACACAGGATGGACAGAGCAGCAGGCCTTACCCAAACACCACAACATTCACTCTTCTCTGTGGCCCCTGTGCACCCAACATTGGTGGAGGAGGCATCTGTGTGACCACACCACCTCCTCTTACCTCCAGCAAAGCAGCTCTGGCACCCTCCAAGGTCACCTTCACATCCTGCCTCCGAATATCTCACAGATTAGCACAGGTGTCCAGCCTGTGTTATGTCCTTTTTGCCATATAAAAGTTTGGGTTGCTGTTTTTAGGTTCAGGTGAATTTGATGCACCTACAGCAGAAGTACTTTCACTTACAAAGACCTCTCCTGTTGTAGGCACAGAGTGCAAAGGGATGCACCTGTACTTTACCTCCCTCAGGAAAACTAAGAGTTTACTCACTCTGCTTATTGTTATTTCTTCTAATTATTACTGTTTAACAGATCTCTCTTTAAACAGTAATACAGATATCTGGATCTGACGGAATATTTATATATTCTAATTTGGGCTTCAGATATACAATTTCAAGAAATATAAAAGAGCAAGTTACACAATTGCCAGCATTTCACACGCATAAAAAGCAATTTTCTCGTTCTCTTGCCTCGACAGCGTAAGTGAAGCAATGCTTATGGTGAGATGTGATACCTGTTATTAGATCAACTGCTTCGTAGGGGAAGGAACAGACACAGCCTCGGGCATATCAAGCACTTCTTCAGATCTGAAACAGAAGCAGCCACCTTCAAAGCTGAACTGCTCTGAATTTAACTAAGGTGTTAATCAACCATCTGCAAGAAAAGTAGCTCCCATCTCTGATACAGTAAGGCTTGTGAACAAAGAAAGGGGGGAGACACAATTCGGTCTGTTACAATAACACAGTAACTCATCTCCTGAAAAAAAAGCACACTTACTGCTGAGGTGGGGGTACAGCAGAAATCAGAAGAGAGGCTAAGAGAACTACTCTACCTATAAATGCAGTGTCTCTAACAAGTCTACAGTTTTTACCTTTTAACAGAGTCACGAATTTTAATATTAAAGCTCCTCTTTTGAAGGTGCTTTTTGGATGTCCCTTGAGGGTCAGGACTGTTTCATCAGAAATAAGAGTAGTTACTTTATGAGAAATGTTCACCTACCAGTCATTGGCATCTCTCTTTCTGATCATCTGCAAGGATCTTGGGGATTTCTTGATGTACTTTGTGTAAGGTCATTTAGTGCATTTGGATATCCAGGTTATTTTCTCTGGAGAACACAGGGATCTATCAGCAAGTAGACAGGCAGTTTTGATAGTGTTATGGTAGGGTCATTAAGAAAGACTTAATCCCTACCTTGTGCATTCTTAAAATATAAATTATTATACTTTTAGAGAAGTTGCTCTTTACTAACAAATCAACAATTTCATTTTTCCCTCCTAGGTCTCAAGGGCAGAGGCAGGTATCTGGGCTGCACAACACTGTTGTATTTACTGGCCTAACAGTTTCCAGCCTGAAGCCCATGGATCTCCAGGGCTGTGCACATCAAATTTTTAGGCTACACTGTATGTAATGATTTGCTTTGCTTTGCTCCCCATAGTTTCTGTGCATGCACCAGAGCATATCAACTACCCTGTGCTGCAGCTCCAGCTCTTACTGCACCGGGCAATACACACACAGTTCTGGGGTCCCGGGGTCCAGGATGAGGCAGAGGAAGGGGGAGAGGGAAAAGGACAAAAGCACAGGCGGGGTACAACGTCCAAGGAGATAAAAAACCTTCCCCTACAACACACAGAGCTCTACACCAACCACTGAAATCAAAACAGAAACAGTCCTGCTTAGTAAAGCAGTTTTTTCTTTCCATATCTGGTGTTCTGGGCTGTCTGACAACTCAGGCAGTCTGACAACTCAGACACACACATCCATATTGATGGTATAATGGTCAAGTGCTCACAAAACATGGCATAAAACAGTTATAAGAGGAAGTTTCAATATCTAGCATTCTGATATAATCACATAAATGCAGGTACTTATTCAAGTCCTGCCCATTTTGTGGGGAGAAAAAGGCAAGTAGGGAAATATCAATGTATTCATGATGGAAAGGGGTGATTCAGGATCTTGCTACTCCAGTCAATAGGCAGTCCATTTACTCTGAGCCCTTAAAGATCTGTACTGGTTTTGCTGGGATAGAGTTAATTTTCTTCATAGTAGTCAATACGGTGCTGTATTTTAGATTTGTGATGATGAAAACAAATGTTGACAACACAATGATGTTTTAGCTACTGCTGAACAGTGCTTACACAGCACCAAGGCCTTTGCTTCTCACACTGCCCCGACAGCAAGGCTGGGGATGCCTAAAGAAACCGGGACGGGGGGAAAACAGGGCACACAGAGCTGGGATGGATGATCCCAGCTGACCAGAGGGATATTCCACACCATATGACATCATGCTCAGCAATAAAAAGCTGGGAAAGGGAGGACATTTGGAATTATGGTGTCCAGCATTGCGGCCGAGTGCTCAAGAACCAGAAGAAAATATCACATTTCAACTGAGTCCCTTTCATCAGTGCTTAACTGTAAGAGATCTCGAGAGACTTGAATGTTGACTAAAATTCAAGCACAATGCAGATTTATCTGCTGCAGAGTTGATAACAGGCAAGGTGATAACTCACAAGATTTGCATAGCTATACTAGTTTGTACCTAATTACAGACTGCCTTGAGGATGCTGACATATCTGTGTCGTGTTCACTCTCTTCAAACCATTGAGACACTCCACTGCTGCTAACAGCATCTGAACTTAGAAAGCACTGCTCATCAGTTTTTACCCTGTGATCAAATCTGAACACCAGAGAAACCTCAAGGGCTTGTTCTGACTTTTGAAAACACTCCTTTCTTAGACTAGAACTTTTTTCTTCAAGCAGTACATCTTTCCTCTCCTTCCCTTCTCCACAATTTCTGCAAGTTCTAGTTTTTCCCCCCTCCCCCACATTCCCAGTTGTGAGCACGTGGCTGATGAACCCAGAGGTACAAATCCTAAGTTGAGTGCGAGAATACTCTTTGCTGCTGAAAATACAATTAAAAAATAAAATTCTACTGAATTTTAGGATGGCCTAAAGGATCCAAGCAATAACAAAAGGGCTGACTTTAAGCCATTCTGCTAGTTCAGACATGTTCAAAAATGTTGGTAGGGTAACTTCATCGCAAGACACTCTGTGCTACATCAGGTATCACTTCTCTTCCCATAGTTCCCCAGAATAAATCATGAGCTTCTTTCAATCTGGCAAAAAGACAGACCTAAATCTAGTTTATACTTCCAGAAAATCCAGTCATGCACAGATCTAATCTTAATGATTACAAATGCAAGCTACAAACGTCTTTTATTTTTTTTTTTTTTTTTTGCTTTAAAACAAAGCTGGGGAGTTGGGAGTGTTAACATCTGCTTATCAGACCTAAACATAAGGTAAAGAGACTGGAACCATTTAGCAGGCAGTGTCACAATAGACCTTTTACAACTGTAACTCCATAGCAAGCCTTCTCAAAAAGCTACTGGCACATTTTTCTTCAATCAGTTTGCAATGTGCTGATCTCCTTATCCTCTCACTGTTAAGCCTGACAAAAATGAATGCAGAGAAAAGTTCATTAGACCTGCCTCAGTGACTGTAACAGCAATGAACTGCGGTGAGTTAGAAGCTCAAGTTTTAGTACCTTGGATAAGTTTAGTGGAAAGGAGCAACAGAATAAAGTGGCAAACGATTACAGAACAGCTAGAGACAGTAACAACTGAAGATGGATTTTTAAACCTCACGTTTTCTGAGTGCTTCTGACTTAAGATACACACCAGTCCCCACTTGGCCCCTTTTCTGTGTCAGCTCTGGGACATAAACTATCTGTTATTTCCATGCCTTTCCCCACACTACTTTTAAATTAGACACACAACACGACAGAAAAGGCCCAACTGCACTGGCCTGAGGCAGCACACAGGAAATTGCAGGTTATGCTTAGCAACACCATTACGTAAGATTAGAATAACCAGCCTCTTTAATTTTTACAACCTGAAGCATATTGCATTTCAAAATAGTCCAACAGCTCATTCCACATGTGTGATGATGAATCCTTCTGTAATTCAGGCCTCGAAACATTTTGCACCTTGTCTGACACACTGTTGTAGCCTAAGGGTTACAGGAAGGATGGCTATTCCTGGGGGCATAATATCAGCTGCACATGAGACGGATGTTGGGAGCTACAATGAAGCATAATCCCACCATCCCTACTAGAACAGAGCATCACACGTTCCCTCGCTGACCTACAGCTCTAAAAATAAATGCTGAGTGACTTGAATAGCTTTGCAGCAGTTCCCAAGTTGAAAAGACTGAACTCCAATAGGCAAATTAAATACAGCATTGTGAATTCTTCAAGTGCAATTAAAATGTGTGTAATATGCAGCTTTCATTTTCACACACTTTCATACCTAGCAATACTCAGACAATGCTGTAATTCAATATTAAATGCAGATTTGAAGCTACATGACAAACAGGTAATACTCAGGTATCATATTATCTTGATCTCAATGAAAAAAAAAGGCCCTTTGAAAATTTGGACAATGTTCTCATCCACTTAAAAACTATTAAATTTTAACAACTCCATAAATTAACAGTGATGCATCCTCAAAAACTTGTAAATACTCTTTGATATTTACCTTTGATATTTACAGTTTTATTAATACTTCTTTTTACCTTTTCTGATCTACTAGTACAGGAACAGTCTTACCACAACTTACCATACAGATCAAGCAGATTATCAAACACCTAATTCTAGGGAACGTGGATGAAGTCTGAGTGGGTGCCTCAGTGAGCACCTTCAAGCAGAAAGTTTATTACCACTTTAAATTATTGTTTCAGAAAAACCAGGCCGAAAAAAGAAATAAATATTGCTAGACAGGGGAGTCAAGCAGACCCAGGTAAGAAAATATTCGCAGGAAGAATAGACAACTAGATCTAGATAGGTGGGTAGAGGAATTAGTCAGTAGCCTGGGCTTCCTCCCTCCA
Organism: Oxyruncus cristatus; assembly: GCA_013399855.1. Classification (NCBI taxonomy): domain Eukaryota; kingdom Metazoa; phylum Chordata; class Aves; order Passeriformes; family Cotingidae; genus Oxyruncus; species Oxyruncus cristatus. Next base: position 3,950,709 of record VXAY01001630.1, on the reverse strand, counting down.
GTTAGCCATTAAAGATTTTCTGTGAAAGGAAGAGGTCGGGAAAATAGACAGTATCCAATAGATCCCTAAATAAGTAAGTAAATAAATAATCTACTGAAACCAAGAACTGCACTGCACATCCACCTCTCCACTTAAAGAGAGGACGAATAAGAGAATCAAGCTAAAGGACAACTACTTATGTGACGGGATGTTGAAAGGTGCTAAGACATTGTCCTGAACTGCATGGTGTGAGAATCAAGCAGCAACAGAATGGCTTCAACCCTTTAAAAAAAAAAAACATTCTAAAACCTGAGCCACTGAAGTCGAACAAACCCGATGGCTACCACGCTTGCTGTACTCCAGGACACGACAAATTATGTCATCTTTCCAACACACCTGCTCCAGATTCCTAGACAAGTAACCCATTTCCAGCACACCCAAAACTGGTGCACTGTCTGTTTCCAGCACAAAGCTCATATCAGCTCCACTTCCCTGATGTTCTCTCATCTTTATCTGTCAAAGAGAAGGCCTTATCAGAATGCCTTGACAAGCCTTTATCCATATTCAGTCCAGTATTTTCATATTTTCCCCCCCCTATTTTTATTCTTCAGTTCTGTTCATCTTTCATTGCTCTCCAGCACATTTGTATGCTCAGAGTATGCTAAATCCATGAACTTTCACCTCCAAAAAAAGATGAAGACAAAAAAAGTATTCTACACAGAACACACATTGTGTAAGCTCATATTGTTCCAGTCAGACCTTAATTCAAATTACAGCTTTTTAGGAGACACTAGCTCAGAGATTTCTGAATGGTTGACTGTCTAATAGGAAAAAACTGTGTGCCTGAGCACCTTTGCCCTTTGGAAAAATACATTTCTTTAGAATTACGTATGAATGTAAAACTTCAATGAACTACATACCTAATTCCTAGATTACAAGATTTCATCCTCCCTCCTTGCATTATACTTCAAAACTAAGCAAATTTCAAGCCTTTGATGCTGCTTGCTCTATTTCTTGGGGAAAAAAAAGGTCCAAACTCTTAAGTTTCCAAACTAAGAAGCACCTGCAAAGTAAAAAAAACCGTAAGAGAAGGTACTTTCAACGCATCACAAAACTCAAGAAGTAAGGCTGTAATTAGTATTTTATTCTGAGCTCTGCAGAGCTTCGCACACCAAGTCCGACTGCACGCAGGGACCTGCTCACCTCAATATTTGCAGGGAGGTGTTAAAATGAAAGTCCTGCTAACACTTATGGCAGCAGCCTATATTCATCACAGCAATGCACTCTCCCTAGCACCACTTCAGAAAGACCAAATAATGGCTTACTGACAGTTCTAAGTACAGAAAAACCTTGAAGTCTTATTCTTTCTTGTAGGTTTTCCGTTTCTGCTCTAAATCCAGTCGGGTCTATCCATGCAAGCTCCTTGGACAAACCTAACTGAACAGTGTGACCGAGCAGAGAGGGTTATACTCTTATGGGATGTATATATGTTATAGGGTGTCTGAACTGATGCAATCTAAGAATTAAAAAAATCTTCTTGAAATCCTGTACGTCTAGTGACATTAAATAATAATAATAAATAGCAAAGTGAATCACACAGTCTGGCCTGTGAACCTCTCCAGGAACAAACATCATCACTTACTGCACCGTCCAAGGAAAATAAGGCATCTACGAGACTGCTTTGAGCTTTCAAAGGAAACATACACACTGACAAGATCAATAAATGAACTGAAGTTTATATGTAAGATATTCTGTGAAACTCTAGTTCGGAAAATTCCAGTACAGAAGAAACGACCCCCCCGCCTTGGCAAAACCACTCATTTCTAAAACAAATTAATAGGGGGGAAAAAAAAGACAAAAGGGACAAAATCATAGAACAGCAAGGTACACGTATTTAAGAAACTGTTATTAAAAATAAAAAAATAAATAAAATGGAAGGTTTGGGCTTCATCTTTTCCTTAAACAGCTTAAAGCCAGAAAGCTTTTTACTTCAAAGAAGCACCGAGCGCCAACGCTTCTTTAAATAAAGGAACCTGATATTGCATATTTATCAGGCACTCTAGGGATTTGCAGGGCAAACACATGCCAGATATTTTAGAGAAAATATCCTAATCTGTTTATACTCCTATAAACCCCCTTGCAGTGAGCAGGCCTTACAGCAGACGGATGACACACACCAGCCTTACGCAGCAGCTACGAAGCCTTCCATGACAGACTATTGTTCACACTCTTCCACAGAAAATTCATCTCATATATTTCCTTATTTTCTTGGAACACCTGCAATCGGGAGTCTTCTCATCTTAAAAGAAAAAAAAGAAAACGCAGCAGAAGCCTTGCTGGGGGCAGGGGCTGGTTTATGCAGAAAGCCATACAGAAAGGAGATAATTCAAACTATATTGTTTGTCCTCCAGCCTCGTTTGTAATCAAATTACACCAGAGCAGAGGCTGCATCTTTTTATGCATTTCTGTGGGACTTAGCATCCCGAAGCCTTGAATAAAATACAGTCTCTTTGGGCTCTTCTGATTTATAAACTGATCATTTAGAGGAGAAAATAGTACCAAAAAATGCTAACAAATGTGTAGTGCAATGCACCTGCAAACAAAGAAAACCATTTCAAAAGCCCTCTGAAATGTACTCATATTTGTTAGAACGGAGTCTGATATGCCAGGATTGCATTTTTGCACATACCTGTCATTTCCAGCAGCATTCAGTACTACCCTGCCTGGATCAACTCCTGCATTCCTCATCAATGCACACGCTCGCCTGTGAAGTGTCAGGCTGTTTTCATGATTTATTTATTTCAAGTCATTTGGTAGTAGCTAGAAAGTCAATAGGTGAATGTTAAAATGATTTTTTTCTTAATTATTTAAGGCTTCAGAAGATTTTAAAGAAAAAGTCTTAACATGAATTGAGCATCCACTAAATAATGCTCCAAGAATAAGAACCTCTACGGTCTCCTTAAAAATAAATAAGGGACCTGACAAGTTCACTTTGAGAATAACCACCAGGACAGCCAAGATTCCGAGGAACACTTTGCCTCTCCTGATATAGGTTCCTACTGTTGCATATTGAGTAAAAACCGTTGATATTGGTGCCCCAACACTGACAGGCAAGCAACAATGAAGACATCTGGCCACCCTCCAGGAGCCTTTGGCGTTGAAACAACGTCCACGGCATGATTAATGGACACTGCATTTGTGAAAAAGTGCTGTCACCATTAGGGATTTCTGACACAACAGCTGTTCCAACGTGGGTTTAACACCACCGAGGTCAGCACTGAAATACGTCACCTGAACACCAGGAAGTCCTGACGCAGCTCCTCAGAGACAAACAGTCATGAAGGTGCAGGTGACGTTCAACGGCAAAAGGCACCTAGCTTGGAACTCTAAGTCTTGTCCCGGGTTCGAAGGTTTGTGCCACTCAGTAAAACGACATAATGAACTGAAATGAAGTCGGCTCATAAAGAGCACGTGGAGTGAGTCTCTCCTCGTAAGATGAGCTAAATAAATTGTTATTGAGTACATAAAATGTTATTGCCTTGGAGGACAGAACAGCGTAAATCGATCGAACGCTCATTCTACTCTACAGACAAGTACATTAGTACAAACCCTTGTCAATCAGAAGTTCTGCAAGTTTTATTCCAGATGAGCTGGTCAACAATGTTTACAGAAGGAGAATCTCTTATCTAACACCGTGTTAGAACTTTCTCTTGAGTATAGCAATACCTCTAATATTAAACAGAGGTTTAGGCAGCTTAGAACAATGTCAGAACTGATCCAGCAGCAACTTCCCAAATAAACAATACCAGCACAGACAAATTCTAACTTGCTTTTCCAATCACCACCTGTGTCTCATGCTTTCTCCAGCAATGTCAGTAGGGGACTTCAAGGAAGGAAATTCATTTCATATTTTGTCAGAAATTTCCACAATGTCCTGTATACCAGCTGCTGAGCGATGTTAGTACCTTGCTTGCAGCGATTTTGAGACCACAAGTCATTCTGAGAGGAGCAGCATGAAGAGGACATGATTGGCATGGTTACCATGTTGTTCGAGATTTCACGAAGCCAAGACTTTCATAGAAGCAATAAAGGTTCTGATATGATGTAGAAACTATTTCCCATTGTGCTCAGAAAGAACTTGCCTTGAGGAGAGACAAGAGACATAACATACTTTATGCGCACAGGGGAAAGAATCAAATTCAACTCTCACAGGCAATGATAATCACAAGTTTGGTGTAGTTTATCTGGGATTGAACTTCCCTGTGTCCCCCTGAATCCTGATACATTAAAAGGGGTAGAAGAAGCCTCAAGGTAAAGATGAAAAAGGTCTCCTTCCCTCTCAGTGCATTATAACAGACACATGCTCCCACAACATGCTGCTGCTGGCAGAGATGAGCACATTATCCTTCATGGAGTGAAGTCCATGGCTCTCTCCAGCTCCCCACACCTGACATTCAGAGTCACAGGATTAAGGAAAACCTGTGATGCTGTACTAAAAACACAGAAATACCAGCATCACAGAGTAGGAATGGGAGCTAAGAAGGTAAAAGTCCTCTATCCTGATCTCTTCCTATCTGTCTTAAGTCTGTAAACTGGTGATTTGTTATTCAGTGTCTGTGAGAGAAAGGGCAGTTTGCACAGAATCAGTGTGTGACCTCAGGAAAGGTAAATCTGTATTTTTCCTGTTTCTCAAACTTTGAAAGTAAAACAAAGTTGTGGGGGTTTTTTTAAATAAAATGTTTTTAAACTATAAACTTCCACTTTAGCTACTGCAAGATCCTCTAAGGGAGTTTGAATAAGAAACCTTTCCTTTTATAGTGCTTGAGGGAGGAGATTCTGCATGTTAAGGAGTTACTCTCAAGCACTGACAGCCTGAACTGGGGTGTACACCCTTGTGGCAGTATGCTGTTCATCTAAGCCCAGAGTCACTTGGAAACCTAAAAAACTTTTCCTGTTTATATGTCTAATTCCCTGGTGATTCAGCTGCACAGGGAATGAAGAGTTCATATACCTTTCATTTGGTCACAGACTGCCTGAAGCACTCACACGTTATACCTTAATACAGAGCAAGCCCATAGAGAGGAAAGACAGACACATTCCTTTTGCCTGGTCAGACTCTAACCCCCCAAAGCGGGGCCCTGTGGAGTACAACTTGGATTGTTCTGTTAGATCCCAACACTGGGTTTCACAAGCGGTTCAAGCATTTCTGCAAAGTGATATTTGTGGCAGATCCTAAAGCAGAACACTTCAAGAGCCGCTGTGAGAAGAAAAGACACAAAAAACTTCCCTCACAATAGGAGGACAAAATCTGCTGTCCAATTTTGATGTCCCTTGCCTGGTAGGGCCCAGTGTCACAAGATGCATCTGTGCTTTAGGGAAATCCTTCTGTGAGATTTTCACATGCAGGTTGAGCCTCACAGAACGGAGCTGCAGCCCTCGGGACGCTTGAGAAATTCCACATGCCCTACTCAAAAGTCCGTATCCAAGTGCCCAGAGCCTGCTGACTTAGCTCCAGGCTTTGTCATCTTCTCTGCTGCTGCAGGGAGGCACAGAGATGAGCTACCAATGGAATGGGGAGCAGGAGTCCTCTAGACCCTTTCACCCGAGAAATGGTGGAAGCTTATACAAGAGGTCAATACTCAGTAAAATGAATAAAGGTTAAAAGAATGATTGAGGAAAGTTCAGTGGGCAACATATTCCATCGCTGGAGGCAAAAAATCTGATGCCCTGAGCTGCAGCACAGGCCATAGTCCCAAAATCTTACACCAGGAATATTGGTGGTCTTAGTTCACTGACTGAGAAAAGATCAAGCCAGAAATCTGTCTGCCAGAACATACTCGTCCCACCTACATTCCAAACTGGCAGAAAGACAGCAATAATTAAGAGGGATCAAATACATCTGAACTGTGGGTATAGACAGTAAATAACAATAAATCCATGTGTTTAGATCCCTTCCCATAAAACAGCTCCAAAAGACAGTAAAAGCCAGAAAAGGGAAGAGAGCATCAGGCACAGAATGAGAGCCAGCAAGAAACAACAGACTGCATGTAATAAAATTTAATACCGTGCAGTTCCCATTCAGAGGAACCTCAGAGTTTAATGATGCAGCCTGACTGATCATATCAAACAAATGAACTGCCCAGGACACGGATATCACCCAACTCAGCAGAATTAGCAAGCAAGTCAATCACAGCCTTTGTTTGTGCCATCTTCCTTCTCCTCACTGGTAGAATACCCTTTCTGACAGTGCTTTTGAAAGCTCTTCAAGAAAGCTTCTTTTTATTTCTTGCACTGTAGTTCAGTCAAGAATGTCAAAGAAAAAATAAGGGCATTAACTACTTGGAGTAATTGGGAAACACCTCAGGATACAAGTTTTGTTCTTCCAAGGAAAAAGGGTTAAAATTAAAAGAGTTGATTTTAAAATTAAAATAGCTGATTTTAACGCGACTGAAAGATCAATACCAGACCCCACGGCAAATTAACAGTGTGTGGAATAAATGCAAGGAGATTGCTGCAAGAATGCTGAGGCTGGGCAAGAGATCTGGGGATCCAAGGTGGCTGCAGGCCATTCTATACCAGCTCCCCAACCTCACTGCCAAAGTGAATTCAGTATCAGAACCACTAGATGAAATTAAATGTACAACATCTCTCAAGTTTCACGGAGAAGACGTAAATCCTTCAGAACAGATCTGTGTGAGGTAAGTGGATTCCATATATTTATGGAAGACATACATATGTATAAGGTAAGTGGATTCCAAGCACTGGGGGTAAGGAGAGTACAAAAGAGGAACAGATCAGAGTGGGAATTTCTCTGAAGAGCTAATATGTCATGTGAAACACAAGGAGCAAAGAGATCTCAAAGTTAAAGGGATTTTTTTTTATAGGGAAGAAGCAAGGAAGCACAGAAGAAACACCATGGTGAGAATAAAACCCAGAAGAGTGATGACACATCCTATTAAAAACCACAGGATGAATTAAAGCATCTACAATGTAACTGTGTAAGAAGTTGGTACTGAAAACTAAGATAATGACGAGTTCCTGAGCTCGGAATAGTTGAAGTTACCCAAGACTTCTCATACTAAAGACAGAACAAGTTCTAACACCAAGCTTTACTTTATTCAAAGACAGAAAGAAAAAAACAAACTTCACCACTGCTCTATTTTTCATACTGAATGAAGAGCCTTTACAAGTATTTTGTTTGCCAAAAAATGCTTCTTCACAGAAAGAGGTGGCTGCAGCCCCACATCTATGGAGATGTTGCTCTGTGCTGCAACACAGTCTTTCAGGACTCCCTGCTGTTACATCTGCCCCAGGGAAAGATTTCCGTGCTTCTCTGAGCTGCTTCCCACCCACACACCATTAGAAATTGAGACATATTTTGCTGTGTAGGAATGGCTTTGAGATACCTTAGGTATTACTCCTTTTCAGGTTGCAAACTCAGAACTCTTAAAATGGAGAATTTCAAGTGAAATGCACAGCACTGCTTCCCGCAGAAGCTGGGCTGTCCCAGGTTTTCTTCTCTGACATGGACAACTTTTAACTCCGAGAGGCTACAGCTACAAAACAGCCAACAAAACTCTTCTAGTTCTATAATAATGGAACACTCTCCATTTCTGTGTATTTTCACCTTTGGTGACCGAGTAAGGAAAATGGTCCTGTCTCTAGCTAGTCTTCTCCATTGTCATTAGCCAAACACTAGGCATTGCTGAGCATCCAGCATTAATTTTTTTCCCCATCATCCCATAAAAGCTCTAGCTTTTAAATTATCTCCTTCGTCTTATATCCTTGACAAGTTTCTCTTTTCACTCCTTTAGCAACATTCCTTCCCTCCCCCCCTTCAGTAAGTGTAATTACCATCTTACAAAACCATTTGAACAGTGGCATCTTCGCACACAACATTCAGAGTAATCAATACTGGCTATTTTTTCTTCTCTGCCAACACTCTTGACAACTCTGAACTCTACAAGAAGCACCAAATTTTAACTACAACGTTTACGTACTGATCTCTTTATGTAGCATGTATTTTATACTCAGAATAACTGGACCACAACAGACAGTGACGAGGAGGTAAGATTTCTTTCACTGCATTTTAAACGGGCTGCAGCAGATGCCTTTTTTTAGTCTTTGGAAGATGGATGATTCCATTATTTGTAGTACTCAGCAATAAATCTCTGAGTTTAGGCTAAAGTGAGCACTTTTCCCTACTTTGTGTCTTCCATTACACTGTTATTCATCATGTTTAATCATTCATTTACCTCTGACTGCTGCTGCACTTCAGGAGGACTGGTACATTATTGATTTTTGACTTTTACCCTTTAGAAGCTGGGTAAAGGGCTTTGCAGCTGCTTAATCAAAAGTGACATGACCAGGGCAGGGGGAGTTGCAGACCTCAGGAAACAGCAGCTAAACAACATGTCAAGTTATGATAAAATGAAATTAAGAGTCAACAAAGAAAGCAAATTCTAATCAACTGAAAACTGTAGCAGATAACCTCGAGAGACCACAGAGTACAAAGCGCTCCTCTGCCTTGCAAAACACATCGCTAGGAAAGAGGAGACTAAGATTAAGCAGGAAGTTACAACTTCAAATTCCCACCAAAAGAAAAATGCAAAGCCATGTTCTGCTACACCCATGTCAGATAATGTAATTTGGTTCAAGTTGACTCTCAGTTACTTATAAAGTTTGTCCCTCAAACAGAGGGAGCATCACTTCAGCACCCCCCCGGCAACCATAACAAGAATAACATTAATATTTTGACAGCTGGCTTCTTTTCTGCGTAGCAAAACCAGATTTTTAAGGAAGTCAAAAAACTCCATTCAGATCTTGAAAAAAGTGCATACAAACCCTTAATTTCTGCTACAAGAGCTAGCAAATTATGCAATAAAGAGTAGATGTAAGTAGTTATCAACTCCATGTCAACAGCATGGTAATATTGGTTTCATATTTTTTAAGAGAGGTAAAAAAAGCCCCCGTAAGATAGTGCTTAAAATTGTCCATCTCCTTGTATAACCCAGCTATAAGTATGTTCTCTCTTTAGAGAGGAGCAACTAAAAGTGTATTTGTGGCCTTAAAAGAGCTCAAGCTCCTATTGCTCTTTCATGGAATCCTCAGCATCTTTTTTTGTGACCCTTGACATCATGTGTTGTCCTTCTTGTTCTAAGCTATGCAAGCCCAATTCCACTACCCCCAGCATAGAAAATGAGAATCAGAGGAAATCAAATTAAATTATCAAGCAATATGTTTCATTACTATGATGTTTATTTTTTTCCACATATCACACTATAAAAATGTGTAACACACTGGCAAAAGATGTTCTCAGGAGCAAACTACACGGACCAGGAAAACTCCCCTCTTTGCTGAGCTCCTCACTAGCTCAGATCTTGCCTTTTTCCTGCAATAAATGGAGGGGAGAAAGGGGGAATGGCACTGTTAACCACTGTCAGTATATGAAAGTATATAAAAACAATTCCCATCATTTAAGCTAAAAACTAGTTCTCATTACAGGGGAGAAGTGGAAGTCATTGCTTTGCACCCAGAAAGCCTCAGTCTGCACCCTGCATCCACACCACTGACCTGCCAGTAACTGTTTGTGCCGTGGTGACTCTGCAGAAGTAGGTCAGGTCACATGCCAGTGACCACTGATACCAGCAGGTGATTCAAATCATATACTTTGCCACTGCAAACATCCCAGTATAACTTATTTTATTGTAAGTGAAACAGAAATGTGGAAGGTGTATGACCAACAGCAGGAGTTTAGTGTGGCTCAAAGAACGTGGGTGAAGTAGCTTTGATATGCCAGGTGTCACTGCTGCAGGGGAACTGCTGTCCCCTGGCTATTTAACTCGGAGATCATAGATAAACTGTTTATGAAAGCCAGGTTGACCTCTTGGAATGTGATAAACGGCACAAGAAGCTCAAGAAAGGAAAATCAATACTGATGCATCTTTAAACACAGCACACATAAGCCTACATATGTGCAAACTCGCCTGGCCAGATTTCCACCTGTCTGGCAAAAGATACTCTCAAGAAAAGAGGGTCCCTTGGAAGAAATCTGAAATTGAGTATATCAAGACTGTACCACAGACACAAGTTACTAGATTTTTTTCAGACTTTCAAAGCCTTGCCCTGTCATACCAAGGGGTTCTCTGCATTGCCAGTTCCTCACAGTCTGCTGCATCATCATTTGTGTACAACTGGAACACGGGAAAACAAAATTACAGTGCTGCTAACCCACGAACATCAGTAAGGTTTACAAGCTCTTCTATCAAAACCCTTTCAAAAGGAAAGTAAAAATATAAAGTGAAAGCAATCAAATGCAGAAAATGCTGTTGTTCATGCACTGTAACTCATGTATAGCACATTTACTTTCATTGTATAATTACAAATATTTTTCACAAACGCTTCAGCACAGAGAATGCTATAACAAAATACAAGGCTTGTGTTTCTGAGGGTGTTCAGTGCCTTGGCAGATCAGAAGAACAATTGGTGGAAAGGCCTTCTGAACCCTGATAAATCACGTCCAGTCACTCTAAAGGATAGCACATGTAAAAATTAATTGGTCAGAAAGCAAAAAGAAAAGAAAATGAAGTCATAGAAGAAATGGGCTTGTTGGTTTTTTTTCCCCTCCTAAGAGAGCTGCCAGACATGCAAATGAAACTACAGATCATATAATCAACATTTTTTTTTTAAGTTTTCATGTTTGAGCAAGATTGTTAAATAAGAAAGACCATTCCCACAAACCCCTCAAGCCAACCTGAGTCCCTGATCCACATGAAAGCAATTCTTTATACCCTACAAGAAAAAGAAATAACAATTTTTCCTTTAACTTTTTTCTCCTTTTCCTAGAAAGGTACTGTATAGTCTTTTCCCAAAATTCAACAGTGCCAAACTGCCAGAAAAAGCCCAAAGAGACCTTGGCATATTGCAAAGTTCTTGCAAGCCAAGGGAGAGCAAGTAATGTAATCACAGGAGATATTACCTGTTTCTTCTGTAAGAGAATGTGCTCTGTTTCCTGTGGTCTATCCTCAAGAGAACTGTAAGACAGTATCCTATAATTGCTACCAGAATTGTGCTTTCAAATAACATTAAATGAAACCTACCATTTTATAGCACAAAGGACTCATTTGATATCTCTTTCTTCTTCAGTATTACCATTATTTACAGCAATTCTGAGCAGTAGGACCTCCTGTCTACTCAAACAGAAACAGATGGTGCTTCGTATCTGCAACGAGCAACAACTCTGACAGGCATCCAAAAAGTTCAGCGTCACCTTCCAACCTCCCTTCAATCAAGTCATTTCATGAGCTCTTAATTTGCCTGGATAGCCCGACTGGCTCGTGGTAATGCTGTGCCCAACTTCGATACAGGGTTTTGGGGAAAGGGCAGGGAAGTAACAACCAGCCCCACAGCTGCACACAACCTGATGGAAAGGTTCCTGCTCACCTGGTGTTGACTGAGAGGAGACAAACTTCTCTATACTCTTTCATTATTCCTGGCTAAAAAAAAAAAAAAAAAAAAGAGTATAAATAATATAAATGTTTCTCACTAATCACTGCAGTACATTTATAACCTTTATATGTTTCATTTTTAAAATAGAAGTGCCTTCACCTTAATAATCCTATCAATTCACGTCATGCATGATTTTCAGTTTCCCACTAACAGCAAAAACAGCCCTGGAAGCAGACAGTAACTACTTTTCTGATATTATGTGGCAAAGTAGTGCCATTCTGCTGCAGTCAGACACTGTTGAGTACACTACACTGTAATAACAACACAATTATTTCCCTGTTATATTTCGTAATTCGAGTAAATTACAGCAAAATTCTCAGTGCTCAACCAATCAGCAGCAGTAAATGCTAGTAAAACCAGTTTAATCTGGACTGCTATTTTGTATAAAATATGCTATTTTTTAATACATAAGTAATAATGCAGTTGGTTGGTTGGTTTTTGTGCAGCTGATTTTATTTTGTGTTGCACTGCAGGAAATCTGAGCCAAAGGAGCAGGGTGGAACACAGCTGAGATGGTGGGCACATACTTCCTTTTGGAATGGGTGACTGTTTTTTCACCAACACTAGACCACTGCTATCCCATATAGGATGGCCATATGTGACTCAAATGCCAATCAGGAACCTCATCCATGCAAAGCTGTCAAAAGGCTCCTGAGCACAGCCAGGGCATCTGACAATGGTTTTGTGATTCCACTTCCAGAACTTGGCTCACAAGAATTGCCCACCACTCAAACCGCTGAAAACAGGATGTTATGCACAGCACTGGTTGTTTTCACAATGCCAAGGCAGCACTTAGATCTTCCCAAACTGGTCACTTCTGCCTACTAGAGGCAAAGGTGGTAAATTCACATCTAACAGCAGCAATGTCCTTCTTGAAGAAACGTAACCAGTTGGGTTTATGGCTTGTTGCTTGCTCTTCTAGGGCAAGTAATGTGCTGCCACCTCTTTTTTTAACATCATTATCCTACAGTACCAATGCCTACACAGTGGCTGAACACAGAGACAGCATTTCACTGAGCCTCCAGAACTTCTACACTCCAGACAAACTCGCTTCAGAATTGTCTGACTTAATTCTTTGTTTCCCTGTTGCTTATCTCTCTCAGCTTCTGTCATTCAACATCAAACATGGTTTGAACACACGAGCCAAACCTATTTACCTATATGACTTCAAATGAATATTCACCATTCTGGTGCAAGCCTAATGATTGACATGGTTACAGCTCACGGCAATGAGTTCCCCACACAGCCTAAAAGTCTGAAAAGAGCAGCAGCAAAATTAATGGAAGACAGGAATGGAATAATGGAAGCTTGTTAGCTACTTAGCCCCCAGAGACCTCAAATTCCAGTTTCTGGTTGGCATCATGCATTGAATCACAGAAACATCCAGAGAGAACAAAACCAGTGATAAAGCACACTGCATCATAAGATAACTGCTTGGTAGTCAAAGCAGGTAATTCAAACCAGTGCAGAGTTCTGAGGATGTAACAGCAAAGTATCTAAAGCCAAAATCATACAGTGCTGGATATAACAATGCAGACATTTCAGAGTGATAGGGCTAAATCATTAAACCTGGAAGAAGTAAACTCCTGTACTACAGTGAACACAGAGACAACCTCTGAGACAGCCAGAGTAAGGCTGGCTTTACATGACAGATTTTAAGCATTGCTCAAAGGCTACACAGAGTCACAGCATACCTGGTTCTTGGTGCCCACAAGGATACTAACTGGTCAAAACCATTTACTTGGGCAAACAGGTACATATTTAACATAGGTAAGCAGGGAGCCCCCCTTAACTTGCTGTCAGAGTAACTAATGTGTGGGTGGCTTGGAGAAGATGTAGCTGTACATTTGTATTGCTCTTTCAGTGGCTATACATACATGCTTTTCTTGGGTCCAGGCTCTGGCATGCAGCTTGGAAAGAGAAAAAAGAAAGCTCATTTTGGCAACAGGAGGCCTTCCTGAAAGCACAGTAACTGAACTCTGACACTCCTCAGACTCCCTGAATCAACAGAGGCCATTCAATTCGACATCTGCTCAGCAAAACTAATCACATTCAGTGTTTAAACTTTGGGATAGACAGTGAGACGAATTCCAAATCTGAACTCTCAGCAAGCAGAATAGGAAAGCATTGGTAAGTTTTTAAAAGCCAAAAATTCCCAAGGTTCCCTTAGATGAGAAAACCCTGAGATATGTTGAGTTTTAACTCTCCACCCAGCAGACATACATTCTCCCACTAGTTGTCAAAACAAGTAAATTGCTGTTCTAACACCTCCAGTATTTGAAGTCTACTTTGCTTTGCAAATCAATTATTGAAACTGCTCTCCCATGAAAGACAGATCCTTTTCAGCATTGGTTCCTCATTTATAGCACTTTAAATGAACTATTTTACAAAACAAGCATTATTTCCAATCAGGCAAATTAGCTGAGGTAGGTAAATCACAGAAACTCACTGACAAGAAATTTTATGAATAATTAAGTAGTTGATATACAGCTACATTACCATGACCCTCTTACTCAGATTGCCATATTTCTCAGCATGACATAGGCGAGACTTCGTTTCTGTAGTATAAAGAGACTCTTAATTAAATCTTCATTCTTCAGTGTACCAGGATTTTTTCTTCTTTGTACGAGCTCAGACTATTACATTTAAGGCTGAAAAATGTTAATTTTCTGTTTAAATTCACCAAATTACTGATGGGATTTCCTTACAATTCTTTGTTGGTTCCAACTTTATTTTAATAAAATGCTACACATTCTTTAGGTAGAAATTAATTGTACAGCTCCAGTCTTCAGAGTAGTCATCTGAACATTATCATCATTGAAAAATTCCCTTTTTAACATATTGTTAGTATGTTGGAGTGATCTTAGCCCACAGTCATAAAATTCCACATAATTGCCTGTGTCTTAATGACCTTAGGCTCTGAACAAAACCAATGGTCTTTGCAGGCTGCCTGTCACTTTTAGTACTTGAGTATTGACATTGTATCTCTTTTAGGTTCTTTTTAGCCCTTTAATGACTATACCAATTAATAATGCATCATTCTCTCTCCTCTAGCTAATTTTAATTGCTGTAATTTATGTCCCTAGACAATTTTTGCACTACAAATGGAATCCATACCACTGTGACTGAGTTAGAAGATCACACACTCAAGGTCCCTGGCAGATAAACAACACAATTTCAAGCTCATAGACATCATCTCCAATCGACACCAATTACTGTTCAAGGAAACAAGTCATGACATTACAGGTAACAAACAGATCATTTTTATGTGCTGAAGCAGTATGGACTTCACCAGCAGGGCTTTGGTAATTGCTTACAGCTTCACAGACAGTGCTTTATGGAGATATTCAGATACCTTGAAAGGGAAACATCGACTTTAAATTAGCAAATATAGGGGTTACACACTTCTTCAACAGGGCAAGGCCTGCACTATTACACAAACACTCTCAGAAATATATAAACACCACCTCTGAGGTAGTATTAGAATGTAGCACAAACACTCAGGCCTAAAGCCTGAGACAATGCGTAAGATGAACTTCAGCTTTTGATTAAAACACGCTTGCAAAGCTCACAGGCACAGAGAAAATCAGGCAGAAAAAGATGTTGTTTATCACTAATCTCTACTCAGCTCTACAGACAGCCCAAAATGAAGGGCATAACCATGAACTGTGTTTGTTCCATGTTAGATTATTAGTTCATCCCCTTGCCAGTATTAGGCATGCTTCACAACCCATATTCCAATGTTCCACTTAGTATAGCTTACACTGATCCACAGCCCTGGAAAGTTCAGTCCCCCTGTTTTAACTGTGCCCTCTTATTACCTTCAGTCCACATTGTCAAAACCATAAAAGCTTCTTGGGCCAGTGGTTCCCACTTCTCTTCCAAAGACAAACATCTTTCTGGCCCAGCACATCACACCCTGGTCTCCCTAATCATCCTCCTCTATCACACGGGCCTGGACACAGCAGCATTAGGACACCTACAGCCTGTGTGGGCTTCTAACTGCACACACCATAATCCACTCAACTGACCCAGCAGAGTCTCACGCTGTGCTACAGTGCTTCCTCTTCTTGAGTGAGTCAAAAGCCATTAAAGATGTATTGCAAGTGTCAGTTTTGGACCAAACTGTATTTCCCCTTTCCAAAGATGAAAGGTTAGAAATCCACGGACAAGAAGTCAACGGTTAACTTGCCTGCTACCTCAGCACACTATATATACCAGACATAACTTTTACTTGGAGTTCACCACCCCATTATTGCAGATTACTTTAAGACTATTCAACCCTCCCTGGGTTTAGTGTTGTAACTGAATAGGACTAAAGATCTAGGACATAATTCGGTATTTCTTTCTGTTATTAAGTACTATTTCATAGGGTACAAAAACATTAAAGTGATTGCCCACAAGCACAGTAATAACCATAATTCTTACACAACAAACATGCACCCTGCTAAACAATCAAATAAATTTACTCGTACAAGTGTCACAGACAGTGCAATTTGTCCCAGTCATCTTTAATTGATCCTTTCCCTTTAAACACAGTGGGTTTTAAAATATGAGATGACTAAATGACAGACAGACTGAAAAGCAAAACTTACTGTGGTTTGCAATGTATCATCATTCAACTTGCAAGTGCCTCCTAATGAATCTTTGAAACAGTACACATCTTTAACTAGTCTCTAGTGAACTATACTCTCATGTGCTATCCTCAGAACTCATCTAAAACACTCCATAAATTTACTGGCACAGAGCCAGCCTGTCACAGGTCTTTAACCTGTTTCTCTCCTCTATTAGAGCTGAGGCACCCATTTGCTGTTAATTACTCCTAACAGCCAGAAAGGTGAAAGGCTGATAGTACAGCCAAGCAGGGTCAAACAGAACTCAGGGTCCTTTTAACTACACCTGCAAACCTCCCTCTGGAACCTGAAAGTAAACCTAGAAGCCCTCAGTTGCTGAAGCCTTCTTTCTGTTGCCAAAAAGCTATTTAGGTTGCTGGCAAGATGCACCTCCCTGCTCTTCCCACAGCTGGCTCACACGCAGAGGATAACAAGGGTTACTGCAGCATTTCCTGCACTCAGTAGGTAGAACACAATGCTTTGAACCTGAAGGTTCCCATCCCACGGGGACAAGCATCACCAACTTGAGATGCAAACAGTTTTTGGACAGGCATTTAAAAAGGGACTGGAGCACAAGTCCCATGAGGAGAGGCTGAGGGAGCTGGGGTTGTTGAGCCTGGAGAAGAGAAGGCTCAGGGGAGACCTCATCGCTCTCTACAACTCCCTGACAGGAGGTTGTAGCCAGGTGGGGGTTGGTCTCTTCTCCCAGGCAACCAGCAGGAAGATAAGAGGGCTCGGCCTTAAGCTGTGCCAGGGGAGGTTTAGGTTGGATATTAGAAAGAAATTCCTTCCAGAGAGGGTAATCAGCCATTGGAATGGGCTGCCCAGGGAAGTGGTGGATTCTCCGTCCCTGGAGGTGTTTAAGATGAGGCTGGACGTGGCACTGAGTGCCATAGTCTGGGAACCGCGGTGGGGTTGGATCAAGGGTTGGACTTGATGATCTCAGAGGTCCTTTCCAACCCATCTGATCCTATGATTCTATGATCCTCTCACAGACTGCCCTGCAGCAGTCTTCATGTGACAACAAAAGCAAACAAAGCAAAACCAAAACCAGACATTTATAAACAGTTCTAAAAGTGTGTCAATAATACCTACTGTTATCCACGGGGACAAGCATCACCAACTTGAGATGCAAACAGTTCTTGGACAGGCATTTAAAAAAAAGCATCATCTCGATGGTAACATCATCATTTAATCCTGCTGTTGTCCTATTCCTTCCACGTGCCAAGATACAGTATTTCAGAAGAAGGTGAAACCCTTTATCACACTCATAATACTTGTTCAGTCAAAGCATGCCAGCTTACACAGATGACATCGATCACCTGATTTCTAGAAATTATCAATTTACATCTGCAAATGAGGCTTGCACCAAATGACTTCAGCATTCTTGTCAAACTCACTTTAAATTCTTTTTTTTAAAGCAATTGTGCCATACATCTGCAAGCTTCCTACTGTTGTGAACTGTCACAGCAGATGAGTCAATTAGGAGGTAAATACAGTCCTATCTAATGTAACATTCTGCAGTTATTTCTTTTTAAGGTCATGTACTTTATCTTATTCTCAAGCTGGGGGAAAGTGCAGCTCCGTATTCACATCTGCTCACAGTTCTGACAACCACCTCTAGGTCTCCCTCTGAGGATGCACAGATGCACTTTCTCTCACGTTTTTCTGGAGGAAGATCCTATTCCAATCTCTGCTACCTTCCTTTACCCTCACATGCTCACCCCTTCTCAGCCTCTAATTACAAATGCATGGCTGACAGCCACCTTTCCTTCAGTACTGCATCTGGGGATAGCCAACGTGTCAGCACCACAAAATGAACTCATGCTTTTTTCTCTCTGACTACAAACAACTCCCCTTCTCTCAAGCTGACAAATTAGGATCTTTTCTTCACATGGTTACAGTCTCTGCAAACTGCTGACATCTCAATGAGAGCCCAACTAAATAAATCATTCAAAACGAAAGAGCTGCTTAAGCTGTAAGTGACCTGAAACAGCTGCTAAATTTTTAAATGCCCACATCCTCCCCTCAAAGCAATGAAATATTCTGTATAAATAAACACTGGCTCTCCAAACCTGCTGGGCTATCAGAAAACAGTTTTAAGAAGGCGGCACGGGAACTGGGAATCAGCAGGGATAATTAATTTTTCTTGGAGGACTGCAACATTGCCATTAATTGCCTTGAAGTGTGGAGAATGTAGGAACAGCCTCAATTAAATGTGATGTTCAAATGCCAACTGTGCTCATCTTTTAACCACATGCCTTGCATACAGATTTTGACCTGTGTATTATGTGTAAATGTGTATTATGGAGTATGATGTTTTTATTGTGAAAATCCTTTAAGAAAAAATGTACATTTGGGAAAAAAGTCCAGCATTATATTGTGGACATTACAAAATATTTATTTTATTTTCCAGAAGTTGTAAGAGCAATTGTTGCTGTTCCCATTTAAGCATCTTTCTTCTGAAATAGAAAATCAACTATGGATATTTTTCTATAGGAAGCCATCTGCTATTTGTTTTTAATTCATTATTCCAAAGTTTCAGTTTAAACTGAAATGTGCTTATATTTTAAGACCCATTCTAGAGCTCAAAAAAGCTTGATGCTAAATTATTTACACAGTTATTTTATTCTATGGCCTAGATAATGTAACATTTGAAGAAAATAAGACAGTGAAATTTGTTACCAGTCATATTTTGCTAAACACTTCGGGGTACAGCCTTCTCTGCAACAAACTGTCAGTGAAAGGCAGCTACATTCAAAACTAATGGTGGTAGCAAGAAACTGTAACAGAGAACACAAAAAAATGACAGGGAGGGAAAAAAAAAAAGGAATTTAGCTTCAAAAATGCTAATACCAGGCAGAGCAGATTTTTGATGGTAACAATGAAAAACAACGATGACCATTCTATTTGAATTCAAGCAATAAAAATAAATCCAAAATACAACGCGCAAACTTCTCCCCATCCCACCTTCACACCAATCATCACACCCATTCCATGTGAACAACTGAACAGAAGAGCCATTCTCATCTCCTTTAACCTCTTATCCTTTCTAACAATCTCAGCTATAACTCCTTTTTAGCCACCAGCATAGACTACGTATGCTGGATAAATTAGCTAAGTACAAAATAAAGTTCCAATAAGAACAGGCTCCCTCTGAACCCAGCAAAAGCTGAGGCAATGCCAGTGCAGGAGAAGGGAGCTATGGATGAAGCAGTGTGGAAGTTCAGGCGAGGACAAAGTGGATAAAATAATCTGCAGCCTCTGGGTAGCCCCGGTGCAGTCACTGTAGTCACTCAGACAGCCACAATCACCCCGGGCATCTTCCTTCCACTTCCAGACGACAAGATGACTCAGTTTGATCCCCTCAACTAGTAAACAACCACCACAGCAAACCCAAGACCTGCCAGTACCCCTGGTTTGCACCCTGCACAGCTTCCTCTCTCTTTTCAGGCTGGGTAACAACTGCCAGAAACTGCCCCTGTCCCACGTTAGGCCACCTCTGCTGGAACTCAGCTGTACCAGCGAGATCTCCACGTGAGCCACGTTGTCTCCTCATTCTCCTTGGCACGCGCTTTGGTGAGTGGATGATATTTGCAGCATATTCTAGACTTGTCGTGTGGAAAAGTGAGTTATTCAGGAAGTCAGCAAGTACTCCAGGTTTTCCCTAGTAACTTCTACAGCTTAATTATAATGAAGACATCTCTCCATCACAGTTGGGTATTCCTGCTGCAGCCTGCATTAGCTGAGACATCAGAGATTCCCATCTCCATAACAGAGGCTGACTGGATGGAATTAATAGGTCACACAGAATATCACTTCAGCTGCACCTCACTTGGAAGGAGACAGTTCATATTTAAGCAAGGGACAGCAGTAATAAATTGCAATTTAATTTTGGAGTAATCTCCTGCTTGGAAGGAGTTCAACTAAATGACCTCCACAGGCCCCGTCTGGCCTTCATTATTCAGTGATAGAGAAGTACAGTCAGAAAGTACAACAAAAGATTTCAGTTTACCATAAAATCGCCCAAAGTTTGTTGTTATTATTGCTATGTACAACACAACACAACAAGCACTAAGCATTTTGTGCCTGTAAAGCTACACAGAGCAGAATCTACTGCATCTTAGTTCTAAAAGTTTTAATTATTACTGTTTTTCAAACAGCTGCTCTAACATTACAAGAATGTTCAGAAGAAATTCTGAAGTGATTTGAAGCAGAAGGCTTCTCCAATCTCTTACATTTTTATGCAGTTAATTAAACACAGCTTAAATTTGAAGCATAGTTCAAATGTAGTTCACATAATTCATCATACATGACATCATACACATACACATTAAGCAAGGGCTGGAGAAATGTGAAGAATTAGCATTAAAAAGGACAGAATTCCAGCACAGACATGTCACTGCAGCTTCCTTAACTGTAAGAATGCATCACAAATTTACAGATGGAATTAGCTTCAGGTTTTTAGTAAGAAATAAATGCTGTTCCTCTTTAGAATCTGGTTCAAAATGGAAACCAGCATGTCACAGCTCCTTACAAAAGAGGAGAAATTTCTATAGATTCATTCCAAGTACAGCACAAGCACACAGATGAACTGAAACTGCCACAGCCTGATCAGATGAAACAAGTGAAAACAAATCTTTGGATGGCAGAGAGACATTAAAATTGAAATAATCCTGCTTTTTAGTTGGGGGCTACATTGGCAGCACAAACTTGAATCACAGCTGTTGCTGAAGACTCACAACCTTCCAGCTACACCTCAAGCAAGCACAATTTGGTGAACTCTGTGGTCAGACTCATGGATGAGTAATTGTCACAAACACAGTCACACTCATGGCAGCTTCGCAAGACACAATTTCACATCAAGCAATTAAAGTGTCTACTGCATTCTGAGCTTTAAAGAAGGTAACATCAGCAGCAGAATACGTAAATTTAAGCTAGCATTCCTGCTTGGTCCGTTTACAGTAACATATTTAAAAAGAATATGTCTTAAAAGCACACTTATATTTTGGACATGTTAAGCTGCAGCACTCTCATGCATACAGAGTGCATCTGTAATACTAATTTTTTTTTTTTAAAGGAAGCTTAAGAGACATATGATACAAAACACTAAATAAATACACAACAAAAAGCCCAGTATGACTAATCCATGGTGTCCCATGTATGACAAATAGCCTAATTCAGTGCATGCAACTGGACCCTCTGCCATCTGTAGCTTAGAAAATAACTTGGACATTTTACTTGTAACAAGCTTTATTCCTTTCTGTCACTTCTCTGTTGATCTGTTTCATCTTTGTTTTCACCCAAATATACGCAGGTATAACCTACAGGAGACAAACAGCTGAAGCCCATTTCTAAGTTCAGCATGAAAATATCTTCAGATTTCATATTCCTAATGAACATGAATGCTTGATGGAAAGGCAGGAAGGCAATGTTTATACAGTTTAAGTATTAAAATTCAAAGTGATCTACCCAGCAATAAACACAGAATGAAAACTACACATCTGTTATTATATATTGGGGGGGGGGGATGGGGAACAGTTGGCATAAAAAAAAAACCCAAAACGGCAGAAACAAGAAAACCCCACAACAACCCCACACACATATTCCTAGTATTATCAGCAAAGTAATAAACAGCAACAAGTACACTGTCTCGAAGTCCAAAAGGTTCTCAAAGTCCATTCTTAGACTTCTCACATCAAAGGCTCAGACGAGACAAATTAAAAAAATAACAAAGCACACAAAACCACCAGGTTTTTTTCCCCTCTATTTAAAATCCAAGCAAGCACATAAAGGCAACGATTTGTTTCACAGCCAAGCCATATATGCCTGGCCTTTAGCGTTATGAACATATCTACTTCAACACCTACTTCCCCACAAGATCCTTTCCCATCTAACATCTGCTAACAGAAGTAACATTAAAATTTATCAGCCAAGCACCACAGCAGAAAAGAGATCCCTGGTCCTGCAACCCACAGAAGTGAGAGCTGAAGTCTACTGCCAAGTTTTCAGCTGATTTAGAGAGAACATTTTTCTACAATAAATGCGCAGCTCAAAATAAAAAGCTCAAGAAAGCAGCCCCAATTAAACATTGCTCAGAAACAGTAAGTAGGCAATTTGGATTATTCAGTTCCATTACGACACTTCCAACGTCTCAACCCGAATCCTGTAGGACTATGAGCCAGTCTGATGTCTAAGTCACCAGTCCCTCAGAGTAGCTACACAGCAGTGGAAGCTGTTTCCTCCTTCCACCTACACCTGCAGCCCAAGGAGCGGGAGGGAAGAGGCTGCACCACCAGTCCATCAGGCACCCAACCCATGGAGAACGTCAAACACAAACGTCTGCACACTTGCCCACTTTATAACAAGCGCAGCAAGAAGACAGAATAAGATTATTCCTTGACTGCAGTCAAGGTCAACTGGATGCTTGAAAGTAAGAAAATCTTGCTAGCTTACGAGGAATATATTGCTCTGTTTCTAGGATGGAAGAATGAAATCTATTACTTGTGTTCACTAAAAGCAAATACAAACCCAGTTTTCCAAGAACCACTATTTTCCTTTTTTTCCAACTACTTTTACCTGTAGATTTGTACTTCACAATAAAGAAAATACTGGATTTATTTCCAAATATTTAAATTTTAAAAAAACCCCAACAGATTGTGGCACAAATCTAATGTTTTTTTAAAACTATATTAGACAAATACTGGGGCACTGTCAAACCCAGCTCTAAGTGTGTGAACAGGGGTAGCGTTGGACTGACAGTGTTCTCTGCACAGCAACCCAAACAGAGCACATCAGGTTTCACAGAGCATCATTTATAGGGCTTCCCAGAAAGCATTTTTCCTATCCCATCATGTTGCATCACACTGACTTCATGTCAATAAACCCAAGATCTTCTGGGTAGGGGAATGGGAGGAAGGCAAGGGTTGTTACAAAAATATACCAGTTTTTTATGTGTAATAAATTTTCACAAACTACTTCACCCACTTTACATTATTTTCCTGTTGCACGTAAAATGATGTTGCAAAATCAAATTTTATTTTCCAAATAAAGATAAAGCAGATATTAATAAGCTATTTTAACTGTTATTCCCACCCATAACCATGTCAGTAAATAGAACTTATACTGTTAAGAGTAATATGGTTTGGGTCTCACACTCGACATTCTCTAAATCATCATGGATACTACCTTTATAAAACAAAACATCTAACAAACTAATTCACTTCAAAGGCATTATATATCATCATTGTACACCAATTCCTTATCAAAAAGAAACAATTCTTAAAAGCATTTTAAAGCTCAAAGAAGCTGTTATTAAAACAAGATGTACATGGTATGAACTGTCCACAGTTCCATCCCTAGAGTGTCTAATTTCTGACCGAAATCAAAATGTAACAGGATAGATCCCAATACCCTAAATATGTATTTAAATCTTGGGTATAGGAATGGAATCAGCATCCATAAACAGCCAGCACTAACCTCCTGTGGTCCTCACCCCTCGAGCTGCATGGCAATTTACATTTTAACTTTTGGGAAGAAGGGTTTTGAAATTATATCCATCAGGCTAAACAAGTAGTTTCATGAATGTCATTACCAAACTACTTACAGTCACGTTTGCGAGATCAAAACCTAACTCTGTTTTTCACATATTTGCCTTTTAAATACAAATCTCGTCCCAAAATAACATACCGTTTTTCCACCGGCGTGTTTACACTTCAAAAAGATCTATTTTCAATCACCAACGTGAGATGAGCTTCGTACCACACCTATATTACAGGATATTTATGCAAAGTGTTTCCAGTCCTTCGAGACAAACAGAGGCAGCATCTAAAGTCCCCTCACGTGCCCACATCGTGGGCAGCAGCATTTAACCTTCCTGCAGGTGTCAGCGGAAAAGTACACGGAAGAAGGAAGTCAAACACAAGAGTGGAAGCTCTGAAAAGTTCAGTGAAGCATTTGAAATTAAGGACCACTAGGAAGGCAAATTTCTTTTCTATAAACACAAGCATTTCAGAGAGGTTATTTATTATGATATTCATCAAGCATTATATGAAATCTTTTGTGATAATTCGAAGTATTTCTAAAGAAAAACTTTTCCCTTCTTGCAAATACATGCAATGAGAATCTTATTCAGTGAAGAGCATTTCTGAAATTTCTTTCTGAAATCTTATTCCAGAAACGTTTTAAACTTTTTCCTTCGTCTTTCTCATGCTTTCATATCTTCATCTTCGAGAGCTGATGACAATTCATTGCACTGTAAGGTACTCAGAAATTACTTGTGATAAATGAATGCATGATGTCAGATTGCCCCATCAACAAGAGGGCAAAATTATTTTTAATACACACAAAACTTAATCTGAACACATACCACATGAGAATATTATCCAGAGCACAGTGTAATACACTCAATATATTTTTCTTACCTGCTCTTGAAGGAATTCAGGTTCAGCCTTCAACCTGAACAAGTTCTGGCTCTGACTGGAGATTTGTACAAATGAATAGAAACATCACAATACATCTATAAAGGAACAACTTCTCTCACTGGTTTCTTTTTAAACACAAGAGAAGACAAGAAAGAGATATCACTGAGCTTAGGACTCGAAATATCCGAAAAGCATATTGCCACTCTTTCAAAAGCCTGCAATTTGGTTCCTCACCACCACGAACCAAGAGAAGCACTTCCCTTATAAATTTTAGAATAAGGGAATTACACTGTGTGTAATTCCAATCTTCTCAGTCACAGTTGCTTTTTTCCTCTAGCAGTAGGAATACTCAGAGGTGAAATAGGGAAAGGACCCATGGAGACCACCACCAAGTCTGAAATCCTGTTAAAGCGCTAACAATACCAAAGCTAACAGACCCTGACAGAATAAGCTCATAAACAGAAAAGCCCAGGGACTAAGCTGTGGGGCACTGTAGCTCCCTTTGTACACAGCATTCCCTGGTACTCTCTGATGACTGACAGAAACGAGTTTTCATTTTCAAGATGCTCCAGTCAGTAAAGAGAGAGGGATTTTTGCAACCTAAAATTCCTTCGGTTTTGACTTAATTTTCCAGAAAACCAAAACAAGGCAGAGGTTGGTATTTTGCTTCTTCCTCTGCAACAACAAAACAAAACAGTAATACCAGGAAAATACAGGAATACTTTTTCATCATTTAAGTTCAGGCACAAAGCCTGAACAACATAACAAATCACAACGTCAGTAGTATTTCTACAGAATCACAATTTTTCCCGCCTTTACAATAAGAAAGGTTGCAGTGCCCAGTAGGATATAACGTGGTGGATCCTTTACATGCAGGCTCTTAAAAGAGAGGACAAATTCATTTAGCCACCAGGTAGAATATACAAAAAGTCCAGTTTGGATGGCAGTGTCCCCACAGCACATGAAAAAGCTTGTACAGTCCTGTCTCAGGAATGTTTTCTCTATGTTCCATGTTTTTTGACAGGTAACAAGGAAATGAGGACACATAAAAGGGAATGCCAGTTCTCCCCAGTTGGTGGAGGTAGATGGTCTCCAGCAAAATTGCAGAACTCAAGGCACACACACAGAGCAAAGACACTGCTTGTTCCGTGGGGTGCTCCAGGTCACCTGGCTGAACGGAACAAGCCCCCAGGAATCTGTTCGTGGAAATTTCTTCTGTCCCTCTCAGTGCTGCGTATTTTTAACATATGATCCTCAAGAAGTGATTCTTACGTCATAACAAGTCTCAAAATAAAACAAGTGTCTGAATAAGTGTCCTGAAACAGCCCAAGTTTCCCCAGTGCCCCTCCAAACCCATCTGTCTACATGGCCAACACGGGACGCGGGACTGCTGTGGAACTGTCTCCATCTGCTCTTTGCAGAGCAGCTACACTACAGCATAAGGCTGAGCACTCAGGAAGCTGTTTCTACCTGTTCTTGTTGCTGCCAGGGGCAAAAGAAAAAATAAGAGAGGATTTCACCTCCAAAGGAAATTTGCGGTAAAAAAATTCAAGGAACAGACGGAGTGGAAAGGATTGGCTCTAGAACAGCTGTTTCTCAAGGCCTCACCCTGTAAGCACTGGATGTTCTAAATGTCAGAAAAGGTTCAGGTTGTTTTGGATTATGAATTACTTAATAGGTCTGTGACAGACAATATGAACTGCCACTGCAAACGGGTGTGAATAACCATTCCGTCTTTTTTTCCTGATGGTTGCACAACTTCATTTCCTGAAAAAGAACATATACTTCATGGATGAGCCCACCCAGGTGCCAGGGAATCCCATTTGCATCAGAAAAGTGGTATTCAGCTCTGCCCTTAGACAAGATCGTCATTATTATTTTATGGTTATATTTGGATTCATTTGCATAACACAGCCATGCAATAATAGAACTGCATCAGTTACAAACTTCCCTACCAATATCTGTACTGGTTCTAGTTTGATTTAAAGCATGCAAAAGAGGGGAGCCCCTGGGAAGTTGCCAACAATAATGTCCTCCTGAACGTTAAGCAAATAGTTTGTTTCCTCCACAGGAGACAGATCAATACTCAAGAAACAAAAACGAAATCAAGAAAAGCTAAAAGCTTAGTAATGTAAATCAGGGTGGAGAAAAAAAAATGAAAGAAAGCTCCTCATTGGCATTCTACAACTTCTGCAGACCCCCATGGCCCATTAGCTAATTTCTGTTAAAACACACAGCTCTAGAATAATAAATGCCAGTGGCACATTTCTAAAGGTTTGTGGCAACTGAAGTAAACATGTTCCTGTTCCCAGGACACCAAGAGACAGAAAATTAACCAGAGGTTAACTGGGTCATTAGCTAGAGCACAATATAGGTCACTGCAGATTTAATTTAGTTTGTATTCAGCTAAAGAATCAAATACAGCAACCAGTTCTCACAGCAGGAAAACAAGTAACTTATCAGCATGCTAACGTATCTTGGATACCAGGGCACCAAGTCTGTCATTACAATTCATACCTCTTTGAACTAATTTCACATCATTTTGATGAAACAAAGTACAACGTATACACACACATGCATACAACTGCAATGGTTCTGAATGCAAGTATGCAAATACACACACAAATACTGAGTATTTAACCAAAAGTCCAAGTGGCCACACTTAATAATGAAATAAACTCATTTCTACATGTCTAACTTACTGTCTCAGATAAGTAAACTAAATTAAGATCAGAGTAAAAAAGGGTCAGAATAATTTCTTGAACTGTTTTGTAGACCTTTAGTAGATTGTTTCCTGTATCTTTGCTCTCAACACAAATCACATTAAAACCAGGGGACGTTACTAAATTTCAGTACACCGTAATACGTTCTACTGAAGCTTCCCAAAATCTGAACAGTGTCTCCTTCTTCTGCAGTTGGTATTGTTTATAACACGCCTAAAGAAACAAAAGGTGCACTTCCTGCTCAGAGTTCTTGAGCTTCACTGATAGCAGGTGGTTCTTACCAGCAGAACAACGTTAAATCAAGCAACTGTGTACCCCACCAGCCTCTGCAACAAGGATTTTCTCCCCTGTGTCCCAGTTTAGAAGCTTTCTTAAGTATAAACACATCAATTCAATTTTGTTCCAAAACACTCATAAGAAAAACAAGTGCAATTTATGATTTGGGTATTTTTTTCCTGCCTTGGCAGTATTAAAATAGGTTAAGATGCAGGTTTTCAGCGGTAACACTTGAATCCTTGAATTAAGGATTAATAATGTATCACACATGCTGATGAATGCATGACTAACGAAAGACACAAACAGCAAGTTCTATTTAAAGCCTGGCATGGCGGGAATAGAACACTGGGATGTACACGCTGGAAGGCAGAAAGCAAAAGGGGCAATTTGCTGGAGAAAAAAAACCTGCCTGCAGAGGGACGTGAGAGCATGCTTTGCACAACAGAATAGCTGTGGAAATAATATACTAACAAATCATGGCTCAGAAAAAACAAAGGTGTCAAGCAATAGCCCAGTGTCAGACAGCAGCTGTTCTTAGAGAGGTTTGCGCAGCACTGCAAGCACAGACTGTATTTGCTGCTTGGTGATTTCCTGAAAGCTCCACCTGCTAAAAATTAAATGATCCCATGAATGACTTAACTCTTATCTTGCACAGCTGTAGAAAAGCTCAAAAATCCACACCTAAACAGCTCAAAGAAAAAAGGAAAATAACACACTCTGGTTTTGCACTGAAGTGTAACAGATTTCACACCAAAGGTGTTGATTTACTTTTTTTACCTTTGAAGCAGGTTGATCTTAATGCATTGAAATAGGATTAGACAGAATAAACAATTAAATAAATCTAAAGCAAGAACAAAAGACTTTTTTTTCTCAACTCTCTGCAGTAAAATTTTTAAAAGCTTATTATAAAAGCATGCAGCTTTCCTAGAATTCAGAGACATACAGCACCTGCATAAGGAACTTGCAAACCTAACATTTTCTTCTCCCCTTCTTGCAGAAATGTGGCTCCTGAGTTCTCTTGCCTAAACTCACATTAAGGTCACAACTGAAAAAAAAAAAAAATAAAACCAGTGCTTGACTAAACTGATTTCTGTATCCAGTTCTACTATCCAGTCTAACTCCACGACCATGTGAATGT
The DNA here is from genome assembly GCA_013399855.1 of Oxyruncus cristatus. Taxonomy (NCBI): domain Eukaryota; kingdom Metazoa; phylum Chordata; class Aves; order Passeriformes; family Cotingidae; genus Oxyruncus; species Oxyruncus cristatus. Next base: position 3,922,049 of record VXAY01001630.1, on the reverse strand, counting down.
ACAATTTCTGCAGCACAGGGAGTGCAGAGCAGATAATGTGAAGCATAAGAGCATTTACAGTTCAGAAAAACCACCACCCAAATCATGACCAATACAATACGGTTTCCACACCATATGCTTTAGTGTTGTTTGGAGTTTGGTTTTCCCCCTCCTGCAAAAGATAATATGTAATGTACAACAATCTCTCAAATTTATAGCCAGCTAAACGGTATTGCATTCCTGAGACACCTTTTTATAATATTGTAGTAAATCAACCTACAAAAGGCTTTCTGGGCAATTAGTTTATTAACAGCCTCAGCTCTTTGCCTACTAAAAGTCAAAATAATCCTTACCACATTCCAACTTGAACACAATAACCTTCACAATATACCAAACATATTCATAGGTCATCAGATAAGCAATTTTAAATGCTGCTTCTTCTGAACACAAAGTTTGCATGGGACTTGGAATATAGTTTTAAATTAACAAGTCTTACTTTTTTGAAAAAAACGAAGTCACAGAGAATCGTGAAGTTTTTTCTTGCATTGGAATTGTTATCCTTCAACCTGCCATTTGTCTAACAAAGAATTTCCTCTTTTTCTCCTAAGCAATCTTATTCTAATCACATTTCTTCACCTATCCTGAAGTTAGTTCCCTTCTCTTCGCACCACCTTACTGATCCATATTCAATGAAGGGCTCAAAACTACAAATTACCACCCAGAAGCTTCAGTTATGAAAGAATCTACCACACAAGTGGTCAAAAATTGTTAAACCATAAAACAGGTTCAATTCAGTGAAAAGAGACATTTATAGGCAGAGAAAATCCATCCAGGATTATTAATTGGGACACTGTAAGTCCAGTATAACTTGCAGAACTTGCTGAGCCATAGGGACTTCTCGGTATCATAGCTCTCTCTGTCTGTATTCCTCTGACATGCTAAGGTGCCTTTTATCAGCTGCAACAAGAGATAAAACACTGGGCTTGACAGATCTTTGTGACTGCCTTGGTGTGAGAATGAAAATAATGGACTAGACCAGCGTGTTATTTATCTGCAGCGTCCCAGGACTATTTTTACTTTTGAGATTCTTAAACAGATTTTTTTTTTTTTAAGCAGACCAATAAAATACATGCCAAGTTATTTTCCAGATTCTGCTGAAACAAACAGAGGTACTCCATTGTTCAAAATATGTTTTCACCACCTTAGGCAGCATAGTAGTGCTTACAAAACCACCCCAAAATAGAAGGTCTTGAAACAGCTGTGCAACATCCTTGCCCTATTTAGCAAGGCAGAAATGGATAATGTTCCCCTCTCCCAGGTCCATCAGTATGAACACAGCATGCTGCAGTAACAAATTTCCTTTACTGTCATTTAAAGAGACAAACTACTTCAATATCGCCACACAAGGTTTTCTAAAGAAGTAAAGGCAAATCAAGTTACTCAAGTAGAAGAGTAACCCCTGACATATCAGAAGAATTTGCAGCGAACTGAAATGTGTTGAAAGTGATTTCGATCTCTGTCTCGTGCTTTCCAAACCTTGTGCACCACGAACAGGATAACTGAGGTACCGTGATCAAACCCAAATAAAATGACAAGCTCCTATCTGCAGTAAATAGCTTCAACTTGGAACCCTAAGGCTCGTATCACAAAGAACAGTTGACATCTTCTGCAGAGGTTTCCACTTTAAGTGCACTAAGTTCTCCATCAGAGGTTTCTATAGAACACATGCTTACAAAGGAAAGAGGATAATACAGAACAAGGTTAACTTTTTTTTTTCTTCAACAAGAGGTTATATAATGGAACTCCTAAACTTGGACTGCTTCCTTCAGAACACAATGCAGCACTAAAGATACATTAAACTAAGAAATCTGACAGATACCCTTCCTAAGGCTACTGTAAGAGCAGCAACAGAATCTGGGATCAATGGTTCAAAGGAAGTTACTTCCACAGCTGATGACCTTTCCTTCTGTGTCAGCCAAGTACAGAGAGTGAATATAACAAACAACTTCAACACTGTTTGGCAGTATCAGGGGCTATTCTAGGTTATAATCTTTCTAGAGGTAGCCTGAGTTCACTCAAAAGTAAATTAAGTTTAATTCATACAGGGCATGATTTTTGCCTTTTTTTTTTTTCCCCTTCATCTCCCCACAGATGATGATTCATTTCTTCTGATTCCTCTACTGGAAACATTTCTTCAGCTTGTCAGAATAGTGAAGTGCAGGATTACACAATACAATTTTCTGGGAAGCTGACATATGCTCAAACATTTCATTATAATTGACTTGGACTTAACAAGCTGAGTTCATGTTGTGCAAAATAAATCAAAACTAGACAGATCATTTTCTCACAGCATATAAGGAAAGAATAGGAGAAAGTACAGAAACCAGCATACTGTGGTTCAGTGTTTTAAAATCTTGATCTGCAAATGGTTTAGCTAATTCTGAGACTATCACATCAGAATAAAAAAACCAAGAGACCAGATATTTGAAAGCCCTTTAAGTGTCTTTACCTATGATGCTTTCAAATTTTATTTCAGGTTTGGTTTTGGCATTTTTTTTTTTTTATCATTCAAAAGCATAACTAAAAAAATTCATTTAATGCTACACCACATGACTACACTGCATTCCTTAGGATTTTTGTGAAATGTGTGCTAGACACCGGCGTCAATAAGATATTTAAATTTATATGGCTACAAACACATGTCTATAAGGAAATTTCTGGAAAATTCTGAACTTGGTTTAGGCTTGTTTTAAATCAACATCCCTTTGCAATAGCAGTTTCCAATGGATCTGAGGGTGCTCAGCACCAACAACCTTGCTCTGCAAGGCTGCTTACAGTGTGTCATTTAGTAATGCAGAACAGCATCTAACTACACACTAGCTGATGAGGGATGAAGCAGCTGAGCACGTGCTGATATGTAAATCAAGAGCTCAGACTTAGAGTTAATAATTTCTCTGCTTCTGATATAAAATTTCCTTACTACACAGGCAGTCGCCATTAAATTTCTTCACACATGTAATTAAAGCAAGAGACTAACCTAGTTTATCCACCACAGCAGTCACAGAAAACATCAGAAGCCTTCAAAGTTTTAGGTTTGCCCCTTTTTTCTCTCTGGGTTCTCTAAATAACTTTAAATTTGTAACGTGCACACACAACGCACCACCTTTCAGAAATTAAGATTATGAATAGCCTGCAAATCCTGTTTTCCCTTTCTACAGGCAATGCCTTAAGTTATTAAAAAACATTCTTTCTGTTTTGAGATGTCATTCATCAGAGTAGTTGCTTCAGCTTGGCTTCCGCTTGACTGCTCACTCACAGTCAAAGAAATTCCTGTAGTATAAAGCCAGGGTCAACAGTTAACAACTGCAACGCTGAATTACACACCAAAAAACCTGTTTTCTGTTTCATTGCAATGGCAGAAAATACTTATCTTCAATTATCTGAAGAAAAATGTAAAACTAAATCAGGTTCAGTATCCTCACAATGTTTTGTTTCTTTCAGAACTCTACGTAAATTATAGTTTTCATCCGGTTATCTTCAAAAGTCTTCATAAACACTGAAGATTTTCGTAGATGAGTCATTCGGAGAGATGAAAATAAAAAAGATACTAATCTGAAGGGGCCTTAATCCTGAAATTTCATTTGGACACCTAATCAGTGCAATTTGTAGAACTCTGTGCTTCCAGTGAAATCAATACAACTTCGCAGCTATTTTAACTCCCCCTCAGAAATTTAAGCAGAGGTATCCAAATGCATTTATTAGGAGTACAAAAACACATTAGCCTGCTGTATAAAAGCTAATTCCAGGAGTGCAGGGACTCTGCAAAATCTGGAGTACCTGTGTCCACAGATCAGAGCTCAGTTTGGAGATACCTGAACTAGTTCTAAGTAATGTACCCACACTGGAACAAAGGTCTGCCCCACAGGTAGAACGCAGAGCTCTGCTCAGGTCCCTGGCCCAGGTACACTGCTGCCAGAACTCAAGGAACCTCATCTGGAGAGAGCTCAGTTACACCACAGACTTCCTGTACCGCTGGTGATCCACAGGCCAGACGGGCAAGAGCATCCGACAGTACCCAAGGCCAGATTTCCAACAGTATCCAAGTAACAGTGGGGGCAGAGAAGGGCAGGCAAATAGCAGGGGGACACATAACAATTGAAAGTGGTGCTGATACCCCTCCTTCCCATCAGCTGCACTTTTTACCAGACAGCTTCACCCAAACACACAGTATTTTTGCCCCTTCCCCAAGATACTCCATCACATCTGCGGCAAGAGGAAACGAGATTTGAGGGAGCAGATCCAGCATGGGAATGTTGCATTAGATCTATTAGGGAGACTTTTCTGTGCAACAGAACTCTATTTCTTACCTTAAAGCAAAACAGGAATGGCAGGGGACTGCAAATAGCCAAGCATTTGGCCTAGAGGTAATTATTCTAGAAGTATTTGAATAATAGCAAGTCTGAGAATCAGACATCTGTCACTCCTAATTCAGTTAAAGTTCTGCTGCTGGCTCTGAACCCAGCCTAACAAATCCAAGTAAAAGTATCAGTGACAGGAAGAGGAGGAAAGCGCCTTGCTATTCAGCATGAGGTTTCAAGCAGTCAGTGCTCAAAAATTACTGCCTTACAGCACAGTACAAGTTAAGACTTCAGGCAAGAAAGGCTTACTCTAGAAGTTCTGAGTCCCAATTCCAAACAGAATTCATGTTGATAATTGATGGGCACAGGTCACCTTGTCTGCAAGCCAGAGAGCTGACTGTCCAAGCGTAAATATTACCTCCTGCTCATGGATGAAGCTGAGAAAACTGGCATTATGCTGGATTCTTGCAAAGAAATACATCTCACCGAACACAATCTGGAGTTATTCAGTTTCTTTGCCTTTGGCAAGGTTGGCAAGGGATTTTTGGAAAGTGGGCAATACTAAATACCTGATATTTCACTGCAAGCAGAATCAAATAACTCTTTCCAAAGAGGGCACTCATGCTTATCCTTCAGGTGTCCGAGTACTGAAGCTCCATTTCATCCTGTGTAAGTTAGTCTTGTATGTTGCAAGATCTGTATCCAGCTGAACTGGAACCTTTCTGGCAACAGTTCTGCATCCATAAAAGCAGCAGCCCAAAACTCAACAGAGGCTTTAAGCATGTATTAAGCTTTTCTGTTAATTAAGGGATTTAGAGTTTTCTGCAGAGAAGAATTTATTAGTACTAAGAAGACGGTATTTGGGTATCCAAAAGACTACATCACAGTGAAAGGTGACTAACTGTAAGACAATCCCCACAGCAGCACTCTTCCCAAGACACACGATGGATGCAAACTTCCTGATTAAAAAGGCATGTATTTTTAAATCAGTGCAATGGGTATGAGAATTCTGAAGTTACCTGCAACTCAGACCCCCTACAGTTCCTCAGAACCACAGCAGAAATGCAAGTTTTAAAGCCTTGAGAAGAACCAGGTAGTTTTTCTGCAGGTAAACTTATCAGGTGAAATGCTTTCAGTGGTAGAGCACTGCATTTATAGCACTGCACCACTTATCTTCACATCTAATCAGTTATTCAAGGAATGGAAAAGCATCAGATACCTCCTCTTCAAAATGATTTCCAATAAGCCATCAAGTGATGAAAATGCAACAGCTGATTTTTTTTTTTTCTGCTCTGTGACTATAATGACTTGCAATGAAGTTAGCCCTGTATTCTTGTATCCCATCATTGTCTCACAGACAGGTCTGCAATAATTCACATTATAAATGCAATGAAGAGTAAAAACATACCCAAGAAAGGGGCATTTAACACTTTCACTGCAGCGCCCTCCACATCATGCCATTCTCAGTCTGGGAACATTTGCCAGGTACACAGCAACCTAATATAAAAAAACAAAGAATATTTAGGAGAGAGCATCATTTTCATGGTCTTTTTGCAAGTCACTTGAGACTTCGAAGGTCTGAGTACAGAGTTTCCAGTTTTCTGTTATACATCATCTAAGAGCACACTCTCTGAGCTCTTCTGGAAGCTCTCTCTTCCCCATTTTTGCAAAGTCCTTGCTTTTGTACACCAGCTTTACTAATTCATTGTTTGCAGGACAGCCCAATTCTACAAGTTGAGTGACCAGCCACTGCGGTAACTCCCAGGGAAAATTCAAAACTGAAAAAAAAAAATTACATAAACAAAAGCAATGACAAACACAATCACAACACGACAGAAGTCAGACACGGAGCCAAAGTCAGCAGGTTGATCAGAAACCGAACTGGAAGCAGTCTGCAGTTTGTCACAGAGTTGTTGAGGTTAGGAGGGACCTCTAGAGGTTACCTGGTCCAACCCCCCTGCTTAAGCAGGGCCATCCCAAGCTTGTTTCCCAGGACCATGTCCAGGTAGCTTTTGATTATCCGCAAGGAAGGAAACTCCAACATCTCCGGGCAGCCTGGTCCAGTGCTCAGTCACTCTCAGAGTGAAGAAGTGTCTCCTTACACTCAGACAGTGCCTCCCGTGTTTCAGTCTCTGCCCATCGCCTCATCTGCCACTGAACACCAGAGAAGAGCCTGACTCTGCCTTCTTTTCACCCCTCCTGTAGCTGCTTATCTAACTTGAAGGTATCTCCCCCTCTGAGCCTTATCTTCTGCAAGCAGAGCAGTCCCAGCTCCCTCAGCCTTAAACACCTTGTGGCCTTTCAGGGGACTCTCCCAAGTTGGACCATTTCTCTCCTGTCCCGGTGAGCACAGAATGGACACAGTGCACCAAGCACAGCCTTACTGGTGCTGAGTAGAGGGGAAGGACCAGATCCTTTGACCTGCTGGCAACACTCCTCCTAATGCAGCCCAAGATAACATTACCTGCTTTTACCATAAGGGCTTATTACATTTTTACTACATGTAAAAACCCCCATAAATTCTCAAACTCCCCAGCAACAGTGTATTAATATGAAAAAATTCCGGCATGGCTAATAAATTGCTAAACACTTCCAGAGCAGCTATTTGTTAAGTGTACTTCCAAAGATTTGAATACAGAAATACATACCATAACTTAAGAAGGATCACAGACACAGACCAGAAACTCACTTTGTATCCTCTCCACGATATACTTTCAATCTAGACTTGGGATCAAGGTGTGTGGGGGCGGGGAAGAAGAGAACAAAAGCGAATGCCACAGACGAAAGAAAACAACTAACTCTAGCATCACTGTGGCAAAATGATGGAAAACTCCAGCTAGCCACTGCCACGGATTTTTGTTCTAACAAATTAGATATCCCCTTGCCCTTTCACAACTCACTCAGCAGTCCTGTCACAGGTAGATAGTTTAAAACTCCACATGCAGACATAACTCCTCCTGGCTTTTAAGGCCGGGCAGACATTTGGTTCCTAAGCCCCAGCAGCTCCCAATGAGCATCCTGAATGCTGCCTCATCACTGCAGGTGCAATGAATGCACACAGGGAAGACTAACAAAAGGGAAGTTATCAACGTGATACTGGGAGCCGAGCCTTTGCCCTGAGGTCAAAGAGAACAGCAAAATTCAGTACGCAGATGATTAAGGAAACACTTACAGTGCTAGCAGGAGAAACCTTACTGATTATTAAAACTTGAATGTCTGGCAAGATGATTTAGTGTTGATTCAGGTAAGAATAAAAATATATTCTTACCTTGCAGTGTAATTGATAGTAGAATGTTTTCCACTTACTTCAAATTGACTTTTTCCGTGTATGTATATAAAATACGTATTGCAAAGAGTTTATTTTTTTATCTTAGACACTTTTTATCTTCTGTCTTTTTATCTGTCTTTCAACTGCTCCTTTGTCACAGACTGACTCTACATACAGACCCATTTCTCTTTCCTTAATATCATACCAGTGAAAACTACAGGAATCAAACTTAAAATCCTTCATAAAGACAAATATTTATACATTCTGAAAAGTAGGAATGGTATTAGTGCCTCTTGAAGCCTGACTCAACCAGGCCATGGTGCACTTCCAGGTTCTTCCTACTCTTATCACACTACCTTGATTTTGGCCCCAGCTAGTTTTAAATCTACTTTCCTTGATGTTATTAGCAGCTCGAAAATAAGCAAGTGCAATAAACCCAGGGAGTTGAATCTAACCTCACGTGGTTCTGTCACACCCATCTCTGCCACCAGAGCTGCCTTGTCTCCATCCTATAAAGGGAACATGGAATCAGATACAGTCAAACACAATCCATTGTATAAACACGTTCATCCTGCTAGTGACACTCTGAGACTGAGAAATCAGGGCCAGCTGAAGTTGATGAGAAACACAAACCTAAAATAATTGCTTCGCAACTGAAGCAGTTCCATTAATACACGTAGCAGAAATACCTTAAAAAAATACCCAAATACTCAAAAGAGTAGTTATTCAGAGAATTCCTGACAAAAATTTGATTAAGCAGATAACTGATAAATGGAGAAAGCCTTGGAACTATCTCTTTTCAAACTTAACGATCACTACTACAACTCTGCTAAACACTAACAGAGGGATGGGGGTTCTAACGAGTAACTACACCCTTTAAATAAGAATGTGGGGAAGCATTATATATTTATACCTCAGCAGCAATCAAGTACAACCTCACTACAGAGGGCTGATTCCAAAAATGAAGGGATCCCTGGAGTTCAGCCAGCCTACACCCCTGCTCCATGGGCAAAAGGAGGTATATAGAGCTGTGATGTCTGTCTAACCTGTTAAACTTCTCACAACTTCACTGGCTACTCAATTCCTGGTCTCTGAAATGCAATATGAAATGCAGACCATGTTAGCCCCACCAACACACAGTGCATGTGCATACCTGCAGGCTATGAAATACTGTTAAGCTTATTTTCAGGACCCTCTGCCCAAGATCACTAGAAACAAGTCACACTACCTGGTCAGAGCACAGGAGAGAAATCACAGGCTTTCTCAAAGTCTTAGGAAGAAGGAATTCTGTTTGGCTTCTCATCCAATTCCAGGACACTAATTCGGTCTTCGCTTACTGGGGTAATAATTATTTTAGATCATTTTGCTCCTTTCCTCTGGATTCCTCCTAGGGAGTTCCTGTATTATGTTTTCGGGACAGTTCCTCAAGAGGAAAAAATGCTGGTATTCGACAGCTCCCAGCAACATGGGATGAGAAACAATTCCTCAATCTCTAGAAACATAGCCAAAGACTTAAATGAGGGAAGTGCTTCATTTCAGGTTCAGCTTTTAAACATTACTGGTGCCAAGTCTATCTCCTGGTACCAAAATATCACGAGGCATATATTCTGCTTTGCTGTATAAAACTTGCCAAGTTCAGGCTCTATTCCCATTCCCTCATCTCCCTTCCCACAGTGCAGCACACGTTTGTTTAAAAATTAAAGCCTTCACTTATCTGAAGATCCTGTTGCACTGGAGAACGTTTTCTTGCTTAAAACACTTGTTTTAGAATCCGGCTTGCAAAGTCTGGTATATGGTGGTATAGCTCAGATGCATCCAAATAACCATGAACGTATCAGACTGTGCTTGGCGATTAGTTACCTTAGCACAAATCAAATTACATGCCTTAATAGCCTGGAGGCCATATCCTAGAACAATTTGCAAGAATCCACATCCAAGAGGTATCAGAATGAGCAGAGGCATCAGACCTTCTGCTCAATGGAATTGATCCGTTTGATTTTGAAAAAAAAAAAAACAACCCTGAATCCTGGTTTTGTGCCGTGTCTAGGTGTTTGGGTTGGGTTTTTTTAATAGATATAGATCTCTAATAATCCCATGGGGTTGCTATTTGCAAATCTCACTTCCAGAAGAAGGGAAGAAAGATATTTTTGCTAGCTAAACCTTTCAGCCACTTTTATTCTTTTTAGAATGTATTTTAATTGCTTGTAACTTTTCCATTTTTGCAAAGACTGGCAAAAAAAATTTAAGTATCTGAAAATTTTTTTTGTATTTTTGAAAATGGCCGTAACTATCAGGGCTGTCTGGTTCTTTTCAGACTGCAGCCATATTGCAAGATAAAAGCAGGATGAACTCACAAAGTAGTTTTATTGTTTGACAGCACAGCAACTTCAGCTGTACCTTCAGTAAGATAAAGAGCAGTGGCTGAAGTACAGTACTCGGTCACACTTCAGACCATTGGTGCAGAAGAGAGAAAATTTACTTACAAATTGCACTTGGTAATAAACTACTGCAAATACATCATATTGTTGAAGCTTTTATGTTCTGTAGCAAGCAATATCAGCACTCCAACGTGACACTACAAATCCTTGCGTTGTGACAGACAGAAAGGGGAAGAAAGTCACAAGGAACATCTGAAACTAGACTAAGCCTTTCCCAAAAGGCCTTCTCTGAAGTCACGGTTAATGCATGCACCAGTTCAATATGCACATTTGTATTATGTACAATCATCTGACGGAAAAGGACTTTATCAGTGAACCAGAGCTGTTAAAAACAAAAAACATAAGACAGCCTTAAAATTTTCCAGAAGATTATAGGAGGGGTTAACTGAGGCTGCAGCACTTTCCTACAGTGCACTGCTGGACTACTTGCTTAACAAAACCAGGACAAATCCTAATTCAACAGCAGTGCCTGAAAAAAAGGAAGAGACATCACATGTGTTAAGTATGTAAAAAACTCTCCAGCATTCTTTACAGATATGGAAAGGGAGAAAGAATCCTTCGTTGCTTAGAGGGGAACATTTTTGTCTTGCCAGAGGACAGATTCCCAAGGAATGACATCTTCCTACAACCTGTAATTTTCTCATTTATCTTTTGTCACGGCCCAAAGACCTCTTCTGCACATAGGATGTTTGCACATGTTTAATCATCCTTTTACCAAACAAATGTCACAGTCTAAATGAGGAAATCAGTTAATAGCACTGATGATGCTAATTTAACACCATTAATATCACACTCTGAAGAGTTACTGAACCTACGAGGTCTTGTATCATAGCTAAGCTCTAGTGGTTGCAAGTCTGTTCTCCAGCAGACAGCACCAAGTGAACCCATGCAAATATCACAATCAAGGAAATTTGATAGAATTTTTAAAGATTGCTTTGATTCTACAGTTAGACTACCAAACAGGTGTGACCAAAGACAGACCATCTGACAGAGATTTAGATGCACTAATTAGAACTCACTTACATACATTCTCACAGATGCCTCCACTTTCATCAGTGTGTCAGGATCTGGAGCAGTCAGAAAAGAGTCCAAAAGGACCACAAAAACCATTGCATCACGAGACTGCGAGATATCCAGCAGGAACTAAAGATTTACTTAGTGATTTCGAAGGCAGAAGACATATTGCAGTGTTGTCTTCAATGGCAACTACACCATCTTGCCCTTCTGTGTGCACAGCTGAGTCACACTTTGTAAAATAATTTCCCTGGACATACTACCTATGAAAAAAAGCTTTTTAAGAGCAGAACCATATAATTTTTTCTCTAAGCCATTCATGTCTTCTACAAACTTCCTCTGAAAAAGAAAGGATTACATAAGAGAGTCAGATTATTTAGAAAGTCCTTCAAATGCTGCTAGTACTGTAATACAGGGGAAATTAAAAATTCATTAACTTTTCTTATCATGCACCTACCAAGTATTCAGTGTGGGAGAAGAACTGGTACTTTAGTTCTTAGGTTTTGGTACCTTAGCTTTCCTCAGAAGCAAGCTGCAACTTCTAAGACTTCATGTTTCAGTCACAGAAGTAAAATGTATTGGCTTAGGATTCTCATATTAAAGCTGTAAAAACAGAGCAACCAAAACCCCACCCTAAAACACACTCCTGTCCTTTTGACCAGTGTTCTCTCCCTCCACTGAACAGTGCCAGCTCTGGGATAACATGCAGGAAATAACACCACAAAAAAAGGATGCATAAAGAACTTCATATTGTTAGCACTTCAACCACAAAGACAGAAGCCAGAAGAAAAATCATAAGCAGATCTAAGAGAATCTCTATCAGAGGTCAATTGATTGGGACTTGCAGATAACAAAAACCCCTAAGAAGTTTTCCTTATTCAGTTTCCCCAACTGAAAATAACATCAGCACCTGACACACTCCAGCATCTTTCCGATCCACAACCATCCTTTCCCAAATACTACTTGACACCACAAGTTCTTAAACATAATGAATTAATGTGTTAAGATGGAGAGTCACAGTCAATGACTCAGTCACAGGGATGATCAAACTGTCAGATCACAGCTGAACCACTGTTTACAGCACTTCCTACCTCAGGGGTCAATAACTTCAGCCTTTTCACAATGATTACTGGCTAAAATCTTCAAATCAGGCAGGCGATTCAATTGCTTTCTTTTCAGGAATTTGAAATAAGATGCTGCCTATTTCTAAATGGAACATGTCTTTCAGGAGCAATGAGACTTCATCCAGTACTTATCTTATTTCTTGTGAGGTGTTGATATTTACAGTTGTTTACCCATCACCATAAAGTTGCAACCTTCATTTCAGAATACAATATGCAGATTAGCGACAATTAATAGCCTGAGAGATTAATTTTATTATGACACCATCTCCTAACAATCCATTCAATATGGCTAATTAGTACTAGTGATTACTCATCAGACCTTTTATTTCACAACATACTGCTTGAACTCACTGAACTGCGAGCTGCTATTCTGATTTTACTGTGGAAGGTGAACCAACGCCAGAAAATATACTCAGAAACACAAAATAACAACAACAAAAAAAAACCCCCTAGAACACCATTTTTACGGAATTCAGAAATATTACACATCCTTTTTCTTCCTACAGAGGTCAACCACTAATTACCTGAAATCCTCCCTTATCGAACTTGCACCATCATTTCAGAATTTCTCCCCAGGCACCACTTGTGGTGGACAGACAGTGGGGAGGCAGTTGTTAACCAGCAACAAACTACGTGGAGAAATTCAGGCAGTTTCCAAAAGGTAAACAAATATTCAAGTGCGCAGGAAACTACCACCAATGGGAAGAGGGAACAGCAAAAGAAAACAAGAAAAAACAAATAAACAAAGTAAACCCCACTCAAAAATACACATCTGCCATTACACAGCAAAAGTATTTGCTTTATTCCACCACCTTATCCCTCATTTGCAACAGAGAAGGGTCTTATTCATGTACATGAATCAGTTATATTTGCAAATTTAGTATCATCACATCTCTTTTAATGACTATTTTGTGGATGAGCTCCTATAACTCTTCCCACCTGAGATCCTCATAACAGAAATGCTTGAAAGAAGCCACAACAGTGAAATACACGCTTGCTTAAAAACAAAACATAGCCATAGCAAAGTATCATCTATTCCAACTTGACATTTGGTTTAATGAAATAATATTAGCTACTTAAGTTAAAAAAAAAAAAAAGCTACAGACATTTTCCTATCCATTTAGAAGAAATGATGGAGAAATTAGTGGTGAAAGGCCAAATTAATTAAAATGAGTTTATGTAGCAAGGGCAAACACTTTCAGCTAGAAATTACCCAGAACAAGATTCCTTGTAAGGAATTTAATGCAGAAAACAACTCAAATACAAAGGAACAAACAAGCCACCCAGATTTATATAGCCAAAACGTAACTTAAGAGTGTCTTTTTTTCAAATATCAAAGTCCAGGGGAAAAAAAAACATTAAATGATTTGAGAATAACAACGTATTTCCTGAATGAGACTAAAACAAACCCATACAATCCCCCACATCCAAGTGACAAAACATCTCTAGTATGAAAACCCCCTGATACCAGGAACCCTGCCTTGAATGCCATGATTTGTGCTGATTACTGTCCAGAGTTCACCTAACTCCCTAATACAGATTAAAAATAAAGCTGTCCTATTTACACTAATATTTTGAGTGTTTCCCTAATCCTCTCGCTGATTCCGTTTTCCCATCCCCCAAAAACCAAGCAGAGCAGCTGAGGCAAAACTGAGAAAGGCAGTAGCAGGAACACTTCAGGCTTTGAACAGCACAGTTGAAGTTTCGCTGCTGCAGGACACGTTATGAAATGCTTCAGAATAATCAAATTCTATGAAGAGGATCGACCTGGAGAACTCTCATAAAACATTCAATCTAAACGATATCCTTGAATGTGTCAGATTTACTTTCACATAACAAGAAATTCAAAAGAAACACGGTACGTTAGCCACAGAAGAATATATTCACGTAAACTTCTTAAAATTACGTTTGGACAAGAGAGAGGGAAGGAGAGAAAACTGCTATGCATATAGCCAGCACCAAACTATTACTCTAGTTGCACCCTTTGGAAGGCTCCTAACCACATTACACTCTAGTGCCTAAGTTCTTAAAGCATGGCCCACCATGCTTTACGTGTCACCTACACCGAGGAAAAAAAAGCTATTGCACTGCAGGTTAATTTTGGAATGCAGCTGCCACCTAACCAATTAAGGGGCTTTTCACAACTATTGGCTGATGGCATAAGACGACATTCACTTTTAATAGCAAAGACAATGCTTATTGCCACGGTAAAAGTTCAGGAAAAGCCATCATGTTTTTACCCTCAGCTTCCTATTGCATTAACCATTAGTCACAAAAAAGCACGATCGCTTATGCATTCATCCACACACGTGCAGCTTGGAGAAAACAAGGCAGATGACACAGACACTGCATCTCTGCAAGGTTTAACATCCCCATATAACTCTTAGAACCAAAACGATTAAAAAAAAAAAAAAAAGGTAGCTAATTAGAGACCTACCTACAGCTCTGCCAGATTTACGCCTGGAGCCCTGCAGCCTTACAGGGCTGCTGAACAGCCCAGCACACGAGTGGGAACCAGAAGTTTTTAGCACGGCACGCGTGATTTCCCAGCTCAGCCAATGCCTCCCTGCATGACCTTGGGCGAGTCACTTCCCCCGCACCTCCGCTCCTCACCTGGCAGCCCCCTGGCCACGGCGCGCCGAGAACCAACACCGGCTAATTACTCACAGGTGGCTCCGCACCGACGAAGCTGGAATAAAGGGAAGGGGAGGTGGGAACTGGCGCGGGGGGGTTTCTCACCTACAGGTGATAAAAATCTCCCCGCCGTGGATTCGGGCTCCCCCCCCCAGGGGATAATCTCCCCCACGCCTTCCCCGCTTCCCTCCTGCGCGGGTCCGGCTGGCGGCGGCAGCCCAGGGAGCCGCGCCCTCCGGGCCTCCCGCCCCCGCCGGCGGCCCCGGCCGG
>VXAY01001630.1:3632936-3906918 GCA_013399855.1 Oxyruncus cristatus | reverse complement strand
GGCCGCCGCCGCCGCCCGCCCTTTCTCCGCCCGGGCCGCGCCGCTGGCCAATGCGGGCCGCGCCAGGAGCCGGCTTCGACCATCTGTTGCGAGGCGCCTCCTCCAGCCCCTTGCCGGGGGCTCCCGCCCAAGCGCCGCCGAGCCGGGGGCAGCCGCAGGGAGCCCGCGGCCCCTCCGAGGAGCTCTTTGCCCTGCGCGCCTTCCCCGCCTCCGCCCTCCAGCCTCCAGCATCGCCGCCCCTCGGCAGCGCCGCGCCGGGCAGCGAGCGAGCCGCGGGCATCCGTGGCGGAGCAGCAGCTGCCTGAGGGGCTGATCCCCCTCAGGTTGGGGGAGATGAAGCCCCGACCTGATAAAACTTATGCACTTGCCACCTATTCGTCGGCGTTTCCCCGTGTGGGGTGTCAGGAGGCCGGCGGTGGTGTTGCACGAAGGAATGTGCCTCATCCTGCTCAAGAGCAGAAAGCAGGGCTAAAATCTGTGCGTGTTTAGACTTGGACATCTCCTGTGAGCGAGCTGTCCCAAACGAGCCAGAATTCTCTGTCGCTGGTTTGGGTCTCTGTCGCTGGTTTGGGTTTTAGCCTTTCGCGTTCCCAACTGGAAGGTTTTTCCACAAACACGAGGACCACCTTATGCGCCTGGTCCCTTATTTTGGGTCCCTGCCTCCGCCCCAGGCAACAGCAGTTCAGGTGTTTGCAGTGCAGGTGTAAACTTTCACGAAAGCAGAGTCATAGTTCCTGTTTTACATCTCTCTTTGTATTAATAACTTCCTTGTTACAGACCTCCCTGGTCATGCTTTTTAATCAGGTCGCTACATTTTCTGTTGCTTCTGCACAGAAAATCCAAGGAATAAGAAGCTAGCTTTATTCCAACAGGTCCTAGGGTAATATTTTTATGAAGATGTGTCAAGAAAATTATGCAAATTTTTCTCAACTTTCAACAATTTAAAATATTCTTGAGATTCATGCTGTGGAATGAAAGAATGTACATTTTTTCATGAGTTCACACGAGTTCTAATTTTTTTTTTTTTCATTTCTTGAAACTGTCAGGTCCTTCTTTCTAAACAGAACAGTGTCATTAAATTACAGATTTAAAACCAGGATATGGACCAGATACAATTTGCAGGACTTGCAGGATTTGAAATATAATATTATGTCATTTTTAAGGTGGGGCGCATGTCAGAGTCAAAATAAGCTGGATAGTCTTGTAATTAAATTAATATGTCCTTTTACTATTAAAAATATGCTTTCTGGAAATAAAGCCAACCAGCTGTATTCCATAACAATGCTGTTACAGATTGGCTTGTAAATGGTTCAGTGTGTTACTCCAGACGCTTTCAGTGATGGGATCTATTCCCTGCCCACTAGGAAAGTTTTATCTTTGCACTAAAGGTGCTCAAGACAGCTGAGCTTTACCTTACTGTTACCAAAAAAAGTCTCAAAAATACTCTAAATGATTGGGATCTTTCTTACAAGACTCCAAATGAATAAAATTTTGTCCTCAGTATGCATGTGAAATGCCTCTAAATCTGAAGGAATGATTTGTCATTACAAGATGTTTTTAAGGAACGATTTCTGTATAGTCATAATTACCAGAATGAGAAATTAGCTAGTGAATCTTCCATTAATCTTACAAAGCTATTCTCAAACCTAAGTTACTCCCATCTATATTGTAATCTAGACTCATCATAATAATTTTGTGAGATAGTTTTTAATATTAATGCAAGGTTTTGTCTTACTACTTTAAGAATGTTGTTATTGTTGATTTTATTAATACATAGAAATTCCTTCTAACATCTTAAATAAATTGACCTAGGTAACAATATATGCCAAAAAACCGGTGTTCCTCACTCAAGTGAAGCCGTCATCATATATGAAAGACAAAGGATGGTTGGAAATAAATCTGTAGGCAAACAACTGACCTTTGAAACAGTGAAAATATAAATAGCTTGTTCAATTGTACGAGAAATCTTGGCAAAATCCAAAAATATATGCAGGTAAGTGCTATCTCAGTCCATTGTAATGAACACTGCTGTTAAATATAAAAAACTATGCTTTAAGTCTCAAAGTAATATTTCTCTATTAAGTGGTTTATTTCACAAGCAAAATGAGTAATGCAAAAGCAGTTGTTTACCTTTTTTTAAAATATGTATTCTTTCCCATGTCTCATTACCCTTTCTATTACTTTGTTGTATAGATTAAAAATACGTCAAATTCTGCATGCATACATCATCAGAATTGTGTATGTCATGGATGTGAATAGGGCAGGATCGATTCAGGGGTTTTCTTCTCTATTTTTACTTGTTACTATCTTGGAATGTGATCTTGGGCAATTCACTCAACTTGCCTGCGATAGTTCTTTCGTGTGTGAGACCTGGGATAGGTCACACTTGAAGAAGGGCACTTTATTAGTAATAATGCTGTGTGAATTTATCTATAACAAAAGAACTAGTAAACAGCACCTTTGAATACAGGTATCCAGTCGTTATCCATCATAACATCTGCAAATGTGCACTGCAAGCCAGAAAGCCAGCGGTATCCCGGGCTGCACCAAGGGCAGGGTGACCAGCAGGGCAAGGGAGGTGATTCTGCCCCTCCACTCTGCTCTCGTGGGACCCCCCCTGCAGTGCTGTGTTCAGCTCTGAGGCCCCCAACACAATGAGGGTGTGGACCTGTTGGAGTGAGTCCAGAGGAGGCCACAAAGATGCTCCGAGGGCTGAAGCCCCTCTGCTCTGGAGCCAGGCTGGGAGAGCTGGGGGTGTTCACCTGGAGAAGAGAAGGCTCTGGGGGACCTGAGAGCCCCTTCCAGTGCCTAAAGGGACTCTGAGAGAGCTGGAGAGGGATTTTTGACAAGGGTCTGGAGTGTCAGGACGAGGAGAATGGCTTCAAACTGACAGATGACAGGGTTAGATTGATAGTAGGATGAAATCCTTCCCTGTGAGGGTGGTGAGGCTCTGCCCCATCCCTGGAAGTGTCCAGTGGGAGGCTGGATGAGGCTTCAAGCAGCCTGGAAGGTGTCCCTGCCCATGGCAGGGAGGCTGAAACTAAATGATCTTTAAGGACCCTTCCAACCCAAACCATTCTATGATGCTATGGTAACACTACTGTCTCCTATTTCATTCTAAGCAGCATATACTTGGCAGTCTGTAGTGCTTAAAACAAGGTTTAAAAACTAGGCAGAATTTTTTGTCCAATATAGCAAACATCTTAAAATCATTAAAGATCCCATGTGAAAGTCATTTAGAGAATAAGCCTATTTTTTTAATTGGTTAAGCAGTGCATTAACAGTGTACATGGAAGTAAAGCTGCAAGCAATTATAGTTCAGGAGACCAAAGACAGGGAGAATGAACAGTTTTCCACAAAGTTCATGATGAAGAGCACTGTATCGCTGGAAAGCTTTATGTTTTCTTCATGAAAAAATGATTCAAAATGAGTTCAATAAGATTGCGGTCCGGTGCCGCCAACAAAACTATTCCAAAACTATTTTGGTGTGTTTTCCACGTGCAGCAGGTGTCCATCAGTGCAATAAGCTCAGAAACGACATCTCTTGCCATTCCCACACTACGTTTGCCCTAAGAATTGTAGGTTTAGTGGTTGTGTGCGTGTTGCACATAGTTACCCTGTAACTTTCTTCCCTCATCTTTTCTTCATGCAAAGTTGAGCGAAATGTGATCTATTAGGGTGATGCTTTCAGCAGAGTTAAAAATATTGATATGCACTAGCGACAATAATAATTTTTTTTAATCCCTGATGTCTTTGAAGATCCATTAACCCTAATCGATCCAACAGATCTGATTGTTCTTGCCAACTGTTCTGATCCAAATAAAGATATATCAAGTTACATTAATTTTTTTTTTTGGTGAAATATGTTAAATTCCCAGTGGGAAAAAAAAAAAAACCCTCAAGATTAAGAAACTAATCAGAAACATACCTTGGAGTCTTAGTCATAAAGAATTTGCTTTGTTTTAAAGACAAAGCAGATTTGTGGGAATGTTGCCACCTTTTATAAACTCTCAAAAACTGGGGGTTGTTTTATTTTGGTTATGTGCCAGTCATGACTCAGGAACTGTTAAGAAAATGAATGTGCTATTTCAAATGTGGCAAGACCTAGCCTAGATTTAGGGTAGTCTGCTTACCTAAACAAACAAATTCATCTCAGAAGCTGCAAAACTGAAACCAGTTGAAATGTCATGTAGCTGCTGACACTGCTGAGAAAACAAAAACACGGATGGGCAGTGCTAATCACTGGAAATGCCAGCGGATGGTAAGTGAAATGTTATGTCCCTACCCCAGAGGCCACGTCTTCTGCTGTCAAACAACTGTATCTCTTCGGGGAAGGGGGAAAACAGTAAAGCAACAATAGCAAGCAGAGGTACAAGAAGTACGTAAGGAAACAGATGTCTGAACTTCAGCAGATAAGATAGTTGTCTGTTGGACTCCAAGATTTGTCTCTCTACGTAAAGAGAGCAATCAGGACTCAGAGTTCTTGCACGTTCTTTGATAACTGTGGTAGCTGGTAACTGCAATCTCGTGTTTCCTATCCCCTTGCTGAGAACACCTTAAGGGAAATGGATTATAACTCCAGTGCTAACAGGGAAGTGTTCAGCAATAACGATCTGTAGCTTCTAGAGCACTTTTCTGTTTCAGAGGGCTTTGCCACCGTTGATTAATTAATCTGGTCTGTGTTTAGTTCTGGGGAAGCACGCAATCCTTCCACTAAACAGTTGGGCTTTGTTGTGGCTCTTAAAGACTGAACTGTGCTGTGGTCGGGTGAGTGAGCACGTGCAGAGGGGTAGTGCTGGAGTGATAGCTGCTCTTTATGCTACAAGGAACATGCTTAAAGGTGACTGTAAATCTTTTCCTTTCTTGAGGTGCTAGCTGATACACAGAGGTAAAAAAAGTCTCATTATCTCCTTCCACAAGTTAGATTTTCCCTTTGATGTGTTACACATAAAGGCAGGTTACTGTGCTGACAGAAGGATCACAGCCATCAACTTCCTTCTGCCACCCACACATGCTCACAAATTACTTTTCTGACTTTCCACGTCGTTAGAAGCAAAACTTGCTGTACTGGTTTCTATATTTAACCTAAAATGGATTTAATTTTAGACGCGATCCCATATAAAATGTGGGATTTGCCTTTTCAGTCCCATTCATCAAGATACACCTGTCTGGGTGCATTCACACGGAGTGCCTTCGCTTTAGTTCAGAATGGGACTCCTTGGCTTTGTACCTTCCACAGCTTCTGCCTAAGAGCCTTTTTCAGCCTTTTTCTGCCTTTTTCAGCCGGTAGCCCGAGGGATCTGAATGACATGTACCCAGAAGTTCCCCTTTTAAGAGCCTGTTTGCAGCACGAGCTCTTGGTAACTGCAGGGAATGTCTTCATTTGAAGTTGCGCGGTGCGGTCCTGCACGGCAGGTGTGCAGTTATAATGGAGCCCTGCCGGTGAGGCTGCCTGAGCGATGGCATGGATTGCAGAGCTGCTTCGATGCCGTGGTGAATCGGGCACTAGGTGTTACACAGCAGATTTTTTTCACAGTTCGGGTGGAAGACAGAGCGTGATACGCTTTAGTTAGGCTATCAAAGAATTTTTCTCCCTGTCCCTGATGTGCTGAGGAAAAGCATCTTAAGGAGGACAATTACAGGAAGTCGTTTCACTGGGGAAAAAGAGACAGAGGGAGAAAGAACTGAATATAGTTTAGAATCCTCTGCCAAGTTACTTGCTGTAGAAGCTTCTGCAGACACACTTTGTAAGCGAAGACTCCTTAGACTATGGCAGGGGACTGAATATTTTTTAAAAGATGTACAGCTTTACACTGCAGACAGAGGTCACATTACTTACTGAGAAATGGCTGGCTGCCTGCCAAGCTGAAAAACACTCCCTCACTGAAGAAAAAACAAGTTAAAAAAATACTTCAATATTGCTCTATTACAGTGTTTAGACTCTACCCTTCAGACAGAAAAAATGAAACTTATTACGGCAATAAATGACCCCCTAAAGATCTGAAAATTGCCAGGGCTCTCTGTCTCTTCTTTTCTAATGAAGCTTTGCAATTTCACCAAAGTCAGGAAATTGTGATTGTACCAATATATCATGCGTGTGCATACATATGCAATGTGTATGGAGGAGTGACATGCTTTAATTGTGTTTTTAATGGGAAAGATCAAATAATTCCATAAAATATGGTACAGGTCTCATGATTGATGATCTCATTTTGAATGAGGCAAATTAAAAATGAGACTGACAGCACAGGGAATCTGTGAAATTACTCAGTCTTGCATATACAGATTGTGCGTAGATCTAACCTATACTTACAGTTTGTGTGGGTTGAATGTGCATGTGGCATATTTCTGGTGACAAGCTCATGGATTTTACCTATTATTTGTATATCTCTAAAGCAATTCCAATTGCCAAAAATGCAGTTTCTTTATTCTTAAAAAAATGCTTGATGAATTGAACACAGTTATCACTGGAAAATATTTCTTGTGGTATCTGGAGGTTGTATTTCACATATTTAACAGTACTGCAGGTACACTGGTATATTAACCAGTGGATCTGTAATTTGCAGTTGAAGAACAGTAAGGTATGTACTCTTTAAGACTTTAAGTCAGCTCTTGAGTTTCACTCTTCACCAGCAACAAACACTCACTGATCATCTGCTGTTTTCAGTCACACAGGTTGATTCACACTCTGTTTAAACACTTCCTTCATGCTTCCTGTTCCAGATCTAAGATCCAATAAAGTAAGAGGTACAGCTGTTGGCCAGGCCACACAAATATACATTGGCAGATATTAAGAGAAGCAGGAACCATCGTGACAGCTCAGCTTGATCTTCCAGCATCTTGGTTTTCTGATTATGCAGCAAATCTTTCGAGCTTCACAGATTACCACTGTCTCTCCTGTGCTAACCGGTCCATACCACAGGTATTGCTGTGCAGTGTCTTACTTACACATGCCATGTACGCTTCTACGTTTTGAGCCTTAAAATCAAACACTCTCGGACCTTTGGGACGTGCAGTTTGAACCACAATCACATCTGGATTTAGCTACTAGCCTTTACCACTTAAAAATCTCTAACAGAACTGCCATTTTCCTTTTTTGACTTGGAATCCGGACTCAAACCAGACCTGCACCTGTGAGATACATGTCAGTATGTATAAAGCCATATTTTGAGAAGCCATATTTTGAATCTTTAGGGTCTCAAGGATAGCTGACTTGAAGGTTTTCACTTATGTTAGGGAACAGAGAATATATATGCAAAAGCAAAATTTCTTTTGGATTTTATTCTTCTCAAATACAAGCACTGAATGGATAACTATATATACTGTCTTTATCTTGTAAAGAGTTTTCCTGAGACAATATGCATCTATATAATTATGTCTTTTATTGAAGGATGGGCAAGTGTTGGACTAAAGTCAAACAGCTTTAGGTATAAATTGGATTGTGAAGAGTAAAACAGGTATTTGTCACAAATGAGACATCACAATAAGACATCCTTTTTTGCACTTACCCTTTCTTTACATAGAAAGCAAATGTACAGTCCTGTGCTCTGCTCTTCTTGCTGCTTGGCATGTTGATACAAAGCATAGAAATAATAAACAGTTTCAGGAGTTTTCTTGTTACATAAAGAAACTCTGATTAAAGAAGTATCTGCTCCCATGACAGTGACATCAAATGCTGTAACCCCTGTTAGAATCCTCAGGTTTTGCGTTTGAATTTTGTGTTGCCAGAGCAGAGCAATCTGAATGTGTGTATGAAGGGGGAAGGGACTGAGCTGTGCAGCTCGTAGGAAGCAAGAGCAGCAAATGAGAATCCCACACAGGCGTTTTCATTACATGGTTCTGGGAGAGACACTACATTGTGGAATAAATGCCCAGGCCGTTGTTTGGGTTTTAACCCATTAATCACTAGGATGAAATCCTACCGAAGTAAGTCGACATTTCACAGAGTGAAAAAGTGGGTTCTGTTTTTTGCAAAAGGATCAGAGTTTTCTCTGGAAAATCCATTGGAGCAGAGTTCTTTTATATTAAACAGATTTTACCAGATAGGGTCCTTTTTCAATGTATGCTGTCCTACAGGATATCGAATTATCCCCCAAAAGTTCTATAACAAAAGTTAGTTTACATGCCTGAACAGCAGCTGTAAGGATCCTGATCTTTACAGGCAGAATGTAAACTTAAATATTTATAAGTATTTGTAATAATATTTATTTCTATACTGTGATAGTATAACAAAGAATAAGTCCAGAAAATATTAAATCATTCAATGTTGTTCGCAAACCTAACAACTGGGATCTTCTGCTGGAGAACTTGTGTATATTCTTTTATTTTAGAAGAATAAAATTTTGTGCAGAATTTTTATTTCTTTCTCCTGCCTCCCCGAGTTTTTGTTTATTCCCAGTACGCAACAGGATCCTTTCATTGTTCACAAATTTATGCTGCTGTATGAACAATAAACACATAGATTAGCACCATAATTAGAGAAACCCCCTTGTTTTTTTTATTTGTTACCTATAAAAATTGTCAGCCTCCTTTAGGTCTTCCCTGGAGGCATCACTTTCAAATGCTCTAAAAGCGTTTAGGCACATTTGCCTCTGGAATAGGGATGATGTGATTTGCAATGGATTTATTTGGACATTGCATGTTCCATTTTACTCATTCATTCTAACCTTAATAGGCACCTGTTGATTTGAGAGACAGTGAAAAGCACAGAATTCAAAAATCCCTATGAAAAAAATGACCTGGGAGGACAAAGGAAGGGCAAAATATGAATAAGAGGACAAAAAAATAAGGAAGCCTGCTAAAAAGAAGTGGACTCCTTGAATTTGCTTATTCTTTTCCTACCATTAACTAGATTTATGCAAGGTCACTGCAAACTGTGACTAAAGAGCTAAATGATAACATTTCTGCTTACATTGAATTGGCGGTGGAAAATTAAGCTCCAGGTAAATTTGCTGAATATGGGACTCAGTCTTTTCCCAGTCTTTTTCTTGGCAAGTGTCTTCTTTACGTACCTACAGCCAAAAAATGTACTTTAGTGGGGAAAAAAATATTAAGCCATGTCCTGGGCTGTGTGCTGGCTCCTTTGCACTGAAAGGATCTGTAAAGCTTTCCATAGCTGGCAGCTGAGATTTCTCCTGCCAGAGGGAATCCCTGGCTGAGGTAGAGCTGGCTTACAGCCACCTTGGCTGCCACCTGTGCCAAATGGTTTTAAGAAAGACATCTGGAATACTGTCCTTCAAAGCTGAACCTCCCACAGGAACACAGAGACTTGCACGATGTTTTTTTAACTGTGTATGGGTTTTCATGGCTCATCTTCTTCCTGTGAGCGTCCTAAGCACGTATTTATGTGCTGTGCGTATAAAAGGGCTCTTTCAGCAGAAAATTTGTGACTTTGCAGCATTTAATAAGTGAAATTTCTTTAGAGTATTTATCTTTTCTTTTTTTTAAAAAAGAGCTGTGTCTTCCTTTATAGGAATGTTCAACTATTACTATGAAGAAACCGGGTACATTTCCTTTGGGAAAGTTGTGCTGATTCCAGTTCCTTTTCCAAGACCTATTTATCTTATTTTATATATAACGTCTGTAGTTTATTACAAAATGTTGATTCAGACACAATGAAGAGCAAGTAGGTCTTGCATTTTTTATTAAAGTAGAGACTTAATGACAAATTCGAATCCATTTCTTTTGAAACCAAAACATGATATCTGAGCCCACAAAGAGAGCAAATAATAGTATTAACATCTTTAGGTTAGGTGTAGGATCCAGAAATACATAAAACCGACCGAAAAACCCAGAGAACTTTGTTTGAAAAATACACATCCCAAAGCTTCCACTTGTATTGTTAATATTTTATGTAAGGAGGTGAAAGCACATTGGAGTTTGTGAGTTTACTGTGATATGAGTAAAGGGAGTTATCATTCCAGCACATAACGTGTAAAGGGTTGCAACAACTACTTACCTCACAGTATGTAATTCATCCTTTACAATTGCTTCCTCTTCTGACATCAAGAACTTAACTGTTTGTTGTCTCGCAGTTCATGTGGTTTTGTTTTAAAGCTTCTTTGAAATTTTGAACCTGACAAACATGGAGCACTCACTTCTGTTTTGCCAGCAGCAGCCAACCTGAGCATGTGCAGGCAAACTGTTGTGTGACTGTAAAGTTACTGCAGGTACCAAGTGTTTCTGTGTGTTTATCATTGAGATTCAGAAGACATTTTGGAGGTGGCATTTTCAAATACCAAATGTTGTGAAAGGTATCTCCTCTGTAAGTATAAACCTGTGTCCTTCCAGACAGGAGAGAATTCTTACTGCACCCCCAAATGCGAGCTCTCTAAACCAATTTCCTAAACTTTGTTTATTTACTAGACTAGTACATTCCTCAAAAAAACCCCCATGTAAATTAGTCTCAGGTTATATGGTGGTGACATCCCATCTCCTAATGTCACATCAAGAGCCCCTTCCCCTCCATGGGACTCTGTGCCAGTGTATTAGAACCACACCAAGAGTTTTCCTGACAATACAGTGTTGGCACTGTCATAGCCATAGTTTAGCCAGTGCAGGTATGGTAGAGATAAAATTCAGTGCAAGTAATTGAACTTGGAATTACCAGCTTTTCCTTTCAGAGTTGAGCCCCTGGCATTATGTACCCTTATCCTGGCTCGTAGATTAGTGGTGTACCACTAATCTCAGAATCCCCAGCTGAGCTGTTTAATTGCACTTCTTGCTCCCTGATGGCCCGTCTGGCCAAACCACTGAGAATGGACTGGTGTTAGTGTCTTATGTTCTATAAATACGATGTTACTACATTCTACCCTGGATAAACTAGTTGGTTCTGTAGATGTATCTCCTGTGAAAGGTAGAAAGGTTGTGGCAGGAGATATATATATAGGTTATACCAGGAGATATTTGGGCCAGATTCTCAGCTGGGAAGTGTTGATCTAGCTCCAGTTACACAACATGTCTTCTCCTGGCCTGTGGTGTATTTTTTTTCTAATCCACCTTAAATTTGGAAACCAGTCACGTTCTTGCTTCCTATTTGGTCTTTGATGTGTTCTGGTAACAGAGGTGACAAATTTCTTCACTTCTTGCCAATCCCTGAGGCATTTTATCCTTAATGGCATGTTATGAGAAACCCAAAGTGCCAAGGACCCAATCTGGGTATTGTGGAAAATAAAATTCTTTGAGATATCAGTCTAGAATAAGTTTGTAGCAGAGCGGTAGGGCAGGGAAAAGGAGTGCTCCTGTATGGAAATAATGATTTTAAAAAGCAAGAAATTTGGACTTCTTTTATGTGGTGTTTTTGGACTATCTACACAGGAACAAGCATTCTGCTGTTAGCCTGGACTGTGCATTATGCAGGGGAATCCAGGTAACCCAAGCTAAAGCCAGTACAGCCCATTTCCATTCTTAGGTTCACTCCAGGTACGTTTGCAGTTTAGTTTTCCTGGTATTTTTCCTGGTGCAAGTTTTGAAAATAATTACAGAATAATTGAATAATTGTGGATATAGATAATTCCTACTTAGCCAGCCAAAACCTGTAGAATCTCACAGAAAAAAAAAGGGGGGGGGCAGTGATAAGTGTTTTTCTTTATACTACCTTCTGTCATTCACATAAAGACATGGCCTGCTCTTTAATGTCTGCTGCCAGTCTTTAGAATTAAAGATGTCTTCATTGTTTTAAGATGATTTGAAATGTTCCAATCCATTAAAACATTTATCATTAACATTCCAGCCAAATAGTCCTTTCTGTGATTAAAATAGTTTAAAATGTTGTCTAATAGACCCAGAAGGGTAACTTCACTGTAAATTTCATCTTTGTCAAGTTTTTATATTCTTCACAAT
Organism: Oxyruncus cristatus; assembly: GCA_013399855.1. Classification (NCBI taxonomy): domain Eukaryota; kingdom Metazoa; phylum Chordata; class Aves; order Passeriformes; family Cotingidae; genus Oxyruncus; species Oxyruncus cristatus. The sequence continues at coordinate 3,895,077 of VXAY01001630.1, read as the reverse complement.
TACAGAGACAGAAGCCTGTTATGTTCCCTTTGCAGAGCTGTTTGATTGAAAAGAAATGAAAATGAAAGGCAGAGATTGAATTTTTGGATTAGTTACTAGATACAGATCGTCTGTGTTGGATTAAAAAATAATCCCAAATTCTGGGTCAAGAGGTTGGGAATGAGATATGGAATTGTTCGTATGAGGCCATAGAAACAAACCAGTTTGACCCAAGTTGGTTGCATCTGATGATAGTTACTATTTGGTAACCTTTGGAAAACAAGCTGATGGGAAAATGGCTACGTAACAAAAAGAGCTGAACCAAGATATCCCTGCCCTTCTTACGTGGATAAAAAAGTATGTCCGGGATGTAGCTGGAGCTCACTGAACCCCAGTGTTCCCGACGGCCAGACTGTTGTTGAGCAGACAACCTGTCTGCTGGCTGGATTTTGTAAGTGGAATATGAACCTATTTCTTAAGAAGTACATGTTTAAATAGAGTAATAAATTCCATTTTAAAAACCTGTGTTGAAAGTATGTGTTTGGAATGCTTGATACAGAGGACTGCAGGAATATTTATTTGTTGATCAAATAGCAGCAGTTTTGTACAAATATGTATTTACATTTGTAATTACTTTTTGGTGTTTGTCCAAAACAGGTCCAAGATACATTTTCAGTCTCTCCAAATATTTAGATTTATAGAATTCGTTTGTAAATTATCCACGAACTTTGTAATAGGAATGATACAAACCATGAGTGAAATTTTGTGTGGACACCATGTGCCGTATCCTTTGTCAAAAACTGTGTAAGTTTAAAAAGCAGCTGATGCAGTGCAAGAGCTGCAAGAGAAGTGGTTGACATCATGGTGCTGGAAAAGATTTTGAGAAATGAGACTTTATAGCTCTGCATGAAAACATCAAAGGACAGAGATGATGAATGCTGAACAGGTTTCAGGTTTATTTGATTATATTTGTGACTTTTTCAAATTTCTTTAAAAATGTGCTGAGTTTTGCTGTTTTGCTGGCAACTCAAGATCAAATAGTCATGGTTTAATTGTAAGCTTTGTTGTTGCCGTTCTACTGACTTAGTGCTGAGGCATTTGTCAATCAAAGTTTTGAAATTAACTTCAAAATGTAAAAAAAAATACCATTTAACTCGGGAAAAAGAAGCCTGTAAGCATATTTTCTAACATAAAAGAAATGTAAGGATCTGAATCATATTGGGAAGATGGTTAAATGCCTAGAAAGAAATTGCCAGATACGATGTCACGCAGTTTGAAACTCTCCTGGAATTTATTTCAAAGGACCCATTGTCTGTAGCATTAATTTGTTGAGAGTTTTTTTATTTCAGCTAATTTACTTAAATTTATAACAATAAATTACAATTTAACGCTATAGTAACATAAGTAGAAATATTATGACTGAAGTTAGTTTATAACATAGAAAGTTTAAGCAGTATTGCTTAAAGAAACATGAATTATTATCCTCGGTCTGTTGTTTACTCCACATTCCCTTCACCAGCCTTTCAATCAAATCCCTCAGATCTAACCTCTTTATCTCCCATCCCCCCAAACCATGACAGTATGTTCCAGCAATCATCCCAGATGTGTGCATTACTCAGAAATTAAACCACAACCTTTTGGATCGTTGCCACAAACCAATGTCAGAGTTTAGGATGACGATTCTTTATAATTTTGAAAACAAAGCAAACCTGAGAGCTTCCTGATTGCATCTTCCAATTTGGCCCTAACAGCTGAGTAAGTTACCACGTATTCAAACTGTATTGTTATCTCTCTATTTGATTGTTATCTTCCTGGACCAAGAATCTTGTGTTGTTCTATGCCTAATCAGTGTGAGAGCAGCTGCATAGCATTCTGCTAAGATAATGGGGTGAATTTGATTTTTTTATCTGTTGATCATGCTCTATGTGAAATGTGGAGACATGGATCATAACGTGTATCCACCAGCAAAAAAAAGAAACCCCTAAACCCTCAACAGAATTATCTTGTTTATAATTTCACATGGCCCAGAGCACAAAAGTCAAGATTGCAGTGGTAGAGTTTAAGGCAAGAAGAAACTGGATCTTGACTGATGACAACAAAAGCCAAGCTGTAGCCTTACTAAAAATCTGCGTAACACATCCCTACAGACATGCACACAGACACAGGCACTGCCATTTTGCTGATTTTTTTCTGCCTTTCGGAAGTCTGTGAGTGGCTGCAAGGCCCTACCTTCGTAGAATACATTCCCAGTAGGATACCAGTGCTCTCCCAGTTACAGCTTCTTCTTTAATATTTTAATTGTTTATTTGAAAGGTTTACCCGTACTCAGAATTTGCTTGTTCATGTGTTGGCCCAAAGTCTATGCCGCCTAATGGCAGGTGTCCCCCACAAAACTGTGCTCCCTCAAAGTCAGCTTTTGTTGACTGAATGTCATTCACCTCTTTGGAGTGATCCCTGTGAGTGCTGGGATTTGTCCTGTTGTATTGTGTGCTGTTAAATCGCATTGAAACCCGGAGCAAAAATAAACAATAGTAATAAAAATGGATGTCTGCTTCTGCAGCTGAGATTTCAGTGTCTTTAACATTTGTGTTTATCATCAAGTTTATAGACAACGATGTGTGTTTGTGCAGTATGTTGGACAGATTAATTCCCGAAATCAATAGGCAAATTGAAAAACTCAGGGTAATACTGTCAAGCTGTTCTTCATACTACAGCTTCATTGGTTATGATGTATGACCAGAAGAATAAGCTTTGAAGAACTGCTTGGCTTTTGCTGTTGGTAACCGCTAAGGATGAAGCCAACGCAGTCGCGTATTTTGTCCTATTCAGAAACAATTGCTGGTGTTTCTGACCCTTTCTGTTTTGGTGACTGAGCTGTAGCTGTCTCACCTGAATTCCTTATCTTTCTGCTAAATAGATGGAAAAGAATAGACGATCTTTCCCTCATACATTATCTGCTGTTACAAGTTTGTGTCGCTTAATAAGTAACAGTAACTATATTTTACTGCTGTTTTCATTGTATCAGTGACACATCACATTACATGATTTGAAAATGCGTGGCATCTGAAAGTCTTGCACAAGTTTATTATTTTCCTGTCAAAAAGTCTATGTTGCTTCTTGTTTTGTTCTTAGAGATTTTTACTTTTTACTATAGTCTTAATGGCTTTCAAAATGTCTTCTGAAGTAGCAGGCACTTTTATTGCCTCACCCTTAATCTGCTGTACACTACATTTGCTTTATAGGCTTATACAGCAAACTCTGATACAATACTGTTATACATAGCTCAAACTCTAAAGAGATACATGTTGCCGTTAAAATGCAATTAATTTTACGATTTGCGTTCGTCATTGGCTGCATCATTGCAATGAAGTGACTTAAATCACCTGTGTAATTTACAATATTCTCCTTGCACAGTGCTTGGATTTTTCGCTTGATGTGTCTGGGAATAGTTAACATAGCAGAGCCCGCTGTCATATGCAGCTGATATTGGATAAATCAGATATTTAAGTGAAGTAAACGAGAGAGCAGTGTCTATCTGCTGCATCAGCCTGCGTGTGATTACCAAGAAGAGTTAATGCACGATTTCCTTTTCCCTGTAGATTGCCAGTGATCTGTGTTTCACATAAGTGTGCTCCCAGGATTATTGCTGCTTAAGCCACAGGCTCAGTTTCTTGCTTGGCAAAGTGACAAGGGTCTGTACAGGAGCTCTGGTTTTGATTTCCAAAGGGCACGGTTGGGACAGTTAGGGCTACCGAATTTATGCCTTTTTCTTTCAGAATTCTATTCATAACCACAACATTCGCTCTCCATTTGTCTGAACTTTTAGTCTTTGAGAGGAACACAGAAACTGTAGAAAGTCTTGCAATTACTGTGTGACAGAAGTCACTTAAGATATGCAGTCTGAATTTTAAAGTCACTGAGCCAATTATTTGCTAAATGAGCTAGGTCCTTCATTAAAGTCTGAGCAAATCTATGTGTTGGTGCCAAGGGCTTGCTTCAGCTGGGGCTCTGGTTGTGATTTGTAGAAAGATACCCTACATACTTGGGGTGGTGCTTCCATCTGTGTTTTAGAGGGTAAGAGGTGGTGATTGCTACTCTAGCTTTGGAAGATCTGCATTTGTAACCAGCACACTGTGTTCTACAGGTGATCTACAAGCGATCAGATATATTTGCTATATCCCACTGAGACTGTGAGGTCTGCCTAATCACAGTAAGAAACCAGTGATTAAACATGTGCAAATCCTACTTGTCAAAATCCTTTAGGAAAAAAAGAATCAGACTTTATCTCTCTTTCACGACCATAACCTCTAGCTAGCATGTCCCAAAGGGATCCAAATTAGAATGGTAAAGGTTTTGTGCAAAGCTTCAGTATTTAGGAAGGCACTTCTAAGATGAATTATATTCCATAAATGATTTTTTTTCTAGGGAATAACATAACTATTTAAAACATAATAGCTTTGCATGTGATAAGGTACTTCAACATGACATTAAATGCTGCTGCAGTGTCAGGCAAGCCCTTCCTAGCCAGCTTTTTGTGGGCAGTGGAAAGAATTCCCTTTCTCTTAAAGCCCCCTCAGTAGACAATGCTGTTTGCAGGGCACTGCTCACTGCCAAAGTCTTATAATCAGGCTGTGTCATGGGAAGCATGGGAAGCAAAGTGCGTGTGTTTGCTGAAGGATCTGAATACTTCCTTTATGCTTTCCGAAAGAATGCTGTGCTGTATTTTAGCTCTTCCTTGTGGGTGGTCTGTTGAAAGTTTTCTGAGCACTGATATCAAGTCCTGCCCTGCTGCTTCTGGAATGACTCTTGTATCCTCTGCCTAACCTTGCCCCAGTCTCCTGCTTTCCTAGATGTTTTTGTCCCTGGTATTGTTAAGTTTGGCCTTTGGATGTCAGGTTTGCTACTCAGGAGAAGTCTGGAAGAGCTGCAAAAACTGACTTCAGCTGGTGCCAAAGACTCCATGGTTTTTCACTTGCTTCTGATGGTACAGAAGCTTAATTCCATTCAGTTCCACTGCTTTTTGTCAGCGTGGATTCTGGCAATTGTCAACTCATATACAGGCATTTGAGGACCAACTCTCTTGTTCATGTTTCATCTATAAGCAGTGCCTTGCAGGTGGGATGTTCAGCTCTTGCAGAAGCAGTTTTTATTGGTCTGTGTTCTTAGCCCTGCCTGTGCTGCTGTGCTCCTGATGCTCATGTGCCGTGCCTGTGCCGTGCAAGGGGTACCCAAAGGGCGTTTGGAACAGACAATATTACACTGCTTTGAAAAAACTTTCACTAGCAAATTTCACTTGAGTGAGGCCCGTTGAGCCGATCCTGTTGAGATCTCAATAAATACCTTCTGGTGTTGTTTCCCAACTTGCATTTCATCTCTGAGCACACCCTACTAGATGGGAGCTTTGCCTTTCACATCCCGAGGTTAAACGCTTAATTGTGCTTTTGCTAGTTGCAGAATGGATTATTGAACTTCTTTTCATTTAATGGGCTCCCAGACAGGAACTGTGCAGAGATCACAGTAAAGTCAAAATGACATTGCCAGAGGGTTTTATAGAAATGAAATCTACTCAAAATGGACCAAGCTCTGGCATGTCAAAACAGACAAAAAAACCAAATAACCCCAGACCTGATCCATGTCTACAAAAGCAACCCACAATTCCTGGTCTGGCATAACTGAACAACAACTCCTGTGCTTTGGACTCTTGATTTGCAGCTCTCCAGGCACTTGCACCCTTACTCATGCTTGTATCGATGTCTGATGTGGTGCTTGTACTGATATCTTGATTTATGACTGCTACAACATGGTAGACCTGTCCTTTCCTTCTAGTTATTGGGGTTTTTTTTCCCGAACTTGAAACTAGCATTTGAGAAAACATCATAAAATCTTGGCAATAAACAGGGGAAAAAATATTTAAGGCTCGCCCAAATGCTGAAGATTTACGGGTCTTTTAAGGAAATAGATTTAAAATTTGTATGACCTTGCACCTGCATCATTACTAGTATTACTATTGTTATTATTATCATCATTATTATCCTTCTTAGGATTAGAAGACTAGTGGAGGTGAAAAGTGCCTGTTGTGTGTGGCAATGCAGTCCCAGGGAGGGCTGGCACTGCAGCACTGCCCATGCCCATCACCAGAGGCAGCGGGGCCACCACACCAGGAGGGAGGTCCTGGCTCTGAGCCCCTGAGCTGCTTCCAAAAGCAAGTGTTGCCTTTGCTTATTTCCCCTCTCTACCAGGGCCTGTTGGGAGAACAATATAGATAAAGGTAGAACTGTGAGGCTGCTGGGTGCCTTTGCAGGGATTTTAATGACTCTCCTTGCAAGTCTCCTGGCTAAGAATGGTCACTGTCTGAACAACCTTTTCAAGGCTGCGTCATCCACACCCTAATTGTGGTTTTATCTTGGGTACTGCACAGCCAATACCTGCCTTGGTAAAACAGTCAGCCATTGGCTGTGGTCTTTCCACACCTCTTTGTGATTGCTTAAAACACTGACAAATAATAAGTGAAAGAATATGCACTTGTGTATCAGAGAAATGCTAAAAGCACGCACATGAAATTCCATAAAATTATGAAGACTATACTGTAGTAATCTTAAATTATGAAGACTATGCTGTTATAACTGCTGGGTCTCTCTTTGACAGTCAACAGAAAAAACTTTCTTATAAGCAAATCAGTCTAAAATGTTCAGAAGTGGTGATTTGGCTTTATTTAATCCAAACTGAACTGGCACTTTATGAAAGCAAGGGTAGATCAGCACTGAACAATTTTGGAAGTTTTTCTTTCAAAGTGTAGCTTTTTAAAAGAATTGCCTCTGCAACATTCCACTCATCGTTCATTCTTTGACCTTATTTGAAGGAACTAGATTTTCTTCCGCCATGCAGTGTTTACCAATTTCATGACAGATGAACCTCAGCCTGTGCTTTGTTTCTTATTCAAGTTGAATTCCCAGCAAACTGCAGTTTAAAACAAGCCTTTTTCTGTTGTCATCATGTCCTCCAACTCTTTCTTTAGCATACCAGCTGCAAAATTAATGCAGAAACATGTAATTCCTGCAGGCTTACTGTCAATTTATTTGGACTTGGAGCTTTCAGGTGGGGGAACTGCACTTTAACTAGAAAGTGTTAGTTCAGGATGTGTGAATGTATTCAATGTTTGTATGTGTGTGTGTGTTCAAAGATGAATACTTTGCTATTGATGGAATTTACAAAATTACCGTAAACATTTGGAGTGGGAACATTTGCAGAAGGTGTAACTGTGACTCCTGATGGCTTTGCTTTTAGTGAATTAGCAGCTCTTTTTTTTCTTTTGTGAAACATTCATACATAGTATGTCACATTAGTTATGCCTGGGACTGATGGGGGTTGAGCAGTGGATTACAGCAAATTGTATGATTTGATGTCTTTGTACCATCATGTTCAGTGTGCTTGCCATGTACTGGGAATTTAACTACCATCTATATTCTAACTTATGTGTTTACATATAAGGACAATGAATAAGTCAAACTCAATAACGTGCTCTGGGTCACTACATGCAGGCAGCTTGGTACATAATGAAGAGCTATCCCAGTTTTATGTCTGATGATGAACACCCTGCCATATACTGTGTTAGGAAAAAGATCTGGTTTTCAAAATCACTGTAGAATAATTTCCATTAGCTCATTCATGATATGCTCACAGTGACTGCGTTGGATGCGAGTGTCTCTTGAAAAACCTACTGAGCACTGGATTTACCCAACATGCCATGTAATGTCACCAAAATGATGTGAAGAAAATTGTCTCCAGTACAGATCTTAACATATTCCATTCATTCCTCCGTGACAGCTGTCAGATGGAAAACAAGAGTAAGGAGATATTATCAAAGGGCTGGTATTCTAGATGAAAAAACCCTTAATGAGGCTAGCAAGATAACCAGATTGGGATGCTCTCAAAGAACCACTTCATAATTCATTAAACGTCAATGACCCTACTGAAGGCTTCATTTTTTTTTTTTAAATGCAAAGCTAGTTATTGAAATGGTTCTAAAATGTTAATGTATTATTATAATATTCTACTGCTTTTTTTGTTACCAAATAGGAGGAAGAAATTTTGTGAGGGAATAGAATTTTCTCCTGAAAGAAGGCACATTTAAATGTGCAGATTTGCTCACATTTCAGGCATTTTACTCTTCCAGATGGGTGTAAGGCAGGGGCAAGATGATGATAAGATCAATTTCAAATCCAAGTTTTGGTCATCTCAGTTATTTTTTAATAAATGACAACAAAATTAAACAACTACTGCTTCAGACAGTGTTTCTTTCATTTTGCTTTGCACTTTATTTAGTAAAAGCTACCTACTCTGACTGAGATGCAGCAAAACCACCCCTACTACAGCTTGCTTTGCTGTCTTGGAAACACTGCATCTCCATAAATCCAGTGGTTGGTGTCCTTCGACCTGTCCCTCTTGCCAGCTTCTGTGACTGTCTGGACCTGTGAACTTGAAGGCAACCTCTGAATAAAACATCATCTCTCTTTGACCGGACATAGAAAGACATTTTCACCTGAAAGGTGTTTCTACAAAGCTCAGTTTTACAAACTCTGCCCTGTGGGACCAGTTGTCTCCAATTTAGACACAACCAGCTGAGCTACCTCACCCGGACATCTCGATTTCCAGCAGGTTCCTGTGACCTGCCTTTTACAGCTCTATCATGGATATTTCTTCTTCATTGTGACTCTGTCCTTCACCTGAAGAGTTTGCATTCTTCTTATGCTTTGCAACTTATTTAATATTTTCCTTTCCGCATGAAGTGGCAAATTCCTTCCCTGTTTCCTGTTTCTTTTAAAAAAGCAGCCATAAAGACTACATTCTTTTGTGTACGAAAAATTCTCACCTGTTGATGAATGTCAAGCAGCTGAGGGGAGAGATATTATAATCCTTGGAGCTCAGTTTCGTCTAAGCTTGTTGGCTGAGTGGATTTTCATGCAGCTTTAGAATTTTTCTTAATCTCCAAATTCCTCCTCATTATGATGTATTATTTTTAATTTCATTTTCATTACCACTTTCAGATTTGTAGCTGACTGTGGTTTTTGGCTGACATTTTAATGCCTTTATTTACAATAATGTCGTATTTTAAGCTGCTAACTAGTCAACCCACTCACTCTCTACCCAAAGCCATAAGATCTAAAAACCAAGCAAAGCTAGAATTTTTTGTTTGCTTTTTAGGAATTAAATATTTGGAATCTCCTTCATTGTGCTTTTTTCTTCAACTCTGCAAGAAGGAAAATATTAAAAATATGAAGGCTTTCAGTAGTTGCATGATTCAAAGAACAGAGATGGTGTAACAGGCTGGCAACGCTGGGGGAGAGAGTAGAACAAGTGGGCAGAGGAGTCTGACTTGTCTTGGTGTTGGCATTTAAAGGCACAAGGGGAAGGAAAAGGGAGTTGCTCCCACAGCTCTTCCTTCCAGCAGGGCCCTGCAGGACCTCGGGGTCAGGCTTAGGATAGGAGAACACTCACTGGTAGGTCCTGCTTTTCCCACGCTATGGCAGCTCTTGAACTAGATTGGTGTTTAAATCTGGTCAAATTAATTGGTATTTTGTTAACACATTCCATAGGAGTCATTTTCAGTATCTGGCACTGGGAGCAGAATTTGAATCCTGTGGCATTTTCCATATATTTCTATATTTTTTAGCAAATGACCTTCCTTCCTCTGCCTTTCCCCCAAATTTCCCCAATACCCTTTTTAGCAGTAAAAGATCAAGTACATTCAACATTGAAGTCGGGTTTTATCTCTTCGTTTCTTTTGCAGTCAGACCCTGGATGGTTTTTGGCTCTGCATTTAAACAGATGCAGACTGTTGATAATGTGCTTCACAACAGAAAAGGAATAATTCAGTATTAATGCATTGCAAAAATATTTTCAAACTCTGGTTGGTCTTGTTTAAGATTTATATTCTCAAGGTCCTTTTCTTTTGCATAAGCCAGAATAGGAAAATAATCGGTTCAAGAAATATATGCAGTGACATATTGACATATTGATCTTTAAAGGAAATGAAACAGTATTCTTAAATAGTAAGTAGTAAATCATTATTGATGTTAATGGGTGGCTCTGGCTACAGTTTGTCACCTTTTCTTTTTGGCAAAGATACACCTTTCCTATTGATTTTCCCTGTTGAAACCTGTCAAGTCTTCCTGAAGGTTATTCCTCTCTGTACTCCTTAGTCCTGAAGCTGGCTCTCTGTCTTAATCCAACTATTTTGTTATTTACTGGTTCCTCATAGGTCTTGCAACACTAACACCAAAAAGATACAAACTGTTACTGTGGTAATGTTTTAATTCTGAATTCTGAATATTCAGAAAAATACAATTTTCTAAGAGGGTATTTAAAGTATAAGCATAGCATTTGAAAATGCTTGCTGGTGGAGTTTGTTTTAGTCCAGGCTTTAGTGTCGAGAAATACAGGATCACACTGTTCTAGCTTGAAAAACTGAGCAACACGTTGTTAAAGATGGATTAAAGAGCTGCTGCTGTTTTTCAAAATGAAAGTCTGGGATGGGGAGGGGGTGGGGGGAGCATTAATTTTCATTCTACAACATGAAAAACCTTCAGACTGTTTAAGAGACCTATCCTAGAATTTGTGATACATTTTTAAAATGTGCTTTGAAGACGGACATGGGTATTAGTGGTATTTATTGGGAAAATGTGAACACAGACCTCTAAACTTGTAGAAAAGATGGAGGTTAAAATTGTGCATAGTGGCAGTTTATCTCTATCTGTCTCCACTTTCTTTTTGTGACCTTCTGGTGCTGGAAAGGGCACTTTGTGCAAACTATTTCAGATTTCTGAGCAATCCAGGAGCTGATGGAAGATTACCATGTCACTCAGGTGGACATCCTCAGGCAGCATCTGTAGCTGTATTGTGCCAGTCATACAATAAAAGTGCGGCCTCTCAAAATGTGTAGTATTTCAGGTTTTTTTGTGCAGCTATCCCACTGTCACCTGCTTTAGGGTAAATTTTAATGACAAGCTTCTTGTGCCATTATAGTGTGTTATGTCCCATCTCTTGTCATTAGTTAGTGGCGTGTGACACTTTACTGAATTATTAATGTTACTTATTGCTTCCCACAACAGTCTCCAAATCCAGCCACGTGAGTAGTAGTTGCTGTTCGGTCGATTTTGGTGACAGAAATAACAAATTGGAACCATAACATTTGTTTACCCAGCGTTAGGCTGGTAGTTATCAAATAAGAACTGTATTCCCACCTTAAATTACCTTGAAAATGAAATCAATAGCTTATTTAAGCAGACCAGACAAGCAAAAAAATTAATTGCCCCCAGGAAGACAAACAAGAAGTTTCGTTTAGAATGGAACAATACTGATAAACTAGCAGAAGGGATTGCAAGACAGGACTGGGATATGCTGGTCACCAGAGGGAATAAGAACAAACAGATACATTTTAAAAAGAAGCCATTTCTTTATTTCTATCCTACTACAAATACTTCAACAACATTTTTCAAATTTAAGGTACATTATGACAGAAATAATAAGAATAAACACACTCTTGACTCAGCTGTGAATTCAAAGTGGATTTTAAAGTGTTTCCATTTGAGAAGCTATTTTAGGAAATAAATTCTCCCGCTGGTGCAATGACAGCTCATCTATACTTATGCTGAAAGGGTAAAAGCAGGGTGATTTAATTCAGGTCCCCTATTACCTGTGATCAGCCTGTTTCAGAATTCTGAAGTAGGCAGTACCAAGTTACTCTCTTCTCTTGACACCTTCACACCTACCTTGTTTAAGTGAACATTTACCCTGAGCTAAAAAGCAATGTCCAATCAAAAAAATGTGTCCTGGAAACTGCTCTACAGCGTCTCAGTTCTAGGCATTTTTTTCCATCTGGGACCAGCACTTGCATCCTGATGCTACACTAATTTTAAATGTAATGATAGTGAGGTGTTAAAAGTGACACCATTTGCCAACAGCACAAGGCAGCAGCAGATTACGTGCTCTCTGCTGTTCGGGACAAATAATTCCAGTTTGAAGGTGTCCTATATGTTATCTGGTAAATACAGGGAGACAAACATTTTATTGACTCATCTACAATCTTCATGCATTCGGGTCTTGGGGTGTTTGTGAAGAAGAAAGAGCAGAATACTGCTGTCATCTCCCCCCTCTTTCCAGTTCAGCACTGAATGTCCTCTGGAGTTATTTGAATTGACACCCATTTTCTGGTTGTTGCTGAGCAGGCTCTAGTGAAGTTCCTCAGCTACCTCTCCACAGTGTTCTTGCTTTGTGAAGCAAGGAGCTTTAAGCAATCATCTAGGAGGTAGCAAGTGCTAAAATTGCTTTGAAATAAAAAAGAAACCTACAGTGCTGCAAGTTCAGCTGCGACACGTCAGTGGGTCAAATTCACCTCTGCCTAAAGGGCATCTCCTAAAGTGAGTTTCACCTGCTGTGGCTGAAATAATGTTGTTTTTTTCTAACTTGCTGTGCTGCACAAACAGCTTAACGTTAATACATCGAAATTTCTTGGAGCGGGGAGTGTAGTTCTGATCCTGTTCTTGGAGAGATCAGAGCAAAGCTTTCAGAGAAGAAAGTTAATGAAGAATTTTGCTTAAAGCCCCAAATTAATTTGAAAGCAGAAAAGCTATTCTTAACTTTGAATTTAAACAAGCGCATAGTTATTAAGCTCTGCATCTCCTTTGCAAAAGAATAGCTATGAACATTATAATTTAAGTTATTGTAAAGAAAGCATTCTGCATCTTGTTTTATCCCTCCAGAAGGTATTTTTTAAAGCAAAAAAAAAAAAAAAATGTCTGTGAAGGTGTGGAAGTTCTCATTTCTCCAGATATTTGGCAGGGAAATTCTGGACCAATGTACAAACAAAAATTACTCTGGAGGTACTAAAAATACTTTAAAATTAAAGTTGCTTGGTTTTAGGTACATTTTTTAACAAAGTTTTTGCTTTGGGATCTTTAGAAACTGGTTGAAGCTCTTATTACGGTGTTAAATAATATTTTCACCTGGTCAAATACTGCACTTTTATAATCATGTTTTTAACTCACTTCTTACAATAGTTTAATGTTTTTCCTCAATGGCTTTATATTTTGATGACTGCTATTTAAAAAAGTAAACAGATTCCAAGAAGAATGTTCTTCCTTTCTGGAGATGCTTGAAACATTTTTTGATTGGTTTTCATCTTTGTGTCCCAGCCCTAAATCGATACTGATTTTGATATGAAGGATAAATGTTAAAGGGCTCACTGTTAAAACTACGCTGAGAAAATTTGCCCTCGCTTACCTGCAGGCTGAAGGGAAATACATCATTTAGGTCTTGACCTTCTTGAATTCCTGTTCTTTAAAGACCTCAGTGATGCACAAAGCACTTTTGATACAGAGAGGAAATCTGAAGAGGTTACATAGAGGATATTACCCTTGTCAGGGACATGATAGCTTAAAGTTAACTTTTTACCCCTTGAGGAATAATTTACTGCTGGGAAAGGAATGAGGACTAATGGCTTGATGACTTAGGTCACCAAGAAGTCACTTAGGAGTTTTCCATTGACTTACTTTGATTTTATATTAACTGCTTCTCTGTGCCTTAGTTAATCCGACAGTAAAAGAGGTGGGGACCTGGGGACCTTGTGGCACCTCATTGCAGCCATCCCCACGGGCAAACTGAGAAGCTGCTCACCCCCAGCTACGGCGTTTTGCCCCCAAAAGCACCAGCATCATCCTCAGCCCAGAAGAATCCGCCATGATCATGGTGGAGCCCCGGGAGCCGTGGGTGGGAGCGGGGTGGCCCTGCCGCACTGGCAGCCTGCCACGGCAGAGAAGCAGGGGGACAAGCAGGGGAACAGCACCTTGCCAGAGCCGCCCAGCAAGTGCAGGGCTCTTGCAGCACTGCGGGGGCAGCGGGGCACTAGACCCACTGCAGGGATGCCGTGCAGGTGGGGGCAGTGGGCCTTCCTTACTCGGCAGTGACTCCACCACCCTTCTATTCCCAGCGGGTGGTTTTCCCACCCCTGTCTCATGTTTGCTTGCACACACAACTGCCTGCCTGTGACCATCCCTGCCCTCGGAGTCTGGCCTGCAGGGCCCCCTGAGCTTTTATGCAAACATCTGAGAAAGGGACATTCCCTTCCCTTCTCTCTCCTCTTTCCTAGACTAAAGGTCTGTGAATTGTGCTTGGAATATTTCTGACACATTTGCTTCTTATTAAAAGACCAAGGGTACATATCATAGCACAAGATGTTGGTGGCTGTGACAATGACACACACTGGTATTTAAAAAACCAGGAGAAATAAATTTGTGTTCATTTCATTCATAACATCAACACCATTCACCAGTTCTGGATGGAAGCAAAATTAAATTGAATGCCCTGCATTATACAATGCATGGCAGACTTGCCAAGGTTTCAGACAGCTTATATGCAACTAAATGACTTCTTTATTGCAGTATTGTAGTCACACATTATCCCCAGAAAAATAGACTCGAATACTCTTCTATTGAGGTATTTCTGCCTGTTAAACCTTCTGTTTCAGGCATGGATTATCGGGGCTACATACTCAATTTGTCTGAAATCTAGGCCTTATTGTTTAGTACCTTTTTTCTTCAAAGCATCCAAGAGATTTTGGTGTTCATTACCTATCAACGTTGTGGAGAGACAACCACCCAGTTTAGAGATTACTGTAGTTTTTATGTTTATGTTTACTTTACGTTTAGATCTCTTTTTTACTTTTGGCAGATTCCCACTATTCCAACACTATTTTCTTGTTTAATCCAAATGTCCCTTTTCTTACTGTATCTTTTGCAAGGCTCACTAAATGACATGAAGGATAGGGTGCCTTTATAAATACCCAAGTTAATTCTTAAGCAATTACTTTTACTGGCAGCAAGATTAATGTATTGTGAATGATGTGACTGCGTAACAGGATCTCTGGGGTCACTCACCCAATCCAGATCCTGCTGGCTCTAGAGGGATTATTGCATGTAATTGTTTTTCTAATTTATTTGTGTGGGAGTTGGAAGTGTCAGGGTGATGGTTTGTAGGAGCAGGAGTGTGCAGCCAGTGTTGAAGTGCAGGCTGTGCCCCCTGAGGTGTGTCATGGGTACTGCCAGAGGACTTCATTCCTTTGCTGGTTCATGGTAACTGAAGGAGCAATTTACTGATGCCAGTGCCCCACCCCAACTCCAGCTCTCAGCCACAGCTTCCCATCTTCAGGACACTTGGCAAACATCAGCCTGCTGATGTTGCTGATGTTGCTGGCCTTGGTCAGTCCCTACTCCTGACGCTCCATGGAATCATGAAACGAGTTCTTTTCTTACAGTGGCTGTACCACCCAATCAGTCTTCCTGTCCTTTTGAATTCTTGTTACTGCCCGTCCATCGGGTGTTACGTTAAGAGGTGCTGCATATCAACTGAGGTTCTGCTGTAGCCTGGAAGTCAAAGCAGTTGATGTTGTAATTTTAATGCAGTTTTGACACCCGAAGCTCTTTGACGATTAAACATGTGTCAGGCTGCTTTTTCTAAATTTGTTGTGTCCATCATACTCATCAGAAAGTCTGTTTCTTCTGCTTCCACAACCTTTTCCCTCCCCTTCGTATTTTGTCCTCTCTTTTTTTTTTTGAATGACAAAAAAAGTTCTAATTGTGATCTGATTCATGTTTAGAGAAGGGTAAATTCTGATATTTATATAGAACTGTTTTAAAGTAGTTAGTTGGGTAAATCAGTTATCTTGGGGTTTAACTTCCATTTTTTAATTTTTTAACTTTAGGATGTTTTGATGTGTCATTCCAGCTCTCTGGTCTCTTATCTTTCCTGCTAAATCGTTAAGCTCTGTACATGGCACGGTGTTTAGTGTTAAAAATACTTAGCACCAGCGTACAACCTCCCAGGAATTTGAAAGAGATTTACAACAGTTCCTCAATGGAGGCTGCAAAAAAGTGCTGTGATGTTGTTTCAATTGAAACTTAGGCAGAGAGGGGGGAAATGAACTGGCTGAAGTCACTCAACTGCTCTCTGGCAGTGTTGAGAACAAGATTTGAATTCCCACGCTTGCACACAACCTTACTCCCCCCCTGCCAAGAAGGGACTCCTGCAGCTGCCCGGGGCTGTAGGGCTGAGCCAGGGAGGGGTGGCTCAGCAGTGCTGCAGCACTGGCCGCCGGGCTCTGAACCTCAGAGCTTTACACTTCTGCTGGGCTGTGAAAAAAAAGGTCTTTCCTACTGCTCTCGCCTTGTAAACCTCTCATGTCCCTGTCAATCGGATTCCACCGGCAGCTTTACAGTTGTTGTGTTGCTGGTATGCACTGAGATGATCCATGGTGTGGCTGCACGTCTTTGGGCTCTGAGTTTTATAGCTGACTTGGCTCTAAAGGATGACGGGAAAGATTTGGCTGAGTTGGTGCTGCATTATGTGCCATGTCTAGGATGCAACTAATGTTTCTGCTTAAATACTGCATCGTGGGCCCAGGTTATTTCTATTCATCTCGTACCATGAAAAAGGAAAAGAAGAATGAGAAAGACAAGGCCCCAGGATACTGAAGTTATGTGTGTTTTAGGGGTCTGTTGGCACTGTGGGCTTTTTTGTGTGCTGCAAACAAACAAGTGCTGTCATCCCGTACAGGATCCATACAGTTTTCAGTCACCAATCTGCCACCCTACTGATGAGCAGAAATTTCAGTACCAGTTTGGCCCTTTGCATTTAATTCTAGTATTATTAAGAGCCCTTAGACATAGACCAGTATTCTGCTCTACCTGCCCAGTTGCTGAAGATGAAGAAATTACCTGGAACTGAGGAAATCCTCTTTGTTGTGATGGTAAAGGAAGAGTCACATTCATCCACATCTTCTAAAACTACAGAGCTGGTTCTTGCATACATTTCACCTGAATGTGCCCTCTGCTACTGCTGCCATTTGGGCTTTTTGTGTCTGGCTGGCTGTGTAGGGAATCTCTGTGCTGGGATTTGTGTTCTCCCTCTTGGATACATAGTTCCTCAAGGCCTTTGTCCCATAGACTGCAGTCAATAACTGCCTCAGAACTCCACTCTGTGATATTACTGAATGTTTCCTTGGTGCAAGTGGGAAACATTTGCAGGTGCTTCCTGCCTTTTTTGTTTTTGCTGTGCAGAAAGCAAACAGCAAGCATGGCATGCTGCAAATTCCCCATCCTGGTTCTTTTGCAAAAGGAAGGAGAGAAAGATTATGTGGGAAGCGAACTGTTGCAAATCTGTTTTAAAATCAAACTGAATACATTTACACCACGGATTTGCAAAACGGAAATTAATTTACTGCTTTGTATTCTGCCAGGATGGGCAAAGCTTTTTTTCATTTTGCTAAAAAAAAAAAAAAATAAGAGGAAGAATGAAGACCTCTGTTCTTGATCTTGTTCACTGTTAGCCTCTGCAAAGTAAAATCAAACCAGGTCATACATGGAGCTGTGTCTCAGTGTTCTGTTTGCATGCGTTGTTATTAAACACATCCTTGTATTTAAGTTAAAATAAATCAACAACGTAAAGATAAAAATCACCAGCCTAAAGCTTGTGTGAACCCTGATGTCCTGAGTGCAACAAGAGCCAAATGCTGTTTGCAGAAAACCAATGAAGCACAAAATATGGCAGCATGTGTCCCTCCCTGTGTGCATTATTATCTCTCACACATTATCTGAGGCACCCCATCTTGCACAGTGTGTGGCTGAATAACCCCCTGCTGCTGAGTGGATTCATGCCTGCTGTTCATTTTTGAGAAGTAATTTCATACAATTATCCTGCTAAATATTGATAGCTTTCACCACTCCAGCCATGGCTAATTAAAAGACACACTGTGTAAAATTTTAATTAGGATTCATGTCAGGGTGAATAATGATTAAAAAAAGAAAAAAAAAAAAGAAAAAAAGCAAAGAAAGAGAGAAAAGAAAAACAAAACCGCTTGGTGTTTGTGGGGGATTTTATTTATGACCTGCTGGTTTGTTGCTGAAGCTCTTTGTATCCTCGGATTTATTTCCCCTCCCAGGTTGTTCTCAACTCCTCATCTGAGGGTATGGAAGAAAAGAGTTCCTCAGTGTGAGCCTGTACTTCATACATTCTGCTTAGAAGGCTATATGTTTTCTACTGTGTTGGTTGCTTTCCTTTCAATTAAGCAATAATGATTCCAGGAACCAGGCATTTCCTGGGGATTGATGGCCACTGAGCTGAGACCATGGCCCCCAAAAAGAGAAAACAGCCATTAACTTCAACTGGGCTTCAATCCATACTCCGTACATTGTTTTCTGTTGCACATAAGTCAGTCATAGAAGGGGTAATATGTGTGAGAGAGGGAATTAACCTTTATTTTAACTTACATGCCTCACATTATTGCATTTGCATGGAAGTGGAAAAAATAATGTGAAATCTACATGCAGAGACTTCCCGTGAAGCAATGTGCAAAATTCTGGACTTCTGATTGTTATGTGTCGGCTGCATGGGAGCTTTGGAAGGGTTTTCAGACTTCTGCGATAATGTTGAAATGTAATGCATGCAAGTTTTAATTGAAAATTAATAGAAAAGGAGTGAACAAGTATCCATCAAAAGTAATTTAAAGTCAAAAAGGCACTTACCTTGGGCAAAATATGTAGTGAGATTTGTTTCTGTGTGGTGGCTGACTTTGTCTCCTTCACCACTCTTCATATTAGAGGGGTTTGCATTTGGGCATTAGGCAATTACCAGCTTGCCCCTCATACAACTCATTTTCTCCTGTGCACTGAAATAACATTACAGAGTGTTATCAGTCTAAGACTGCCACTTATAAAGGCTCTGCTAATTTATTTTTTTGCACCCACTGATTAACAGACTTAAATTAGGGGCTTTCTTCAGTGAGAAAGGTAAAACCTAGGAGGATTCTGGTTCACAGACAGAACTTTGGGATCTTACAATGTGTGTGAAAACAGTTGGCTATAGCTGAGCCTGTCTGCAGAGCCTCTTTTTAAAACATGGTATTTACAGAAGGGTCAAAGTCAGACAGATATTTCAAAGGACCTTTTGTTACACTTGTGCTGCCAATTTATATTTGTTCTATTCTCCCCAGTGGAGGGAAGAACATAAATCTTAAGTATTGCTGGCTGGAGTGTATGAATGATCCAGAGTATGTAATGTGAGTGAAGGAAGACACTTCATCATTGTTTAGAGACAAAATTAACTGAGTATGGAGAAAAGGCAATTTGCATTCATAAAACACTGAAATTAGTAGCTTAATAATATTGGAGGAAGGTGTGTAGGAAGGAAGGCTCCAATGTTAAATATTTACCAATTAAGCCTTTATTATTTGTCAGTATATCATTTATTTATGGATAATTTATCTTTATTACTGATTTTAGGGGTTTATTCTCTGTAATTCTTAGCTTGTTTTATCCAGCAGTGCCTGAAATTGCTAGTCTCTTTGAGCTGAGAGTCCAACACTGGCCCATTTCATCCATGCTTTGCCTAACTATTAATGGAATGTGATCACACTATGTCTTTCAGCTCTTGTATTTATTTATTGGGTCAAAATATAATGAGTAGGGACGAAAAATTACCTCAGGTTATGTGAAGGCTCTAAGTGCACCAATTTATGTATTTATAAATAGTGATTGCAGACTAAATTTTAGCTTAATTTCATATTCTATTGTGGTTTGGATTTTTCTTTAGACAATATAAACAAGATGACAGGTTCCTAACTAGCTCATTTGCAGCTCTTCTGGAAGAAATGGTAATTAATATTCAGAAATGTTTACAACATTTAAACAGATGTAGAGGCCTGACGTGACAAAAATGTGTACCGATTTGGAGATCTAAAAAAGCAAAATGCTGCTGTGGTTCTCAGTCTTCCAGCATGAAGAATTCTGCTTTTGAAGTGGTTGTCTTCCCTGGCAAAGCAGCAACCTCTGCTAATGAGCACATTTGTCACCGTGGTACATCTGGTAATTTGCTCTTGCCGTGTTGTTATGGAGCAGGAGGGGCCTGAGCCATCAAACTCCTAATCAGAATGTTGCAATTAATTTCACCCCATCTAAGTTGGAGGTAATTTTGTGTCACCCACCTTTTGTCCATGAGCCCATTCAGTGGGAGTTGAAGAAACATCGGGTGCTATTAATGCAAAAATAAGCAGTGATCGACTCAGCCTTGGGAGCCACTGGCTCAGTCTGTAACTGAATAGATGTGGGTTTGGCACTTAGATCTGTACAGAATTAACTTCTTACCTGCTGGAGAACAGGACACCTCCCTCCCCCCCAGGTATGGAAAAATCTGGACAGTTTGGCTGCCACGGAGTGTGTAGGGGGTTGCAATGTAAATACACCCCGTGCCACGGAACCACCTCTAAACCTTTGGGGTATAGCTCTGTGATGACTTGTCGCGCTTCCACAGGTTCCAGCTCCTGCAAAGCTATCCCAGCTCAGGCTCAGCGTGAGGCTGAGTTGTCTGAACATTCACACCATGCTGTTGGTGCCAGAACTGCAAGGCAGGACGTTAACTGCCCTCTAGCAAACAGCCCTGTGCATACTGCACACTGCAAACTGTGATCCTGTGGCTCTTAATTGTAACTCCTGGGTTTCCTGGGGCTGTCAGGGATGTTAGATGGCTTGTCCCTGGGAAAAATATTGCATAAATTAATACAAGGCAGTGGAGTTTCTGCCAAATCCAGATAGATAGGAGCTGTCTTTATTGTAAGAATCAAAAGACAGAAGCTTTGGTACTCCCACTACAATTTGTCTGGAACAGCATATACAGCAGGCATTGCAGCATGACCATAGGGAACAGCTGTAAAAAGTCATTTTTAGAATCCCTTTTCTCTTGGTGCTTATTTACATATTCATTAATTATATGTATGGCATGCATAATCTCCCAGTAAACTCAGGGTAAATCTGTTGTTGCCATAATTTCATTAACATATGTGTCACAGCAAGATAAAATCATACTAACTTCATTATTCGCTTCATCTTACTCCACTATTGTACCATTAAAATAACTATTTCTTCACAACATTTCGTCTATTGCAAATTCCATACTCCTTTACCTGGTTGGTCTGGTCATAGCACACTTCATTTTATACATTGTAAAAATAAACCGAACATGTTCCACTTATTTTCCTGGGAATTCTTACCCAGGACACCAATTAGTAAAACCAGACAATACCTAGTTTACAAGTAAATTACTTTTCCCATGTATTTGCTAACACAGCTATAGTTAAATAAGCTTCTCCCTAACAACCCAAAGTCTGTCTCAACTTACAAGAATCCTTTTTGCAGTCACTCCCTTTAGAGAAATATTAATAAACAATTATTCTTACCTCTTGTCTAAGATAACTGGAATAAACTTAGCAGTTTAGATCTACTATGGTGAGTCTTAAAAAGTCCTATTCTGTTGTGTTGTAAAGCTACACTGATTACAACACTTCCTTTATCTGCTACCTATTTTTGTGTCACCTCCAAGCCATGTAGATACTGCTGGTCCAAGCCTTTCATAAAAATGTGGGTTAATACACGCTTCTTTCTTTTTTTTTTTTTTTCTTTTTTGATAAGAATTGCAAGTAACTTTCCAATTTTACTTTCTTAGTTGGAAGTGATTAGTATTCTTTATCAGATATTTAGCATGCTTTGCTTACCCTCAAAAGATGGTTTCCTTTCGGAAGCAGTTAGAGGGGCCCAATGTGCCACTGGAAGAGAAGGAACTGATAAATCTTTCAGCATGTACTACCTTCCATAGCATTTAAATGCTAGTTTTAATATTCCAGTTCAGAAGATCTAGTATATCCAAAGAATGGAACTGAGAGGGTATATGCTATTTTTCTGAATTCCCAGTGTTTTAAAGTGCTATTGAAATACTTGGTAAAATATAATTACTTGGTACATTGGATCTTAGTTGATTGAAAGATCAACTTGTCCTACTGTTGCTATGAATTGTACTGACTACAGTATGACATCAGTAACCACTGCTGCATTAATCTTCAAGCAAATACATCTACCCATTTAAAGAAAACACATGCAATTAAAAGAAGGTATCGATTCCTTCTTTGAACGGTGTGCTTGGTGTGTTTGCAATAAAGACCTTTTGGTTCCTCGCCCTTAAGGGTAACAAATTGGCTTTGATTACAGCCTGACCTGTCAACATGAATAATTAAATCATTTTCCCCCTATGTGAGAATGGGAATTGTTAATCATTGTTAAACTAATGTAAAGGGAGTCAAAAGGAATACCAGGCATGTATTTGCTAATACAATAGCTAATGCTAATTGCTAAATCTCCTGTCAAGCTTTAGGCATATTCATCTTTAATGCATATTAATGAGTAGAGCAGTACCTGATCAATCTATTTTGCACTTGCCTGTTTTACAGAGTCATCGGGTGACTTAAATATTCCACAGTGGTCAGCTGGAAAACAATTCCATAAACTTTCATCAACACTCAAACGGAACAATTTAAGAATATTACTGGCAGCACTCGCTGCTACTCTTTTTTAACATACATTTTGTAAGTATGTTTCTTTTTCCTCGTAACACATTTCTTGGCGTTGTCATCCAAGACACAAATGTCAGTTGCAATTGCAATAGGAAAACTGGAGAGCAGTGGTAGGAGAGAAATGAGTCACCGTTTGTTAACTTGGAGTAATTTCCAGGAGCAAACTTCCAGTGAGGGAAAGTCTTTCAGTCTTGAGAAATAGATAGGACTGTTCTGAAACCGTAACTCTGGTAAATCCCTGTTTTGTCGTCTTCTGAAAAGCTGCGTCACCTTAGGAGAGTTTCTGGAAGGTTGTGTTACCTGGCCTGGCATGCCTCAGTAGCCATACAAAAACCCTGTAAGGAGTCTGTTACAGCAGAGGTTGGTTGGAGTCCTTCTCTTGGGGGCAGGTTAAACTGTGTCCTGGTGTGGGATCTGCCAGGGGATGTGAGAGAGCCCCCCCTCCTCGTGTAAGGATGAGTGACTGCAGCGCAGGAGGGCCCCAATCTCACTGTACCAGGGCCAGTTTTCAGTTCTGGCATCACTGCTGTGAGCTGTGTTGGAAACCATACATTGACTTATTCCCTGCAGGTAATATTATGGCATGTATCAACTCTGAGCTAAGATATTTTATCTGTTCGTTAAGTAAAATCTAGAAGCATTCTGTCCACTGTAGAGCAATGTGAATTATATCTTTAATTCCTATTTAATAAATCATGGTAACTAATGAATTTTATTGGTGAACTCAGTTTCAGGAAATGCAAGGGTTTGGAGGGTTTGAGCTTCAAAATCAGATTTGGTTTTCTAATCTTCAGTTCCTTCCTTCTGAATATTACAAACCTTACTGAGGGACCAATGGATCAGATTCAGATTTCAAGACCTGTTAGTACAAACCATCTAAGTCTTTATGTTGTAAAACTTGAGTTGTCATACTCAGTAGGACAATCAACTTGGTAAGTTTAAACATAGGACACTCCAGACATGAATTAATAGCAAAGTCTGTGAAGATACTGTTTGAGAGACCAAAACTGGCAGTTAGAGAAGAGCACAATTTGTACCTCACTTGTTAACTCAGATAACGTAAGATGAAAAATGTTACTCTCATGAGCCAAAAAAAAAAAAAGCAGAATAATTTTTCTATTTTTTTGAGTTCAGATGGTGCAACTACTAAAGAGTCAAAATCCAGTTTATAAATGTGCATTACATTATTATCATGCCATTCTCAAAGAGGACTCTAACCAAGTTTTAAAAATAAAAGACAATGTAAGAAAAAAAGTCCCTGTTGTAATGAACAAAACACACTTTAGCCAGGTTGCTGGCTTGGAACTTTTTAGCAAAAGCCTAGTTAACATATTTGTTTAATTAGTTAGTCTGCCAGATTTAAATATGTCCGTCTGAACAATCACAAAATCTTTATTGAAAGAATCAGTTACAACAGAAGTCAAGAATTCTCCTACTCTCCCCCTGTCTTGTTGGAAACAATGAGCCACAGGTGTTGCAAGGTGAAGTTGGAAAACAGCTCTGAAGCATCATTCTTTAGCACCCATTCATCAAATGCATGTATTAATTTAAGTCAAGAGTACTATTTCTTACGTGTGTAACATTTATATCTCAGGGTAGTACTAAGCTGTTTACTTGACCTCACATTGATATTCTCTCTCTAAAAATGAAACTGTTTTGTCTTGGCAAAACACGCTCCAGTAATTAACATGTTGGCCCACCATTAAGAAAAAAGAATCAAAGACATTTCAGGTTCCTGACTTAAGAGGATTTCTTCTGCTGTTCCTCATTTATCAAAGACAGACACCAGCCAAGTCAAGAGTAAATCAACTTTCCCACATATTTCCCATCAAAGCTCTAGTTTAATAGAGCTTTTTTTTCTTCCAAACTATAACCCAGCTTTTATATCATCACTGTGAAATAGCAAAGTAGCAACTTAATTGTAGGGATGGTCTGAAATCAGTATCAGAAGCATTTATCAGCCTAGTATTCCTAGACCTCAAACAAGTGGAGTGGGCTGGCAGCAATTTGGTGCACTGGAATGCTAATTACATGTTTTACATAGCAATTGTGAGAAATTTAATTTGCTTATCAGGCAGCAACAGGATCAGTAACATGGGAAAAAAAAGAAAAAGCTGGCTCTGCACACCAGAAAAATTACATTCAGTTCAGCTGTGTCTGCCAGCTCATAGCCTGCTGCATATTTTTGTAGGAGACATTTACATAGAGGTTGGAGGGAGGTGTGAGGGTTCCATTTTAATTCAGTTAAAGATGTGTTTAGGGCACATCCACTTATTGATCAACAGTTTCTGATTTCTACATGGCTCTGGAAGAATTTGTCTGTGGATGTTTGTTTTGAGTAAAGTGATTTTTTTCCATGGGCAGGAATATATCAAAGGTTTGGAGGGCAACCTGGTTAATCTTGGAGGCTTGGGAATGAATCCCAGCAGAGCATATTTTAATACTTTTTTAATTTGAATATATGCAAATCAAATAGGACATCCATGGAGGCCATTTATATTTCATATCTTAGCTCTGATCATTGTTTGTGATGTTTCATCTGAGGTACAATCATTCATAATTTATAATAATTTATAATGGTTGAACCTGGTGATCCTAAAGTCCTTTTCCAACGTAAATGATTTTACGATTCTTTAATTAGATAAACCTCTAACCCTAATCAAGAGAGAGAACTTTCAGTTACATCATGTTACTTCAGATCATTACTGGTAGAAGCAGAATAGATCATTCTGCTTCCTTTATAACTCTTCCATGACTTATCTGCATTACCATACCGACTAATAATTTAAACTCTTCTTGTAAATCTACAATTACAATGTGTTAAATGCTTTTCCTGGGAAAAGTATTTTATAGTTGTTCTTGAGTTTTCCCTATGTATTCCCTTGTCTCCTGTTCTGAAGGCTTGTTATATATTTGCAACGGGCTGTCACTGAACTACCAGTCAAGTGTGTTACATATGGATTTCAAAGCCCATGGCTCTGTGCGCCTGACACCCAAATACTATCCTTGAAACCTTATTTATCAGCTCCAAGAAAAACACTTACAGGCTTCTGTATGGTACATGACTGCCTCCTTGAATACCTTTTGTGTAGGAGCCCAAATATCCCCTTCTGGCCATCTACTGATTTCAGTTCTTCAAAATCAGAGCAGAGGTCACGTTTCTTTGAGCAATTAAAATATTTTTTTGTTCTAACTTGCCATCAAGACAGTTTTTATTTTTTAGATATTACAATAGCAGTCCGTGGTTCCCGCTTGGCAATTTTTGTCAACGTTTCTCATTCCATTGCCTTGGGTCCTTCAGCCTGTGTACCGGTGCCAATCATCTCTGCTGCAGTGTCACTGAGCACCCAGACCAGTCCTGCCCACAGCCAAACAGCCCAACATGCTCAGTGCTTTGTCCTTTATCGTTTGGGGTCAGTTTAAAATTGCAGGGAATGAATGGTACCTTTGCTGCTATTTCCAGTCTTGTTAGTCAACAAGCATGCACTGTCTGCTTATCCCTATGAATATAAACCCAAACTGTCCCACAAGGCAAGGTGGGAAATGTGCCCATTTACTACTGCAAACGTGCACTGAATGGCAGGTGAGGTCTCTTGACAGATGACAAAACTTTACCTGCTCCATGTAGGTTTGCATTTGAAAGAAAGCATTCCTTTTTCCCCTGTGTTTGTGTTCTGCTGACATACCCAAGCTAAATGATGTGAAGTTGTTTCTTGCCACTTCAGATTTGATGGATTTGGCATCCAAATATAACCCTGACAATATTTCAGTGGCACTGAAGTTTTAGCCAGGACCAAGTCAGTTCTTGCTATGTAAAAACCAAGCAAATAAAAAACTCCCCGTCTCTTCCCCATCCCAAAACCAAATGTAGAAGAAACCACTTTAGCAGAGTTAATATCACTCTTGGGTAAGTGCTGGAATACACAATAGAGAGGTTACAAAAAATTCTTGCATTTTTGAGGCTTTCCCCCATTTTAGGTCCATGCATCACTATATTCTAAACATTCTTGTTGCCTGACAGCTTGGCTTATCTGAGTCAGTCAATACATTTTGTGAAAAGTTGGGATTTAAAAGCATTTTGCTCCTATCTGTCATTGGAGAGATCTCTAATGCAGTTGGCCTGTGCCCTGTGGTTGTTCCTTGCCCCACAGCTCCTCACTGCAGAGAACATGCCTGGGCAGAGGGGCAGCAGCAGGAACATGCACAGACTGGAGAATTTTGCCATGTGCAGGGTGTGTAGGCAGGAAATGTACACATTCAAGCATGGAAACAAAAGGGAATAAATGCTGAAAGGGCATTTTTGTAGACTCAAAAGTTATACACCAGAAGGAGGTCAAACAAGGGAGGAGAGGGGATGGAGTACGAGGAGAGAAACGCAGTCAAGAGACTCAGCTTGAAACAAGGCAAAGGCAATGATGATCGTGTTCTTGTTTGTCAGAAAGGAACCAGGAGAAAGAGCACTGAAAATCTCTGGGCTGGACCCTCTGTGAGGCCTTCTGGAAAAAAATGCTGCAGCACATCTGCATGGAATAATTAGCAATGTGAAAAGAATATATTCATACTTAATAGTGAATCTCTCAGTATGAACAGGTTTTCAGATTACTCTATGATCACTTTAATCCAGGGTGTAAAGTCACGTATTCTTAAAATACCACTGTCTAACTCTGAATTCCTATTTGAACATCACTGTCAGTTTGTTTGGTTTGGGTTTTTTTTTAAAGAGAGATTGATATTTTATCTAGTACTGTGTAGAATAGGTATGCATGAATGGAAAGTCCCAACATATTTTCAGGATCTGGCACTCTTGTCTAAAAATTCTGTGCCAAATCAAAACTGCTTTTGATTTTTTTGTTTGGTTGGTTTTTTGTTTTGTTTTTTTGTGAGAGGTGGTGTCAGATAATTTGCTGCACTTGAGTTCAAACAAGATTTACACAAACTGTTAAAACTAGTCCACACTGACTTGTACTCGTTTAGTTTAAACAGTATAACTATTTTCGTGGCGACTCTAACTTCAGATTTTTTTTATTAATATGCTTACTTTAGATATGTTTCTAATTAACTCTGAATTAATAGTCACAGTAAGATGTGGACAGCTGTGAGACAGCTCTGTTCACATTCTAGACTGATTTGCTGTTTGTGCAGATTAACATGGGACTATACTCAAACTGGCAAATCCTGTGATTTTAAAGCACCGGAGTTATGTTGAATCCTAAATTAAGCTTTTACAACATTGTCTGTGAACAAATTCTCTTCCACTTTTTGGTAAAATAAGTTGGAGCTCTTTGGTAAAACAAATTGGAGCTATTCTGCCTGCACCTTAGTAATGGCATGATTCTGAATTTAGTATGGCCCTCAAGAGCTCACCAGAGTAGAATGTGCTTGATTGTAGTAGCTTAAATTGTACAAAAAATATCTGAGCAATGTTGGCATTCATGAATTTATTGGCTTATGTCTATTTGCTGCTCTTTAAACTCTTATCACACTATTAACTGTGTGTTTGTTTCATAGTCTATTCACCCTGAAGAAAAGGTTCTTTAAAAGATAACGTGATAGAATGAAAAATACCGAAGCTTGCTTCAGAGAAAAACATTGAGAGTCTTCTGCTGAGTTCATCCTTTACTGTGGGAAGAATCTTTAAGAAGCTCACAGGCTTGTGTGAAGAAATTGTAAGAAATAGCGTGTTCAGAGTATTTTCCCTCTCTGCATTTTCTCTCAGGGATATTTCTCACACAAGATTATTCCATTATATTGACAGAAGTGTTCCATTTGGTGAGGTTCTACCTATTAAATAGGAGGGTTTGTTGCATTGGTTGTTTCTGCTCCATGCCAGGTTTATGCTGTTAGATGTGCAGTACCTCTGCATTCTGGGGAGGTGAAACTTAGATATACTTGTCTATTTTGGTGAAACTCTTGCTATTGATTTGCTCTTAGTTGCTTGATAGAAGTTCTTGCTACAAAATTTTCTATTTAGTCGAATTAGTGGCAAGTAATCAGGACAGGTGGCACCAATATTTGAAATAACAGTGAATTCATATGAACAGGGACTCCTTGGTTGTTGCATATTTGGGTCTTTTCCTTCTCTAGCATATGTGATTTTATGAATTTTATGGAAAACCCTAATTGTTTCAGCATCTGTCTCTGCATTTGAGTTTCCATGTTTGCACATGAATAAACAGAATAAATCATAACTGAATTCTTTATTACAGCAGTACACATCAGGAGTTGCTCCCACACTGATTCCAGAATTTTACCTATGGCAGACCGTGAGTTTTAGCTCAGAATTATTACATATAAAAGGATGTGTATTTTGGTATTTAAAAGAGAAAGACTGGGCAAGAGGATGGTTTATTTTTTAAGTAGATTTCCAGAAATCAAACATCGGTGTGAAATGGAGGTTATTGTGCTGTGTTGGCAGCACTCCATCCTCCCCACACAGAATCACGTACTTCACCTGAACCTGCAGGAGCCATCAGCTTTGAGAAGCCAGAGACTATAATTCAGGGGTTTTGTTATTACTACAGAGGCAGGCATTTTCTGCTAAACAGTACTGAGTGATGTGTGGTGATTTTATGATCTTATCTGGGGATTAGGGAGTTGGAGCTAAACTCATTTACCTTAGAGTCACATATTGGCCTCAAACCATGGTTCATGGACCATGCTGATTAAAAGCAAATGATTTTATTCAGTTCACATTAAATTCAAACTACAGGCCCTGGAGACCTGCAGAAAGAATATATTAACACTTATCTTACAAAGCTGAAGTCTTCCAGGAATAGCAATCCTTCAGCAGTAGAGCAGAGAGAGTGCTAAGGCTTTCAGGAGTCTGGCATTTTGTCCTGAAGGAGCCATTGTGCTGTGAATTACATTTTGAATTCTGGGAGTGCAGTTTTCAGGAGATGTTGTGTGTGCTGCTCCCAGAGGATCACAGGAATAATATTTGTACACTCTAAAGTTAATTTAAATCTTTATTATTGAAGATAAAATTGAAAGAGCAAAGTCCATTCCTGTCACCTGAGAGAATCCCTTTAGCTTTCAGTAGGTTATTTTCCCAGTGGACAGAATGAGAAGTGGGAAAGGGGTCTCAAGCAGAGGTTTTGATTGATTCTTAATAATTGCACCCTTTCCTACCCCCTTATAATACAGATAGTAGCAGGATAATTTATTGTTGATGATGTGCTGATTCAGAGCAAAGAAGCATCTGCCTGTCAAGCATGATCCTAAGGAAGTAATGTTTTTGTTCTATCATCAATCAGTGTCAATAGTGCACTAGAGGACAGTGGAAAATTAGAACCCATATAATGAGACAGACAATATGGAAATGGGCTGATGTGTCACAGGGAGAAAGGAAGACACAGGAACTTCTTCCTAATGCTGAATCATTGTGAAGGAGTATATTCTGAATCCCAGCCATGAAACAGAGCATGTTTTTCTCTGGAATTATATGCTCATAAACATCTCCAATATTTCTTTGGTCAGTGTTTGAGTATTGTAAATTCACAGGAAGATTAATAATCCACTTGCAGTGGAACAGAAATAACCTATTTTTCTGCTCTCAAAAAATGTGCATCAGCATACACAAATCCCTTTTTCCCCAAGCCTGTGCTAACCAGAAAGAGCTTTGATTTCAGAGCTGGTCACCATTACAAACTGAGACGTTTCAGTGAGTTATTGGGCTCTGTTTCACCTGAGGAGGCCAATGGGTGCTATTCCCTGAAATGGTCAAAGCAGGAACGGAATGAAATAAAAAGATAGCTCAATGCCTAACACCAGTTAATGTGACTGGTTTGCTTGTGAAAATAGACTGGTTTGTCTAGGATTTTAAAAAAACCCAGATTAACCTGACCAATTGATAGTAACATAAGTGGCCAGAATATTGGCTTACATAAGCTTGCAGAATTTTGAACATTACCTTTGGCTCTAAGAAGCCTGCTGGCATAGCAGTATACTCAGCTAAGCCTGGCATTCCACGTTTATTTAAAAGGATGTAATGGATCCTGCTGTATCTGTAGCTTTCCTTCACAATTAGGCAGGCTCACCGAGGAGGTTTAGGGGCTGCAGTTCCTGCATTCGCAGTCGCTCTGCAGCAGGGACTCTCCCTGTCAGGGGAACTGCAGCCCTGTGCCAGTGCCCACAGAGCCTTCATCTGCTTCTCTACCTTGCCTGTTCAAAAGCCAACATAAGGAAAAGCTGGAGGCTGATCTCACCGAGACTGAAGACATGTTGACCACAGAAAGGGGGGCAAAGCCGTTCTCTAAATCACAACCAGGAAAGAATATGTCAGAAAGTTTTGGATAACAGTAGCCTTGGAATCATCAGGAATATGAACAGTCCCACTCTTTTTGATTATTAGCAATTAGGGGTACCTCATTCTCTTCTATTAAATGGCCTCCCCTCTGAAAATATTGCAATATGTACTAAACAGGCTTTACAAAGTGTAGGAGTTGATCCTTCTTTATGGGCAGTTTTGTTTTTATACTTTTATGAGGGGAAACATTGACTGCCGTTTCCTGAAGTTCAATTAGTTTTTGCATTAAGTTAAAGTTAGTAACCTTTTATATGCATGGCTGATTATTGCTCTGCCGATCGGGGTAAAGATCTCCTGATTCTCTGTCCTTAAATAAAATTCATTTCTACTGTGAAACCTCTTTTGCAGGGGCACCTTTTACATAACT
This sequence comes from Oxyruncus cristatus, assembly GCA_013399855.1. NCBI lineage: Eukaryota > Metazoa > Chordata > Aves > Passeriformes > Cotingidae > Oxyruncus > Oxyruncus cristatus. The sequence continues at coordinate 3,863,982 of VXAY01001630.1, read as the reverse complement.
CTGGAGGCTCTGTGTTATAAGACATTCTAGACAGTCCCTTGCTTCATTTCTAGCCTTCAGCTTTTATGGATGAAGAGTTTCTTTCCTGTTGCAGCCCTACTTATTTAATCTCTAATCTAGAAGAAATACTTTGCTTATAAATCCAGTTTATCTTTGACTGGAGCCCAATAAGCCTTTAGTCCAATGAGCAAGCTTCTCCCTACCTGTTCTCTGATATGCAAGAGACCTTGAATATTGCTTTTCCATATCCTCAATTAAAGTGACACATCTTTGAGGGGCAGATGGCTTTTTCCGACTTGAGGACCACCTGTCAAAACTCAGGCATAAAAGAGAGCCCACAGAATTTTGCAACACATTATTTGGAGACAGAAGAAGAATTTATGGAAAGAAGATCTTAAAGGTTTCTCATTTTTTGTTTTAGTATTGCTTCTGCCTTCCAGGTAATGGTTGATCCTGCTGCTGTTGTTTTTGGTACTTACTTGGCTTTACTTGCTGAGTGATTTGAATTCTTCTCAGTTCCTCTCTCGGCAGGGCTTTGCTGCATCCCTTGGTCAGCACTGCAAGGGGATGAGACGTGAATGTCTTGCAAACTGCCTGTGGCTCAAGAGCTGCCAACTGGCCAGCCTTCAACTCTGGACTCCTTTTGGTCTGTCTGTCTGCTTCTCCTTTTTTCCATTTTGAAGTTAAAAAGAAAGTTAAATCCCAGATTTCTACAGGGCAGAGGAGCTTTTTCTGCGCTGTTCTGGGCCAAGGGATTCTTTACGAATGCTTAGTCAGTCTGTCATAGAACTTTTCTGGGGCCTGAATTCCCGTGTTTAAGTGTGTGTTTTTTTCAGTAGCCCTCTCACCATCTGATCCCCCAAGCCAGTGCTGTCACTCAGAACAAGGTCATCATTTCTCAGTCCTGCTCATTGTACATTAGCTCACTGAAAAGTAATTTTTCCTTAGCACAATGCAGTCTCTACTGACTGGTAGCATGTTTTGGTCAGTGTCAATTTGGATAGAAAGGGATCTGTGTAGTGTGTCAGTGTCCTTCTTTTGTTTTCCACCTTCAGTTAGATTCTCTAGCAGCATGAAGCACAGATGCAGAGTCATGACTCGTATGACGTGTGTTGCAGCTGGCCTGTTCTCTATCTGTGAGTAGACCCATCTGATTCTTTAGTTTATTTTCCATACAGGCACACAGTTCTGACATCGTCTGCTCAAGGCTGAAGCCTGAATTCTGAGATAATTGTTTAGCCTGATCATCATTTCTCCCCTCACTCCCTACTGCTTCTTTGATTGTGATAAAAACTGTTTCTTAAAAGCAGGACTGTTGATTCTTTCTCCTCTGAAGGAAGTGAAAAGGGGGCTCTTTTCTCTGTAAATTGCCTGTTGCTCAACTTGCATCAGCAGTTAATTCTGGTTGATGTTAATCAGTTTTATACTTCAGCAGTTAATCAGTTGAATTTGCACTTACCTGGTTTGTATGTATAATTGAAACAAAAGCTCGTAAATTATATGAACAGTATCTGAGCCCATGGAAGAGCTTTGATGTACCTCAAAATCCTTAGGACTTCACAGTTTCCTTTAAGAAATGCAAGACTCGTTTAAAAAGAGGGGTGGAGGAGGTTAGCAGCTGCAAAAACATTGTTGTTCCCAGGAAGATAGCAGGGGGATGAAAGGTAGGTCACTGCAAAATACATTATGCTCTCCTCTCCCTTCCCCTCTCTAAAAAAAAATCTTGAGCATCCCTAAAAATTTTTTTAGATATTAGCACTGTTGGGTGGGGTTTAAAAAAGCTCTGAACTCAACGAATAAAGAATCTAAAATTGATTCACTATCCTAGATTTCTCTTGTACCTTTTTTTCCCTAAAAGGCATTAGCATGTGATTCCTGAAAGCCTGAGGTTCAGAGCAGCATAAGAGCTGGGCATCATTCTCCTACTTCTGAAGTGCTTAGTTAATTATATTATGAATGAGGTTTTATTACACAATAAACTAAATGTATGTAAAATTTGTTTACGTATGCAACTAAATATCTAAATTAATTACGTACACAAAAGGCCGAAATTGGTTATTTGTTCATAGTGATTGCATATTGCATCGCGTTGCTTAGACCCTGGGTAATGTTCATCATTCAAACACAGATTTAGTATAAGCTAGGGGTTTACTTTTCCCAAGGGAAGATTCTGCAGTGTGTAATTCTACAGTGGATTCATTCTGCCCCGGGATCTGTGTTGGTGCTTTGCCAGCAGAGTGGCCCAAAGGGCCCCGATGTGCCACAGGAGCCCTCGCTGGGCTGTTCCCGGCCCTGCTGTGCCCTCAGGAACACGGCCTGGGGGCCTCTGCCCTGGCACCTTCAGCCTGGGCCTGGGGCTTGGCAACGGGGCACGTTTGTGTTGCAGCTCGGGCGTTTTCACTCCTGTCTTACTCTGCAAAAACTCAAGGGGAAGTTTTCGCATGAGCTCCGAGGTTCATTTTTTGGTTTTGTCAAATGGAGTGTTGTAACTTCCCCTTTTTTTTTTTTTTATGCATTATGCACTATGCAGTCAAAAATTTGACATTATAAAATCAAATTCCCTTCATGCTTTGAACTAATTACTGTGCCCTTTTCACTCTAAGTATGGCAATGTCATTAAATTCCTTCTCCAAGTACTCTGAAAGGCATAAAAAATTGCGGCCTAGCCGAGGGAGCTGTGAAATGACTGTGAAATGGCTCCAGCTTTAATCATCTGAGCTGTCCTTCCAGAGAACACGACTTGGGCAGCATCTGTATCTAGCTGGCAATTAAGCAGCTTGAATCGCGACATGAATGCTAACACCTCTTCCTGCTGGGTGTTCTTAGGGCGAGGTAGCCGATACCTTTAGGAAATGAATAAAGTACCGAAAGATGTTTAGCAGGGAAGGTGAGGCCTGAGCGCGCGAGTCCCCTCAGGGCGGTGGCTCTTGTGAGGGCTCGGGGCCACCACCACTCTGAGGGAACAAAACAGGCTGTGGCAATCCAGCACAGAGCTGTGTCCTCTGCACCGACCAGGACAATTGTAGCAGCCCTGGCAGAGCTCCCAGAAGAGGCAGACAAAGGACGTGCCAGAGCTTTCATCGGCGTGGTGAGAAGAGCTGTGTGAGGGGTGACAAGATGGGCGATGTGCTCAGCCCAGGCTGAGGAGCAGAGCTGCGGGAGGAACTAGAAAGGTTAAGGAGCATCAGGAGCATCGGGGAATCTGAGAAAGAGAGAGACTGGAGGAACTATGCTCTGCCCTACCTGAGACAGGAACAGGCACCAGGAAAAAACAGTAAGATCAAGGGGGTTGTGCCAAGCAGAAAACAGCAGCTTAAGGGAAATGAGTGAATGGAGTGACACCTCTCCTTGCCCACCTCGCCTGCTCAGATGCCTCAGTACAACGGGTTAGAGGCTCTGGATGTGCAAGGCCAGTCAATGCTCAATGGGGTGATGACCCACCTATGCCAGAGGTGTTTCCATGGGCAGAAAGAGCAAACCCTGTGTCACAGCCACCTCCAGAGAGTGAAAAGATGGGTTACAATTACAAGCAACTCCCTTCTGAAGGGAACAGAGGGTCCAAACGCCAGACCCTCCCAGGGGATTCTGCTGCTTCCCTTGGCCCACGTTAAGGGCATCAGCAGGAAGCTTCATGACCTGGTGCAGCCCTTGGACTACTGCCTGTCCCTGCTCTTCCTTGTGGGTGGTGATGAAACCACAACACACAGTCCGGAGGTGATGAACGGAGACTTCAAGGCCTTTGGACAGGTGAGGGAATCTGGACACAGGTTAAGTTTTCCTTCCAGTTGCAGGCAGAAACATTGGAAGAAATAGATGGGCCCAGTGTATGAATCCATTGCTCTGAGATGTGCTGACTACACTGCAACACACTGGAAGTCTTACAGAGATGAGCCAGGGGCTCAGCAGGGAAACAGCTGAAATCCCTTAGAGGAGTTAGGGGGTGGAATGTGAGCGTGACACAGACAACAGCCCATCTGAAGGGCCAAGAAACAGCAGGAGCTGGAGCCACTGTGCTGCTGGAAAGCTATAGCTTACTTGCCATTTCTGAAATTTGGTGGGATAAATCCCAAGGGAGTGTGGCAAATAAATATGAAATATTTAAATGGGTAGGTCGAACAGTGAAACAAAAATATGAATTCTTCAGAAAGCACTTTTTATTGTCCTAGAAGAATTTTATAAGTTAAGGCTGGACTACCAAAATTTCACCTTTCAGCTTTTCATTGAGCTAATTAGACAGAAGCCAGATGCTATTCAGAGTTGTGTTGCTCACAGAAGTTCATTTCAAAACCTTTGTAATATGATGTAAAATTCTTCTCTTAAATAGAAAGAAAATTGAAGCAATAGCTCAGTTTTAGAAACCTGCCTGAATTTCAGAAAACTAGCAAACAACAAATCTGATACTCCTTTCTCACCTAAACAGAAGGGGTTCTCCTCATTAGCCTCAGTGCTGTCTAATTTTAGATATTTGAGTTCCTTGTTGCCTGCTCCTGGATATAAGGAATTTATTCTGCACCCACATCAATTCCATGCCAAGATTAGAGTTCAAAGACTTGATTCAAAGTCCCTTTTGTGTGAATTGGAACAGATTTTGCATAAAACTGTATGGTGCTGTTCATTAGAGACATACATTGGTATGATAGGAATAGTTTTACCCTCTGAGTAGGAAGTCATGGGCTGTGTGTTCTGTCAGTGACTTGTGAAGGAAAAGAAGGCTCAGGTGAGCCTGCTTTATGGGTAGGGCACAGGTAGAGAAGGATTTATGCTAGAACCAAAAATAAATGAAAGGATGACTCTTTGTGAATGTAAGGGCACTGAACTTCCCATTACAGCTTCATGCCTTCTCTTCATTTGTGCCTGTCACCGCAATGGTTCCAAGCCACTGTGTTTTAAACTTAACCTGGTGTTTTGCAGACACTATTTTTATTATTATCTTCAAGTTTATGCTTAATCTTCTTTTATTTCATGTGATTAATTCTCCCTCATGATACTGGTAGCTCCTTTGCCAGGAAGGCATAAACCTTCCCAGAAGTGCCAATCTGTTCACTGTTAGTTGTGCATGAAGGTCAGACAAATGCCTGTTGTGCCGAGACCCCCATCTCATGTGAGCTTCTGGATAATTTAAATTATTGAGATTGAAAGAGACAAAACCTAATTTTGAGCCCTTATTTGCAGCCACCTCTTTTCCTCTCTGTCAGATGAATTTAAATTCTTAAAGGTGACATCTCAAAAGTAAACATGTGTTTATTTTTAGGGAGCTAGCTATGCAGTTAATTGAATGAAGCTTGTAACAAGCTTAAGAGGAAATGGAGCTAGATATAAACCAAAATAGATTATTTCATAAACACTGTCACAAAGGGGAGAACAAACATTAAGAAGTTAACACAATAGAAGACAATTCTGAGGAAAGAAGAACTGTAGTAGTCCATGTGTAGCAGATTATCAGTGTTCAAAGGCTAAAATGCAGTACAACAAACGTGTAATTGCTTGGTTTGCAGGTGTTTGTGCTCATTGTTCAGAATCTGAGTTAGTATCCATCTAAGTTAGTGGAAAACTTTATTTTCTTTTCATTAGATTTTGATTAGATTTTGGAAATAAATTTTACATACCTGCAGGGTTTTTTTTTCAAAGGGGGATGAAGAATGAAGAAAAGAATGATAAGCTATTAGACAGACAAATGAGTTTCTTTCCATATTCTTAAGAGTCTTAGTTCTTTTCTCCTATAAAACATATACCTCACATTTGGTACTAGTACTTTACTAGTCCATAACAAAAAAGTTTGGTATTTGCAATTTCCAACAGATCTTTAAAACATTTCTGTTTCTTTACTTTTGTGTGAAATTTGTGTGGGGAAGAGTAATCACTTCTATTTAAGAGAAGATACTTTACAGAAAAAACTTATTTATAGGCTTGTGGCCACAGCCAAAAAAATTAGTGCACCATGGGACTATTTAATATTGCAGGCTAAAGATTTCACAAGCAGGAGTGATGAATAAAAACGCTGGAATATAAGGTATGCATATTGAAGGTTGTGTGTTGTGATAAATGTGGATTTTCTAAAATTAATGGTTTTGTGAAAAACACTAAAATTCTGGTTGTAAACCTTGACTTCTTATTTCCTCCTTCTGCAGACAGTGCCGTTTGCAAGGGGGGTGTTCCATTATGTTAATGGATTAACAACGAACGTGGGACATTCTTATGACTGGTAAAAACCAGCTTAACATGCTTCAGGCGCTGAATGGACATTCAGCTCTTGAAACAATGAATGCTGTTTAAACTTCTGCTTTCCTTGGCTAGTTCTGGAGCTGAAATGTCTTTAACGAGAGGAACAAATAGCTGACACCATTGCAGCGTAATGTGTTTTCCCCTTTCATTAACTGGCAATGCGTGAATGTTGAGGGAAATGTAAAATTAAGTTACAGATAATGTAGCTTTGTTGTTGGGTGTCTTTCGTAGAGGCTACACAAGGGGCAACAACGTATAATAGCTGCAGCAGCATTATACTATCACACTGACATTTCAGAATTGCAGAATGTTGCATTTCACCTGATGGCCGTGAATATCCTGCATTCTTATTTCTTTTTCTCTCCTTGTAACATGAGATTAATGTCCATCATTTTATTAACCCTTAAATTCAAGCATCAAGAGACACAAACCCTGAGCTTTAAGATACGATTAAAACTCTTTTCTTCTGATGACACTGATCATGGATGGAAACAAACTAAACCAGGTTTCCTTTTTCACTGTGGTAAGGAATTCTCCCTGTTTCTGCCCCAAGATAATGTTTTCATTCCCTGCAATGATGAATGCTGTGTAGAATGCTTCCATCTCAGGCACAAAGAGAAAACAGATGTGTTTACATTGTCTCCATGGAGACACAAAGACACAAGCTAAATTCACACTAGCATCAGGGAGAAGATTCCTCCTCCTTTGTCTTCCAGAGATGGAGAATTGCAGGCAAAATACGTGAAGCAAATGAGACAGAATTCTCTACAGACCATTTTTCTCCCTTGTCTTTTCAGCAAGGGATTCTTTGTGTGATCCTTCAGCGAAGATTCCAGATGGCTGTTTGTTGTGCCACTAGAAATCCGGTAAGAGTTTAAAAAATTGTCATTTGTATGAACATCTTAAGTAATGATAAACAGGTAATTCTCTACAACTACTTCATTCCTTGTCTCAAATACACCAATCACTTCAGTTTCTTCAATGGACTCATGTTACTAAATGCAATGGACCCATACGACCTTCCTTCTGTTCCTTGTTTGAAGGATCATTGCCTATGTTTCCATAGACATTAACTGGAAAATAGTTTTCTATCATGTTGTTATCCCTCTGGACTTGTCTATTTTCATGGATCTTCACAATTCACCACCGTGTTTCTCCAAGCACTTTGGCCATACGACTCATACAACAAGAGGTCAGTGTGAATGTTTGGAGGCTCACAGTGTCGAGGAAAGGAAGGGAGAACACTCTTCCCTTTCTGCCCTTTCTCTGGAGACAGCAATTTGTTTACAGAGCTGAATACATCCTTATGAAGTGATGCAGTTTTTGGAATAAATAAAGTGAAACAAAAGGGCAAAGGATGAGCGTGCACAAATACTCAAGCCAAAGAAGTTTTGCCAGTTCATATGTGTACATTCAAGCTATTCTCTAAGAAAATGTTCTCTGAACTAGAGCTATTTTCAAAAACCTTCATCCAATGGACAGAGCTTTGGTTTATTAGTATTTTGGGGAAATACATTTTTTAAAAATCAAAGCTAAACCCTAAAGAGAGAAGCAATTGTGTGATGTCTTTGAATTAATTTTCTGGGGAAAAAAATTCTTTAAATAAAATTGTTATTATCAGTTCTTAGGTTGAGCGTGCCTTCCAAACATGCATGTGCCTGTATTCCACTTAGAAACAGTACAAACCCACCTTGAAATATCTCATTTTTTTTCTTAGTTTAAAAGTCTAATCATTCAACTAAATAGAAAAAAATAACAGTGACTTGGATGGCCAATATCATAATGAAAATGAATAGCACGAAATAGAGCAGACGGTGAGGGAAGAATCAAGAAGCAGACGTGAGTTCAGTAAAACACGTGTTTCAAACAATTCTTCACAGATCACCATGTGAATGAATAATTTTTTGAAGGAAAAAAAATAGCATGCTGAATAATTGTTAAATACATGAATAACTGTTAAACACATGTAATTCCTCCAGGTCCCATTGTAGTTTTAGTAACAATATCAAAGACCTAAATGAAGAACCTCATACAAGTGAACACCCCATTTAAGAAGAGGCTGCCATTTGTACACATACAATTGTTCTTGTGCAGAAGTATTTATAGAATCAAGGCCCTAAACACCATACATATGTCCTGGTTTCAGCTGAGATAGAGTTAATTTTCTTCCCAGTAGCTGGTCAGTGCTGTGGTTTGGATTTAGGGGGAGAACAGTGTCAGTTTAGTTGTTGTGGAGCTGTGCTTACACTAAGTCAAGTGCTCTTCAGTCTCTCATGCTGCCCTGCCAGCAAGGACACGGGGGGGCACAAAAGGCTGGAAGGGGACACTGCAGGACAGCTGGTCCCAGCTGGCCAAAGGGATATTCCAGCCCATGTGGCATCGTGCTGAACAATCCAACTGGGCGGTGGCAGCCGCTGCTAAGGGGTTGGGCATCAATCTCTTGGTGGTGAGCAACTGCATTGTACAGGACTTGTTTTGTATATTCTTTTATCACTTACTATTTTCCCTTCTTTTTCTGTCCTGTTACAATGGCTTAATTTCAACCCATGAGTTTTCCCTTTTTTTGTGATTCTCTCCCCCATCCTGCTGCAGGGAAGTGAGCGAGTGGCTGGGGGGTGTTTAGTTGCCTGCTGGGTTAAACCACGACAACGTGAAGTCTTTTTGCAGAATACCCAGCAGAGAAAATATTCATAAAAGGTGTCTGGAACCAGAATTAACAAGGCTTCTTCCTCAAAAATTTGCCACCAACAGCCAGGAAATCGTTCTGATTGATCAGAGGATCCACCTTCTACATGCATTCCTGACTTTTTTGTCAAAGATCTCCAGATAGTCCCCTAAATTGAGGTTTGTATTTTCACTGTAGTTTCTCCTGCAAATATTAATTTAAATATTACACATTCCAGTCACCTCTGTGAACCAGTACACTTAGTTTTCTGTAGTATGTGATTTCCTGACTTTCATGTGATGCACATGAAAGCTCAGTCAGAGGAATGACAGATGCAAGGTAGGAAATGGAGTCTAAACTCAGATTGACAGAGGAGAACGAGGCCATATGGAGATTGATTTTCTTTTTCCCTTCAAGCAAAGTATTTTGAGGAACAGTTTTATAGAACATTTTCTCATCTTTACCTTTTTGTTGGTGATAGGAAATAATTATCAGTTCTGTACAACAATATCTCAGATTTAAAGTAGTAGGGTTTTATGTTGAAAATCAAGTTGGAATTGAATACTGGAACGGTTATTTTTAATCTTGTTGCTAGACTAAAGAAAATCTTACTGGATTTGACATTCAGGATCATGAAGGATATCATGGCTTTTCTGTTTCTGTAAAAAATGGAAGTCCTGCGTGGGTGGTGTGATTTCTTCCGAGAATTTCTGTGATGACTTCACACACATGTTAAAGGTGAAACTCAAAGAAATGTCTAAAAGAAAAAAAAGACCTACCCATGGCTTCATTACCCTGCAGCGCTTGGAGCGGATCTCAGTCTGCATTCACTGTCACCTCCCCCGTACCTCAGAAGTCTTTCCATCACAGGCAAATTTCATGGCATTTTGGATTTCGCACTTGTACCTCAAGGGTTGAAGCCCTGTTGGATCTGTTACCTAAACTGTTTCATGAGCTGGTTTCAACTCATGCTGCCTTCATTTTCAAGGCAGGTCTCCACAGTTCAGGACACAAGTGCAGCATGTGCAGAAGCAATACATACCTGTTGGAGTTTAGTTCTGTAGTGCAGAGCAAACATTTTGCCTGTTGCATCACAAGATTTAAACTAAAGATTTGGAAGTTATTTGGTTTTGTTTTTTTTTTAATTCATGGGGGCTGCCAGGAACCTGGAAAAGAAAATGTCTCAATAATTTTTCATCCATTTAGATCTACTGCTTGAAAGTTGTTTGTATGAAAGCCCATGGAGGATTTGATAAATAACAAATTCAAGACACATTACATCCTGTCATTCTGGTCACAAGTTTCCAATTTCTTCCTCTGCGATACCCCAGTTTTCTTACTAGTGAAACCTTCCAACTTTTTGTTGTCATCAGGTTCTGTTATTTCAGTCCTCATCCTGTGAATGTAATGAAAATATGAAACCGGAGGTTTTGTGAACACAAATCAAGCTTTTTAGGCAGCTCCTCATCAGGCTAATTTCTACCTTTGCTACCATTAGTAACAAAATATTTCTGATATGGCATTTTATTAAATGATCCCTTGAAATTTTGGCCCATTAAGTCTGATGTATTTTTCTGCTGCATTTCCCTAGATAATCAGTTACCTTAGAAAAAAGATACTGCATTAGTCTGGTGTGATCTACTGTTGCTAAATCCATGTTTTGTTTTGTCTCATTCCCATGATCCCTGTATCTTTACTTTCCTCTTTTCTTCGACCTTTGTTCTGAAGCTCAGTTCAATGATTTTCAGGTGAGCCATTCTTAAAATGCCATGTGGACACCATCTTCCCTTTCATTGTGAATGTGCCTGCAGCAGTTGTGGAGGGTCACAGTTTTATTTCAGTACAGTCAGACCTTTGAAGTGAGAAATTAAATTGTGTTTGTCCTTCATTTATTTCACTTTATTCTCTCTGTTCTTTGCCCTGATGATTGGCCAGTTGGTTTGTTTCTCCTTCCACTTGAAGACTTATTTATGGCTGGCAGCTTCAGTCCTAAGTTGATTTGATTTACTTTCATTTCTTGTTTAATCTCTAGACGAAGCTTCCAGCTGGCTGATCTCATTTGATTTTGTTGCAAGAGCTAAGCTGGTGCATATTCTTTCCAAGGGCTTCTGTGGAAATGAGGAGGAGAGCAAGGCAGCTCCCTGTAGACCACAACTTGGGAATTGCTGTTACAGAGGTTTCTCAAGCTTGCAAAGTGCAAGGAGATAATGACAACTAGAGAATCCTGAGCCAGCACCACTGTGATGATCTGCAGACTAAGTGTTTAGAGTTGGGTGTCCTGTATTATACTGAAGAGCAGTGACTGTGCCAGGAAAGAAAATGATATGGCCTGTGCTGGTGGTTTTCTTTGCAACAAGTATCCTGAGTAATTTTTTTTTTTCCCCCCGTGCTAAGCTCAGACATTCTGCCTTTGAATTGAAAAAAATGACAGACTTCAGATGAATGAAATCCCTCTGGCACCTGGGAATGCCAATCTGCTATATTTGACAGATTCCAGTGAGGGTAGTGGTGGGGAGAGAGATGAAAACAGTACTTCAAAACCAAGGGGTAGACCAAACCCAGAGTCCTGCATGATTTAACATCTGATCAAAGTTTTTGTTTCTTTCCTTTGTCCTTTGCTCGTGCTAACATACGTAAAGAGATTGTTTAGTCCAGTGATCTTGTGCTGAAGTACAATCCAAATATATTTTCTGGTATGAGGGATACAATTCAATTGCTGTGATTCCATCTGCTGCTTTTAGGGTATATGCATGGGATGCATTATAGCCCTTAGAACATGAGTTTCAGACATAAAGCAGTAAAAAGATCTGTTGCTAAAAACCAGGATAGTGGCAAACTATTAAAGAAGCTGTATCCTGAAGTGATGCAGAAATATTTGGAATTCTCTGTTGTGTCCAGGCAACCATGTAATTGCAATGTTTTGACTTATGCTCGCATTTGTAGGTCCCTACTGGATGGAACATATCAGACCTCTGCATGTGTGTCTAAATTTTCTCTGCTGACTGAGCTAATTGGGATTTCATTGAGCCAAAAAGTCACTTCTGTGCCACATTTTCTGTCCATGATGTTTACTGCCAGCCATGTTGTACGCATCTATGCCATAGCTGAGCATTTGCCCTTGGAGGGGAAGTGATTGAATGACATCCAGTAGAAGGATAAAAGCCAGATCTGACAGAAAATGTGCAGTTGTCCTCTTCAGATTCTTTTCTAGGTCTCTTTTTAGACAAGCAAAAGGCTGGGGACCTGCCACAACATTCAACTTTGTACATGTGCCCTTGTATTGGAGGGAGTTCTCAAATGCTTGCTTTTCCATAGGTAACAAAGGCATGTCACCTTATGAGGTTTTTTCTGAGAATATAATGTCATTAACTTTGAAGAGATGATGCCTGGTCTATGGTGCTCGTACATGGGTCTGCAGAAAGGTGTGGGTTCCTTGGCCTGTAGGCACGTGATTGTCGTGCTCTGCTCTGCTCTGGGGTGGCCTCACCTCAAGTACTGTGTGCACGTTGGGGTTAGAAGGGTATAAATATTAGAGAGAATCCAAAGAGGGGCCATGAAGATGGTGAAGGGTCTGGAGTGGAAGCCATATGAGGGGCAGCTGAGGGCACTTGGCATGTTCAGGGTGGAGATCGGGAGACTGAGGAGAGACCTTGTCACCATCTGCAGCTTCCTCCTGAGGGGCAGTGGAGAGACAGAACTGATCTCTGCTCTCTGTGAGCAGTGACAGGACCCAAGGGAATGGCTGGAGCTGTGTCAGGGGAGGTTTAGGCTGGATATCAAGAAAAGGTTCTTCCCCAGAGGGTGGTTGGCACTGAACAGGCTCCCCAGGGCAGTGGTCACAGCAGGTCACAAGCCTTCGAGCTCAAGGAGCATTTGGATAAGTCTCTCAGACATGATGGGATTGTTGGGGTGTCTGTGCGGGACCAGGAGTTGGACTGGATGATCCTTGCGGGTCCTTTCCAGCTCAGGATATTCTCTGATTCCATATGACAGTCACTTAGATGTCACACCATATTGCTTTCAGTCTTTTACAAGCTGTGCATGACTTGGCATTGTGAGTACAAAGGTGCTGGGCTTGGCTCTGTGGTTTTGGCTCTTCTGTAATAACTAGCCAGCTAACATCCCTCAAGTGGGGTTACTTTCAGCCTCTGCCATTCCCTCCATGTCAAAGTGATGCAGCCTCTGGAAGGGTGCTCTGAGTCTCCTTCCATAGTCCCTCGGGTCCTAATTATAATTCCTTACAGTGAGGCCCAGCCAGGCAGCAACTCTCAGCTCTGAGCTGTGCCAGCTGGAGTTCCCCTCTCTGCACTCTGACTCACAGCTGCCTGCTGCGCCTGGCAAAATGTTGGTCCACCTCCTTACACTGGGCCATCATCCCAAAGATCTGTTAATCCTTAAATTAGTCAGGGATGCTGGAAAATTTGAGTATCCTAAAAGGAAAGCGGGAATCTATTTGGATTTCAGTTGGGTGTGTTCCTGTCGTACAGTAATTCCAGTTTCACAGTGGTGCAGACAGGCAAAGAGAACTAAGTTTGTATTTCAGCAAATATTTGGAGACGTACTTTTCTCCAGCTTGGAAATTCATTCCACATTTAAAAGGGAAATAATAACAAAACCGCAGTATTCATACTATGTATTTTCCATAAAGTTGTTAGGGGTCAGAGCTCATCTTTATATCCCATCTGCAACAAAATCAGGTGTGGGGAATGCAAAGAATTGAAAGAGGCGGGAAATGCCCCTTTTTGTTATGGTGCCATTTGCTTTCAGACCCACGCAGAGGATTCTGGCCCAGGTCACAGAAGTGTTGTTAAAGCAATGACCAGGAGTGTGGGGGCTGAAGCAGAGGATAAAAGAGAATGAGTCCTTATGAGTCTGCTGCAGACCTCCCGTGAGAGTTAATGCAAATAACCTTAGACCCACACGTTCCATGCCCTGTTTCACATGCCCCTTGTTTCAGCACCAGTCGGACACACAAATCTCTGTGTGTAGCCCAGCACAAATCTCTGGGCTACACTTCTCTTTCTGCAAAATGGGGACAGACACTGTCCTGCCATGCAGAAGCTTTGAAGATAAATGCAGTGAAGGCTGTTTAGGATTTTGTGTACTGGCCATGTTCACATATTATAGGACCTGAAGTGGTAAGCTCACTGTTGCACTACCAAAATTTTTAGGAATGGAGAAAGGTAAGGCAATCTCTACCATGTGTGGTGCTGTAATGTGACAGTTTGCAAACAGTATTATGATAAGGTGTCAAGGCTACTTTACACATAGGTCCCTTGCCTGCTCTGCTGTGTGCCAGTGTGGAAAAGGTGAAAGTGTGTGGTGTGAAAGCCTGAGGTGACAGTTCTGCTAACAGTGGAGCAATGACATCAGGAGAAGCTTCTAGAGGGATCCTGAGCTGAACAAGACCCTTCCATGTTGTGAAATTCTCCTGGACCTTCTTCTCAAGAGTCTGACATGGCTGTAAACTAAGGAGAGAAGTGCCTGAAACCCTTTTGCACCCCCCTTACTTTCCAAATGGGTGTTTTCTCTCCTGGAGATTTCTTAAAGGACAGAACAATTTAGCCCCAGTGTAGAACCAGAGTGGGGGGAAACTATTTACACTGACTTCATCTGTGTGTGCTGAACAGTTTCTTGAGCTGCCAAGCTTTCCCTGTGTGTGTGTGTGCGTTGTGTCAGGGCTAGGCGATAAAAGGCTGGACAGCATGAGGTAAGTGTTTAGAGAGCTAGCTGACATCCTGAAAATTACCAGAGACCCTCCCTGGAAACCTCTCACACCCTCTTGCAGGGCTGATTTTCATGGCAGTTGCCCAAGAGCCCGTTGCAGAGCTGGGGATCGTGACTCTTGCATACCTCATGTGAGCTCTGTCGGCTCTGCGGTGGGTTCCAGAGACAAGACCTGCATTCTTCACTTCTGAGCTGCTGCTGAACATCGGGCTGGGCAACGAGCAAATGAGAGACTTGGGTTTCAGCCAGAATGGTATTATTTGAAACACTTACTTGGATGGTGAAAGAACTGAAGAAAAACTATGAGTTTTAGTGCCTTTCTAGGGGACACTGTAGAACTGAATTAATACTATTCCTTTTGGAGAGTTCAATATGATGAAGTTTTGGGTTGGTTTGGTTGGGTTTATTTTTTTTTTTAATTAATGTAGGATGCTCCCACTCCACAGCAAATTTATGTATATTCTTGTAGTTATATCTATACAACTGTTAACTTCCAGTAAAGCTTGGTTTGTTTAGACATTTGCTATAATGGAAGTCTTTCCTGAAATTCACAGAGTGGGAAATCTATATGCATAAGAAAGTGGAATAATTTATAAAAGGGAACATATAGCAGATTAGCAGAGATTATTTTTACGTTGACATATTCAAAATGCCTTATTTCATGTATTTCCTTTAAGAAAGGAAATTTAATGTGGCTGAATGTTTCAAGGAGTAGCTGACAGAGCAGGGCTGGAAGGTACCCCTCTGCTGAGGAATTTGTGGGTGATTGTGCTGGCCCTTTGCACAAGAATCAATCCCTATATCCGAACCAAAGATGTCAGCAATGACTTCTCACTGTCATGCTGTCATACGAACAAACACACGTTAAGGAGAAGTACTACCTTCTCCTCAAGGTCAGGGCTTTCTCAAGACTGTTGACACTTCTAGTTGGTTTTGTAAGACAACATAATAAGTCTGCAAAGCCAGTCTATCCAGTCAGCTGCAGCTGAGGCTGGAGTAAGTTACAAATCCTCTTTTCAACTTGCAGCAAAACCGTACAATGAAATCTGTACCACTGGAGGTGACAATAGTTTGGGAAAGCAGAAACAAGCTGCCAACATTTGATTGTAATTGGCGACTTCATCAGAGAAGCCAAGGAGTAAATAAATCCCTTTTCACCTGAAAAAGCTGTTCTTCCAGTGAAGGACTGAGGCCCTTGTCAGGGGACTCAGTGTGGGTTGAGATCACATGGTCCTGCCTGCACTGTGCTTGTTATGAGGGTAAATAGAACTTATGGTCTCCAGGGCTGTCAATCTGACCTCTTTGAAAATACATAAACACCCAATTCCAGTCCCAGGGAAAGTGATAGGAATCATTCAATTGACTTTGGGTCAGATTCAGTTTTCAGAGCCTGTGTGTTGTACACCTCACTTAAAAATCTGCTGTGTTGGTTCATCAATTTGAAAAGCCAGTGCTTGTGTTCGTAAATGCAAAACAATAGTGTATCTTTGCTCTGCAGGGTGCTGAAAGCCATCTATAAGACATCAACAAAGATGGGTTTGTTTTGGAAAGGTTAAAACACAGTTTGAGGATAATTCTACCCTCCACGCATCCCCTCCTCCCCCCTCTGTAAAATACTGATATTAATTGGTAGATGCTGGAATGTGTTTCTTCCAATCATTTAATTATGCATTGCTTTCATTGTAGCTGGGCTCTGATGCAAGATGTTTATTGTCTGTGTGTAAACTTTTATGATGTCTATGTAAACATGCGTGATGACGTTCACTGTAGCTTTAGTATTGAGCTGCATTCTCCTTTTCCACTCTGTTCTCCTTTGCTTAAACTCACTGTGCTTTTCTTCTGAAAAAGTGAAGCCAACAAAAGCCATGTATTTCTTGCAGAAGGATTCCCTAGCTACAGGATTTGAAACTTTTCCACACACCAAACTTTGGCTCTGTCCTTAAACAAAAAAACCCACACACAACCCACATGAGTGCACGTCTTTAGGTAAAAATCAAGTCAGGGCAAAGTTTGCAAGAGGTAAATCCTTACTGTGCCCATAGTGACGGTTTGCCCAAGCCACCCATTCTCATGTTTACACAGTCATTTCAAACTGAAACGCATACAATATTTACAACTTCTTAAAGCCATTAGTTTACCTGGTTTTGGTCAAGAGGAATGCCAGAAAAAAACCTGTCTCAACAGTCCAGCAGAGAAGGCAGTCTGTGTGGCCAGTGTCCTCATGTTCCAGAGGGCTGTTCATTGCACCTGGAAGTCTCAAATGGCTCCACAGTTAGTGACCTCCCTAATTACTTTTCCTTCATTTGTTTTCTCAGCTTCTTCATAATGAGCAGTTGCTGGGAGGTGTCAGTGAACACACTTTTGCCTAATTATGGACCATTCCAAACACGGCAGATTGGAAAGTTCTGCTCTTGCCTTCAGTGCTCTTGGAAAAGAACAGGTGGAGAAAAAAGCAGAGAAAACAGAGAGGGATTTTACAAAGAATGTCACAGGGCTCACTGAAGAGAGAGAGGGGGGATGAGCAGGAATATGAAGAAAACTTTCAAAATGCTTTAGAAATTTAAATGTATTGAAGCTAAAAGCAGTATCTCTAAGGGGTAAAAGGAGGTAAATTATCATCATATTTGTCCTGATGGATATGCAGGATGTAAGGAAACTAAGGACAAATCACAAAGGGCCCCGTTAAGTGCTAAAACTCAAGCTTTGCAGTAGCAAGCTCTTGGATGTCCATGTGCCCAGTGCCGCTGGCTATGCACTTAGAGTATGTCTGCACATGCTTTTGCAGACAGATGCAAGTGTACTGTGTCTGTGTTGTAAGCTGTCCAGGTCTGAGTTAGCTCTAGCCATCAACTGTGCAGTCATGGTGCTCTAATTAATAAACTTGGCCTCTTCTAGTTATGTCTACATGACTTCTCCAGAACCACTTCATACTTAGTTGGTCTCTACTGCAGGTAGGATTTACCCTCTCATTTATGCAAAAGGCTCTATAGGTCTAACTTTAGCTGGGCTGCCTTAGGCACTTGGCTAGTAGTCCAACTAATAAAGAAGTCTGGTTAATAAGAGATGCCAGAAACATATGCTTCTGAAGCAGGACTTGTGTAGTCTTTCTGAACATAAGGGAGGCTTCTCTTTGTGAAAAAGGTTCATAGTTCTCAAAACTGCCCTGAGTCAGATGATCTGAAAATGGGAATAGGTGAACTTTTCTAAGTCCTTCCAAAGGAGATGGTGTGGTTGGCAATTCCATCTTCTCTCCCACAAACAGCTCTGTGAGTTAGTGTGGTTACTTAGGGACCTGATAGTGACAGGTTACAGAAGCCTTAGGCTGATTTATTAGGTGCCAAACATGAGGTCATATTAATGCTTCCCCCATACTCAGGCCAGAAAACTATAATGGGTTCCTTTTCATCTTCCTTGTTTCATAACACTGGATATTCAAGAACCATCTGGACTCAACTCTGTGCCACGTGCTCTGGGATGGCTCTACTTGAGCAGGGAGGTGGCACCAGATGACCCACTGTGGTTCCTTCCAACCTTCCTCACTCTGGGATCCTGTGAGAAGATACTTAAGCTCTCCCAATGCCAGCCTGAGGATCCAGTTAGTGCTGTTTGATCTCTTACTGTTCCTGAGAAGAAGATCATTACTGCACACCCAACAGGATGTCATGCTGTTCGGTCTAGAACTCCAGGGACCGAGGCACATTCTTTTCACATCAGATAAGCTGTTCAAGTCAAATCTTTTTCTTTTTCTTTTTTTTTTTTTTTTTTTACCAACCATAACAATTAAACGAATATTGATATGGGTGATTTACTTTGTTATATATTCATAGCTAAGTTAGGCTGTTGTGTCTCTGGTTATTGCACTTGGCAGATGGGGGAAAATGTACTGAATTGATGGAGTCAAAGAAGCTGCTGACAGTTATATTTCTATTGCTGAAAGCAGAAGCTAAGAATATACTGGTTTATTATAGTGTTAATACATAACTTACAGGGACACTAGATAAGTAGAAAACTTGACATGAAGTTATTCTTTGTATGTTAATCCTTAAAAAGTATTTTATCTTCTATGATTTTTTTTCTTAGCTTGGAGCCATCTCTTTCTCTATAACCTGTTAATAAGTTATTTATGATGTGATTCCAGACATCTAACTTCATTCTCCTTTAGCATCCAGAATGAATCAATATTTGGAATTTATAAGACCTCTCTAACGGATTCAGATTTTGCAACTTGTCAAGAAGAATCTTAGATCTAAATAGCTACTAAAATGACACAAAACCTTGGGGAGACTGGCAATATAGCCTGTTATGAAGGTTTATGTAGTCCTCCTTGTCCCCAGATTATTTTTAATTCCATTGTGGCAAGATCCCAGGTGACTCTTCAGTCCATTAGAATTTTTTCAATTAATGAAGACAAGGTAGAAGAATTGTTGGCAATAGGCTTGATTTGAAGTGCAGCTCTTGCAGTGCTTAGGAACTCCCCACTTTCAGACTGGAGGCAATTATATTTTTCAGTGGGAAATCTCAGCTATAGGTTGTGTGAGAGTACAGTATTCTAATTTTAAAAAAGAAAAAAAAAAAAGGAAAAAATTTAAGCTAGTTGGAACTGAATTATTAAAGGAATCTTACCTTGAAAGAGGAAAATAGGTCAATATATTACGTATGTGATGTGAAATGAAACCTGGTGCAGTTCCATATTCCACCCACCCAACAGTACTCAGCAGTCTAGTAGATCACTGGGATTATAAATCCACTGAACATGGTTTATTCATATATGGTTTATCCTGTAATTCCTGCTGCAATCACAGAAATGGACATCCCATTAATGAATGCTTAGTACATTAGCCGCTCTTTTTGTTTTTTCTTCTGACCAAACTGAGTTTGCCACTATCTGCTGTCAAAAGATTACTCTTGGGGAGGCCTAGGGCATTGCTGAGGCACAGCACTTTGCAAGCTACCATGATTTTTGTTCTTTAATACAGAACAAATTATCTGAAAACAGGGGAGAAGGAACAGAATCAGCTGAAATTTAAACACAGAAAGAAAATTATTCCTGTAACTAGTTTAGTCACCTAAACAATGGGCATTGACATTGGTTTATTTTCATGTGATGTGTTCACCCTTCCCAGGAAGCAAACGATAGACACGTTCTTCTGCACGAGTGACCTGGAGAGGCCTTTACTTCTGCACACACCATCAGCTTGTCTTATTTTCATGGCTGAAGCAAGAAAACGCAGAGCACTTTCTGTCAAGTCCAGCAGTCTATGGTATCTCGGTTCTAAGCCAACAGTGGGACCAGGTCTCTTGGTTAAACAAGACAAAACAAGCCATATGAGTTACTTCTGCTGATATAAGAAGAGGAGCTCTGTTAAAAATTAATACACAGATACAAACTGACTTGTGGTCAAATTGGTTTGCTGTCACTAACTTCTTTTGCTACCTACTGTTCACTTTAACTCGACTATTTCTTCTGCTAATGTAGTATGATGAGATCTCTTTGTTGTTGCACAGTGGTCTATGGTTCTTTTCAAGCTTTAGTCAACTGTTTAACAAAATTAACATTTCTGAATTCACACTTCAACCGTCTCCATCAAAACATTTAAATCAAGTTTAAATAGATTTTAAAATGCCTGATTTGCTCATTACACTCAAAGCATGGAGCTGGATGCAGCTGGTACTCTAATTAACAATTTGTTGTCAGAGCTACAGTTTGTTAAATATACTATGTTGATATCTTTTTTTCTGATGTTTGCACAGAAAAACAGGAAAACATTATTCGTTAAGTGTACTTCTAAAAGAGAGATGACAAAAGCTCTTCAGAATCTCTGTGTGATCTAATTGAACAATAATGAGGAAGCTTTTAACCGAGAAAACAATTCCTAATGTTTGAAGAAGATCTTGGGTAGGTAGTAAGTTTTCATATCATTTATGAAACCAGACAGACACAGCTTTTTATCCAGAACATCAAAGCACAAGATGTGATCTATATTCTGTATTATTCCAGGGATCACTTAATCCACTGTTAGTCAATGTTTTCCTTTCAAACACTGAAGTTTAAATTTTTACTATTTACAGATTACTATTTGTGAGAGGGATGGAAAAGGAGGAGTGCTTTTATTTTGCCTGATTCAAAACATCTGTCTTTGCTTTTCCTTTCTCAACAAATTTACTTCAGTTCACTTCATAGACACATATCTAGTTGCCTTTCACTTTTCCTGTTATCTGTATTTTCTATTCTGTCCTTTCAAACATTTTGTGTAAGAGCCTTCTTTGTGATTCCTATGGGCTTTTACCTATGTTCACTGATTCCCCAGATTCCCCCAAATTTAATTGTAAAGCACGTCTTCTGTTATGGTTATACTAGTTCTTGTTGGTTTGTAATTCAAAACCACTAATCATGTCGCATTTTTCTCCACAAATGGTCTCATTCTTTTACTTGAATCTACTAAGATACTCGGTATGAGTCAAGAAAATGGGTGTGCCTGTGTAGTAACCAAACTGTCAGGGCAGCTCCAAGGGGTTACTGAGCCCAGTGCTTAAGTGGTTGGGTGGGAGCTTTACAGGGACTGCTGGGCATTTCCCAGCACCTCGGATGGCTCTGGGTGACTGCAGCAGGGGGGCAGTGCCCGGGGCAGCTCTGGGTGACTGCAGCAGGGGGACAGTGCCCGGGGCAGCTCTGGGTGACTGCAGCAGGGGCACAGTGCCCGGGCAGCTCTGGGTGACTGCAGCAGGGAGACAGTGCCTGGGGCAGCTGAGCTGCTCACAGTGCTTAAAGTTAGGAGGAGTATGTGTAATGAAACCCTTGTCGTGTTAACGTGCCCTATCGGCACCGAATCTGTTTGAGTCTGTAGAATATAAACCTGTGCTGGGATAAAATTTACGTGAGGTAAAGAAAATGCAGCATTACACGTTATTCTTTAATACAGCAAACCTTTTTATTTCGTGTGTTAACCAAATTTCTGAGTGCATGTTGCTGCATTTATCTGAGACACAAACAAGGTTATCTGACTGGGAATATTTTCTGTGCAATAATTATTCCACTTGCTCTCATGATAGTTCTTCAAAGAATTTCCCCTGCAGTGTGAAAAATCAGTCAGAGCTATTCTAAATAAGGCTGATCTCAAATCTTCTCTCATTCGTTCACATAAGGAGCTGGTGTGAATTTTTCATGTCTGCAAATCATATTCAGTTAAGTGAGAAATCTGAGACTTTCACCCTAATCAATGAGGTCAGAGGCAGCATGTCATCCTGACTAATGTCTACCAATGTCAAGAAAGGCCCTCATCACATTAAAATGCAAACAAAAGTAATTTAGGACCCAAGCTGCCATTAACTTCCTTTGTTTCTTGGATCGTTATTTTCCTTTAACCTGTTGTCTTTTAATGACTGTGCTGGAGACCTTTCTTTCTATTAAAAAGTATTTCTATTAATGGTTATAAAAATACGCTGGTGGATACTGCATAAATACCACCATCTTTCAATAATGCTTATTTCTCAAGATTGCTGCAGTCAGAACCGAAACATGGAACGAGTAGCTTTGCTCTGTTTTTATAATGTAATTCAAGCTTAGGCCACAATGTGACTTGTTGCCTTTGTGCTGTTTTTGTTTTCCCCCCGTAGCAGCAGGGAAATCAAATTCAGTGTTCACTGCTTGTCAGTGGTAAGCGTGGCCCAGCATAGATGGGCTGTCATGAGGATTGTGTTGTCAGCAGGTTGCATGAAACAGGAACATCCAGAATGTTTTCACTGGTTATTTGCCAGAGACATATGAATCCTGTTGATCAGTACACAGCCAGGCCTGTGTGTATGTATATACACACATATATATGCATAAAATGTGCACCTGCACAGTCACTGAGCCTCTTGAAATCCAAAAGCAAAGTATATACACCAAGGCATATTCAGATTGCTTTGGTTTGGTTTTTAAACATCAATTCAAAACCCTGAACCTGGCAACAGTAAAATCTTTGTAGTAAAATTCATCATTAAAATAGATTTCGTGCTTTATTTTTAAACGTCACACGTTATTCCACATTGCTTTGCTGATAATGGAATGAGCTGGAGAGAGACTATGAATGGAAAGAGAGGACCCACACATGGGCCTAAAGCTATTTTAAATCCCTGTTTCAGGGCTTAATGATGCATGAAGTATTCCTTGGGCTCTCGCTGCTGGGATGATTTCCACTTGGCATCATTGTAAGAAATGGAAAGCTTGTGCTTTGGTCTGATAGCCTCATATCCAGGATGTCACTAAACCTGGACAGTGTCCATTAGGCAGAATTGAGAGTGATGCAGCCACGTGTTGGCATTCAGCTCCATTTACTCCAGCGTGTTCCTGGGGTGAGAGAAACATTTTACACTAAGCACCATTCATTGAAATAATTCTATGCTTTCAACTTCCAAGGAATGACTTTGGAGAATGTAAAGGCTCTAATTATGAATATTCATGCACTTCATACACACTATTGCAAAACTCACTGCAGGCTCTTTGTGTTGCTTAGGAATATTACAAAGCTGGAAAATTCTATATACCTACTCATGTTGATTTTTATAGAAAATGTTTTAGCAATGAAATACAGAAAAACAAAATTCTTCTGAATTCAATACCTAAAGACAGGTTTTTTGAAACAAACCATGAGTAATTATACTGCCCTGTAAATGTCACTGTCAAAACTTCCACCTCTAGCAAGGTTACAGACAGAAATGAGAGAGAGACACCAAATGGACAATTAATATTCTTTCTTTCAGTAGTCAGATATTAGATTAGCAATTATTCAAGTTGTGTTAGTGCAACAATGCTGTGCTTAGGTCTTCCTCTCTTCTGACTTGCACCAGCTCCAGTGATAGCCTTGTGTTCACCCTCAAACTGAGGTTAGTGTTGCAGCTATGCAGGGGGAGATGATTTCAATACAGGGCCTGGCAGGGGAGAAGAGAAATGGTAACTTACTGTTTGTCTTTCAGATAGCAGTTAAAATAAGAGCAGTTGAGAGAATCCAGTTATGGGACTATGGA
The DNA here is from genome assembly GCA_013399855.1 of Oxyruncus cristatus. Taxonomy (NCBI): domain Eukaryota; kingdom Metazoa; phylum Chordata; class Aves; order Passeriformes; family Cotingidae; genus Oxyruncus; species Oxyruncus cristatus. Next base: position 3,840,362 of record VXAY01001630.1, on the reverse strand, counting down.
GTATGAACCAATTAAAATGACCCAAGTATAAAAGGTTATGCAGGAAAACGATTCCATCCCCTTTCTTCTTGGTGTTTTGCCATGTTTGGCTTTTGCGCAGAATGTTGAACTGAAATGGGGCCCTTATTACCAGCTCAAGAGAAATAAATTTTTAATTCCTTTTCCTTATGTTATAGAGCGCCTTTATTTTACAGGCTTGACAAAGACCAGGAAGAACTTTTTAAGTTTGACTTTATATACGCGGCATCTTTGCCACCTGAAGTGGAGCTCATTTGCTTTGACATTGGCTGAGCAGCCACTCACAGTGCTGAGCAAATAATTCATCCTCACTTTGACACATCCTCTAGTTATTAAAAGATGCCAGCATTTGCCCAAACTTTTTGACAGTCATAGGATGGTTTGGGTTGGAAGGGACCTTAAAGATCACTTTGTAATTAATGTACACTAGGGACTCTAGCTTTGCCCAGTTCCTGACATTTTAGTGGAAGACAACCCAAAAAGATAATGTTACTGTTCTCCCCTCAGTTTGTGCTGAGCTACTAATTTAGATAAGGAAGTCTGTAAGTAAGCCCTGAACCATAATGTTTTTCTGAATTGTAATCTTCCATGACTATGCACTTATCTTTTGGTCATAACATTAGCCAGGACTTTTCTCAAGCCTGTTTGAATGAATGACACCCTGATGGCAGCAACTGTCATTATATCCATCCTGTGGCTAAATAATGAGGTGCTGAGATCCTAAGCAAACAGAGTAAAGGGTGATTTATGACCACTGGTCTGACTCATGCCATTGATGCATGAAGGTGACAGAACATAACAAGGAGAATTCTTACGCAGTTAATTTAGTGAGGGGGAAAGTGAATGTGTAAGATGATTGTTCTCACACAGCTTAACCTTAGGCATGTGGTCTAAAAACCTAAGTTGGGAGACTAGTCTCTCTCTGATTCCTACACAGTCAGCAAAAAGAGATAGTCCTTCCACTATCTCTTACAGGAGCAATACAGAACAGGAGCCTAATCTAACTCAGATTCTTGATTCTAGGTGATTGAGATGTGCTTCATTTATATTGGATTCTTATTAAGACTCAATATCGTACACTGCAAGATAAACTGACTTACCAGTCCTGTTTTTGTCAGGAAAGGCAGTTATGATAGGAGAGACTCTGCACATATAAACCCAGACTTGTCGATACACTGTGTGAATCTGAAGGCAAACTGCAATTAGATGCTGAAGGGTTGTGGACATTTTCCCTGAATATTTTACACAAACAAGTTATTTGTTCATTCAATAAACCTGAAGGATTTCAAAGCAACTGTTTACATTAAGGATGAAACAGAAAATTTTGCTTGGCAGAATTCCATTGTCACGGCTGGAGAGTTGTCAAGCAGATACATAAACATTTGGGAGCTAATGTGTTTATCCTGAAGGGACAGCTCAAGCCAAAACCGTAATTTTTAGCTGGAACATCCTGATGTGTTAGTGCACACACACCTATTGGTGGAAACAAAATGACCAGTGTTGGCTGGCAAGTCTGTTTTTGGAGGCCTGGCTTGAAAATTCTACACAAGCAAGTGCTCAAGCACAAGCTCCTGTTACTGCAGGCAGAAGAATTTATGCCTCTTATTGTCATTCTACTTTTAGTGTTACAGTGAGTCACAGTGTCTGAAATTGTTAGGAAGTCTAAGTTGGGAGGAGGAGGTAATTCCTAGAAGAGAGCAAAACTGGTGTGTCTTGTATAATACTGCAGGAACAGATGCCTTTCGTTACTTCTTGGGGTAACAAAACCCCAAGCAAGCTAAAGGATGGAAGCTAAGGAAATACTGTGAAGCTGCATTCATGGGTGTTTATTCAAATGCGCTCAGTTCAACCACACTCAGTTTTCCTTTTCATTTTTCATGATGTATACGGGCCTTTGTTTGTCCCAGTTCCTGGGAAAGGCTGCACATATATAGACAGTTAAGAAAAAGAGGCTAATGATTTATTTCCAGCTTGGAAGAAACAATAACTGACCGTGTAGCTCACAAGCAGCTTCACAAAGTACCAAATAGACCCACTGAAAAACAATAGTTTTTCAAACCCTGCCAGGCTGTAATATACTTATGAATAAAGTTATGCATAACCAACAGCTTCATAAATACCAAAGTCTCTTTGCAGAAAATTACAAACAAATGATTTATTCATGCCATACATAGTTTATTACAGATAAAACCCCTGCATCCCTAATTGCAAGGCTTGCTCTGTTTCCTTCTCTTGTATGTGTAAGAAAGTGAGGAAAGCAATTACAGTGGACCATTATTTGCCAGCAAAATATAAATTCTCTGAAGGAGAGTGGGCTAATTGAAAAGCCTTTTGCTAATTGTAGAACTGTTTCCTTGGAGCTATTTAACAGAGTTTCTTTTCATAGAACCCCTCTTTGAGGGGGGGAGGGAGTTCTTCATTACAGAGAAACATATATATATTTAGCTTTCAATTCTTGATGCTTCCTATGGCTGAAATGCAAAGGCTCAGATTGTGTTGAATCAGTAAAAAAACTTCTGCTAGTTATGATTTCTCATAATCCAAATCCCTACGAAACTATCACACCTTAATTTGCTAAAAAGAATGGAGAAAGAAGGAAAAGAAAGAAGAAGAAAGAGAAAGAACGAAAGAGAGAAAGAGAAGAAAGAGAGAAAGAAAGAAAGAAAGAAAGAAAGAAAGAAAGAAAGAAAGAAAGAAAGAAAGAAAGAAAGAAAGAAAGAAAGAAAGAAAGAAAGAAAGAAAGAAAGAAAGAAAGAAAGAAAGAAAGAAAGAAAGAAAGAAAGAAAGAAAGAAAGAAAGAAAAAAATAGAAAGAAAAATAGAGAGGGAGAAAGAAAAGAGAATAAGGTGATGTGAGGTTATCTCTCTGCTTGAGAACCCCAAGGACAAATTTACTGGCTGCTTGCTCACTGTGAATGGGTTCAACAAAAGTAGTGCATCCAAGGGAATCTGAACATCATTCTTGCCACTTTTTACATTCTGTTATGATGCCAGGCTTTTGAAAGGGCATTAAGAAAATGTTGGCAGCGGAAGGTGGAGGGGAAAGGCCAAGATCATAATTCAAGCCTTCAGCCTGGCTGTTTTTCCTGTAGCTGTGGTGCAATGCCAAAACCGCTTGAATGCAGACTTCCAGGAGTCTGATCACTCTCACCTCTGATAAACTTCAAGCCAAGAGGTGGAGATGGTAAACATCCATGCTGTCAAGAATACAGGCATTTTCCCCAGTTTTCTAGGCAAGATCCACCTGCCAGGTGCTGATTTATTGAATCCTCTGGCTTTGCATTATAAGTGCAGGAAAGCAAAAATTGCACAAAACAAGAGAGGCATGATCTGTGCAAGGCACTCATTGCATTCAAGGTCAGCATGTCAGCATGGCAAAAATGACTGATTTGTTACGTTTCATGTCATCCAAATGATTGTCTTCAGTGAAACATGGTTATAGAAGAAATGCATGTCTGCTTAGAAAATTAACCTCAGTCCTTAGACATTAGTGAGAGAAAAGTTCTGCCCCATCAGTGATAAACAAACTCTGTATTGATCTGTAATTGTTCATGCACATCAATGCTTTCTCTCATGTGACAAGATCTCAGAGAAGAGATGTAAATTTAAGAGGTAGTAGTAGTATAATTTATGTAAGGGTTAAAAGGTTAAAAAAACACCCAGCACTAAATTAGTCCAGTTTAGTTTTCTCCGTGCTTGCTGAGGCATATCACAGGCAAGGACAGGGATTGCTTTGGTGTTTCTCTCCAAATGAGGGATTTAAGACGCCCTCTAGTCTTTACCAGGTGACCCAAGTAGCAACCTTATGTTTTGTTAGATAAAATTATTAATATTTTGTCAGAGCCTAAAGTAAAAGGTGTGTGAACTGTGAAACAGGCAACTCTGACTTCCTGTGCCTCTTTCAGCAAAAATTTCTCTGTGGGACTTCTTCCTTTCCAACCTGCATATAATGCCTTTGAATCATCCCATTTTCCCAACCCGTGAAAGGCACCGGTGACTGATGAAGAGTGAGAGATTTTATCAGTGTTTTAGTGTTTTCAGGAGCCAAAAGCACAGTAGGAACTGGACAGAAATATTTCACACTGAAAATAGTGGATTCCTCAGGGATTATTTCTTGTGCTCTCCTAGACAAACATAAGGCAAGTGCCAGCTTTGATTAGGGATTTTTTCTTTTAATCTGTGGCATATCATATAATGTTCTCAAGTAACATGGTCTGGATTAACTTAGCTTGGGAAGTACTTGCGTTTCTCAGTTCACGAAGAATATCCTCACAGGTATTCCTAAGGTGGCAGTTCGAAGTCATGCATATATGTAGGGAAAATCCAGCAGAGATACATCAGATTACTCGTTCCCTGTGTCATCTTCATACAGTCCTTTGTCTCTGCTACTCTTTGGTTTGAAGGGATCGTGTGCGATGAGTTGTGATTTGAGACCCTCTCATGATGCAGGAACTCAAAGATGCAGAATTAAGGCTGTGCGTTCTACTGCTTGGCTTCGCAGTAGGATTGATGTCCCTTGAAATCATGCCCACATATATGTGTGTGTTCCTAAGATTAAAAAGGAAATCTGCAGTGTACTCACCCCATCCTACGGCAACAGCAGGGTTATGTCTGGAAAGCCAGAAGTATGGAATAGATGTCCTCCATCTGAGCCGCCCAATCAACATCAGCTGGCTGCAGAAGGACATTGTGTTTGCAGAAGGAGAAGAAGGATCAATCCTGAATCTCTAAGTGTATTATGGAAAGTTCAGCCTGTGTTTTTTTTCTGCTCAACCTCTGAGGATAGAAGACTCCCTACCCAAAGGACTGCAACATAAGCTTGTGGTACCACATATTGTACCAGGGAATGGAACTGGAAACTTGGTGGGTGAGGCACAGAGAAAATAAAATTTTGCTGGATGAGTGACTGGGAACACCAAGCACACAGCAGCAGGTTTGGGGGATGGGATACAAGTAATCTGTGCACTCCTGCCCACATCTGGTTTTCCTCCCTTGCTTGTGATGAGCTTTGTTACGCTGATACATGCCGCTACACACTGAGCTCTGAACCCTTGCAGGCCCTAATTCCCTCAGGCTAGCTTATACTGTATTGATTCTTCAGCTGTGGTTATCTCAGCAGGATCCATATCCAAAATTAAATTAATTTAGAAGTAACTTCTGAATACTGAAGAATTTATTTAGAGGTTTTTTATTTTAATAACAGCATAATATATTGTTATAATATATTGTTATAATATTGTTTACTTCTACTGGACCCATTGTATTATGCGTATTATTTGTGTAGTGAAACTGTAATGGAAATCTACAAAGTGATTTTGTTATATGAGGTTTACATCTCTAGATAGAAAATAACAAACTCTCCCACCAAAATTCGCCTCTTATTTGCATGTCAGCCCTTGAATCCTATGTTGTTCATGCTCTCTGATGGGAGAAAACTTTAAGCAAGATTCATGTGGAAGTTACAGGAGGGATAATTTTAAATTGTTGTTAAATCTGATTTATTACTTGCTGAACACTGATGAGGGATTTGGCATTGCACAGGTGCATTTGAGGGAGCTCTGCTGTGCATCTGGGGGATGAAAGGGACAGTCACGTGCCTTTACATGGGGCTGTAAATGTATGAGGAAGCAAAAGTTGCTAAAAAAATTAAAAGGCAGCACATATAGCTATTCTGTATACTTCTGAATGGAAATAGCTGAGGAGTAATAGAATCTGTAGCTCTTCTGATTCAGCAGTGTCCTACCTACTTTTGAGCCAGGGGTTTGCTGCAGTGTTCTGTTTCTCCTTTTGCAGGTCAAAGATGGTCACTGAACAGGCCTTTGGTATCTTTGTCCAAATGTGCACTGAAATGACAAGTATGACGAGCTGCAGAGGCTCTGTGCCTCTGTTCTACTCTCCAGCAGATTTATTTAGGACTGTTTAACTCCCACTGACATAGTTGGCGATACTTGTTAAACATTGTTTCCTCATTTTTGAATCCAATCAGATGAGGAGAGGTGTAGGGTTGCAGTAAATGTTTGTCTGCCCAGCATCAGATAATAGAGAGAACAGAGGCTTCTTGGTGGGTGGCATCGTGTGAGCAGGTGAAATGGGCATCCCTGCTAAGATACAGATTTCCTTGCATGAAGGCAGCAGTAAACTCTGGCAGACCCTCAGTGTATGTATCTCCTCTTCACATTCCTAGAAAATGAAGTGGTACATTGCTCGGGATAAATGAGGAGTATAATTAACAAATAAAGGGATCTGGTTATCAAGCTGCAAATAAATAAAGTAGAGCAATAGAAGGAAAATGCATTACAGTGAAAAATCTTTTTTTGCTGGCATTTTGTGCTTTTTGAATGCAACCTTAACCTGGTGTGTGTGTTATATACATGAAATACATATGAACATTGTTAAGGAAAGAAGGGGAGCATCTTGCTTCAGCTGGTGATTGGTTTGTTATACCAGCCTTCATGATTTGCATCCCTTGGAATTCAGATTGTCCAGAGGCTCTGCTTACTCATTAAAATTTGATTCAAACATACTGCAACTTAGAAAAGGGGTTTCAATAACAACAGTGAACCTCATGTTTTATAGTCTTTTGAAGCTTGTTAAAGTTAGTGATGAGTTCTACAGGTCATTATATACATTCTTGCAAGGAAGATGATTGCCAAGCAGCATTGACCAGAATTCCGTATTACAGTATTAATATCACTAGCAAACATGATCTTTAAATAAGGGAGTTAATGAGAAACTAGAACTGTGTTGTTAGCTTGTTCTCCAGAAACAAAACAATGGATGGAGATTGCTGGAACACACACGCATTTGACCTTTTCCCCAGACACCCACAGAAAGTTTTATACAACGTCGAGAGTACAGAATACACTTTAAAATGTGTGTGGGGAAAAGTGACTGTGTCTTTCTGAAGGCACCTATTTCCAAAATGTTCCTGAACGTGCCAAAAGTAGGTCTGTTTCACGTACTGAGCTGCCTGAAGCTGTGGCTGCACCTCGTCCTGGTGGCAGGTGGGCTCTGGCTCCGGGTCAGTCCCAGCTATGGGACTGACCAGCACTGGCGCTTCAGGGGGTGCCCAGAGCAGCCAGGCAGTGAGAACACTGAGCACTGCACACCCCACAGGGATTCAAAGCAAGAGGGCATTGAGGCAGAACTGGCAGGACTTGTTCCTGTGTCCCATCTCCCAAACAAACTCAGCCTTTTCTCTGCTTCTCTGATCCAATCATTAGTTTGCGATTCATTCCCATGGAGTTTGCTTCAACAAATTTGTTCTTTCAGTCACACAGTTTGCCTACAAGTCGAGATACTGAAAAAATGAGAAAAATGGCTGTGGCTCCTTTTAGCTTCATTAACTCAGGGCAGGTTTTAATTTATTTTTAAGCTTCTAAAAGCTCTTCAGTATTGATTTTTTTTTTTTTCTGTAGTTTCTTGTGCGTTTTCTACCTTATCTTGTACTTTAGGGAACAGATAGGGGAAACTGATGACCTAGATTCTGCTCTTGGATTTGCCACACAGTACCAATAGCATTTGACATACTGAGGCATTTTTTATATAATATAATATTAAGATATTTATCTACCTACTTCAGATGTTTCAAAGAAAATTCATTACTGTTTGTGATGATCTCCATTTTGTCAAGCGCCACAGCAATATGATAACTTCACTCAAAGTTTGCAATGGCAATAAATAATGAATGCCACACTTCTAAACATTTGTGGAAGAAATTTATGATCTTATTTGCATGTGCAACTTAATCTGTCCTTCTTTCTGCACTTGGAGGCGAAGTAACTGTGGGTTTAAAAATGAGTGGAGAAATTGATAAAGGAAAATCCACTGCAAGCTATTAAATACCAAAATACAAGTTCTCACTTAGGAAGTCTAAATACAGCAGCCTGGTATTTTGAGGAGGCATCCCTGTAAGCTTCACTCGGCCTTTGCCGGTGCCACAGTCAGTGCTGGGAGACCTCGGCCTGTGCTCTGACCTTTTCTGCCCTTTTCGGTCTTTTAGCTTGGTAATCTTCTTTTTGTGTCCAAACACAGATCAGTTTTGCTGCCATGCCTTCCATATATGTGGATGTCCAAAGCACTAGATTCTCCTCAGCATGTGACAGTCTCTCTCACCTTTGTATCATGATGTGACCAGACAAATACGTGTCAATGCAAAGTCCTTCGGAAGAAGCTGCAATTAGACTTCAGAAATATTATGCATTGCTTCTGATGTGACATGGTTTCATCTCAAAAGTCTAAATCACTGGCACTTTGAAAGGAATTCTGTAGAATAAAAATGCACCAACCTTGCCAGTCATTCTTGTGAGCAGGGACCTTCACAAAGAATTAAAATGGAAAAGGAATCATAGTATGAAAACACTGGCTCTAATGCACTCTCTCTCTCAATCTGTTCTGTTGCAGAAATTTGTGAAGAGTGCTTTACACACTGGTAGAGCTAATAGAGTAGGAGGTGGAACACTAATTACAGTACAAAGCAGCACTTAGAAACCCTTGGCAATACTTAGCTGCAATAATGTACCCTATAGACTCTAAGCTTCAACATTTCAACCAGGGTTTCAGGCTCTCAGTTTTTACTCAGTAGAGCTTCCAGCAAGGCACCCATTGACGTCAATGGGAGCTGGGCCTAAATGAGAACAGCAGATCCTGGCCCCTGAATTGTAACTCTCTGTGTAATACAGTTTTCCTGCTGGTTGGGACACACATTTATGTACCTCTTTATGGAAGATTCTCATTTTTCAGTCCTGCAATGGAACAATGAAAAGCAACTTGCCATGAACTTAATGGAGCCCTGAGGGCTTCTGGGAGGGGTGGCTGTGAGAGCACCCCTGCTTGGCATTGGGATCTGACACTGTCTCTTGAATTTAACTGAACTCAAGTAAGACACTGGCCCTTCACTGTTATAATTATTGGAGGGACATACCAAGCAACATGTGCTTGGTCAGCTACCCTGTTTTCTCCTAAGCAGTGCATTTACAGCACACACACAGTCTGAGATGATTATTCTCTTATCATTTATGGTATCTAAACTTTCTTCCTGATAAATCTAGTTCATATAGATTGACAGTTCAGACAATGTGTTTTCTGGGTCTCGGGAGGAAACGTATGGCTCACTTTTGGTTTAGTAACTTACAGAGATTAAGTTTTGCATAATGTGACTGTGAGGCGGGTGATACTTTGTAATGCTGTGAATGCAATTAGTGAGATAAATACAGAGCTAAATTCATTTTCTCTGAAAAGAGGCAATCTGATTGCTATGCAAAAAGCACCTTTATTTGTGATACTGGCGGTTCATAATGTGGTTAGCAATGCACAGAGTGGCATTTTGATTTGCAGCTTTAAAGAATACTGAGATGAATAAAACATGGAATTAATTGCCAGAGAAGAACCTTTGCCAGACTAGATGAGATCTACTGTGCTGAATAGAAGCTATAACCTATGACAGGCTCTGTTCCACTCCCAAAGGAAATGATGTCAATACCAGGAAAGGTTAAAAAGCACTTCAAATAATTTCCAGGACCAGAAGTCCCTCCCCTTCATATGTAGGTTGGGGGTAAACACATATTCCTGTATTCTTATCATCCTGCAGTATGATTAGAACAGAGCTGTGTAAAATATCAAACTCCATGCTTTGTATTAGTAAACTTGAATCCATGGTGCAGTTGATTTTGACCTAGGGAAAGCTCTTAAGTTGGAAGAATAGGCAAATCTGGATGTTTTGATATATGGAGGATTCCATATGTGAAGTTGTATATGAAATGTTCTAAGTACCTGCAAAACGTTGCTGAAATCAGAGAACACTCCACGTGCCCATGAGAATCACCAGTACCAGTTTAGGAATCTCGATTTGTGCACGTGTGTTTGAAGAGGCTGGAGGACTCTGGTTGTGCATCTCTAAGTAGCTGTTGTTGAAGTGAACTTGCTCTGTCAATAGATGGATTTATAGGGGAAATTGAATTAGTCAGTTCTGTGTCACAGTGGCAGTCCAGAAGAACAACACGCATCTATAATTTTAGGAAACATATAGTAATGGATATTATTTGGTTTCCATTATTTTTTTACAGAGCTATTAAATGCAGCTGAAGTTTGTTGTGGATTTGCCTAGACAGATAAATTTTTTTAAACAATAACCAACAAGTTTTAAGCACTGGGAAAACTGGTCAGTAGAGAAGTATGAGAAGATGCCAACCCCACAGTCTGTCCCTGTGGGCTGTTTCCAAGAGACAAAAAGAAAGCCAAGAAGTTTCGTGGAGGCCCAGCGGGGCTGAAAGGGATTTGCAGAATTTTTGTGGAGTTTTTCATCAGTGCTGCAGCCCACAGGGTAACTGGTTGTACAGGTTCCTCACCCTGTCCAAACTGTGCTAGAGGCCTGCACTTCATTTCAGAGAGCTGAAAAGGACCTTGAAACTGCACGTTGCTGTCCTCTGGGACTTCTGTGTTAGTGGTCTTTTCTTGACAAATGCAACCATGCTGAGGAGAATCTATTCAAATAAATAATCTAAGAAGATGCAAGTCCCTTGTTCACCCTCACGTTTCCAGTGATGTATTTCTGTTGACTGGTGATACGTCTTTCAGATTCAGTAAGGGAAGGAAAGACAAATTTTTGTGGGTTCTCATGGACTTCATTGACTGCAAACAAGTTACTCAGATAACAAGCAAAGGAGTATCCAGTGTCAGTGCTCACACATCTGTTGTGTTTGGCAAGAACAGCAGCTGCACCAGCACAGCAGAACTGTGAGGTAGTTGTGGGGCTTTTGCTCTGGGAGGAATCAATAACCAAAGGAAGAGGAGCAACTTCTATCCTTCCTTTACCAGATTTTCACACAAAATACACACAAACTCCTGCAAATCTAGATGTTAGATTTATATCCCAATGTGCTTTCAGGAAGCACATTTAAGTGCTGTGTTTATGTGTCTAGGGCAACACGATATGGAGGAGGAGAAAAGATGGTTTTAAACCTCCTGCTCTAGTAAACGGTGCCAGAGAACTCCCTGAACAGCACAGCCCTTCCTGAGGCTGTGACAGGAGGGAGGCTCACTGATGTGGGGTAGGGGAATACGATTTCAGTTACAGCTTAATTCTTGTGTTTGTAACGTGAATGATAGTAGAGATGGAAGAAGGAAATGAGATGTTTGAAGGAAGGAATGCATGACAGATTTCTTTCTTTTTTTTTTTTTTTTTTTGGCAAAAACTGCATAGCTTTCATGAATTTCTCTTCATTTCTATGTAAATTATGAATTAAAGGTAGAAAGCTTAGGGGACTCACAGGAGCATCCAGCAGAGGAAGAGAAGAGATAAGCAGAATATTTACCTAAACAGTCTTGAAATGAATAAAACACTCATACCAAAGCAATTTTTGTATCACTATTTGTCACACTTTTATTGGTATATTTTAGTTGGATGCTTTCTGTAGATCTGTAAACACCAGTGAGATGAAGTATCTTTTAAGAAAATAGAGAAGCTAGAGATTTCTAATGAGAAATGAATATCCATACCCTGGTTTTGTCTGCACTGTAATTAACTAGAATTTGAGCTCTTTCACATGTAAATTAGGTCACTGAGCACTGCCGGTCTTAAACCTTTTTCTCATTGTTTACTGAACTTTGCAGGTTTACAGGCTACCTTTTAAATGAAAATTCTTAACATTTAATTTTTTGGTCTTTTGTGTCTTTTCAGCATTTCACTATGATCACATTATGTTATCTGATGCAAATCATACCATATTCAATTTCATTGGAGGTTAATGAATATGACTTCTTATACTTCTCTGAGGACAGCAGTTAACAGAAGGATAGTTCAAAAAAACAATCTTGCTTTAAAATTTCTAATCTCAAGAGTATTTCCCTGGTCTCTGGGTATTGATTCTCTGTATTTGACTTATTGCAGTTGTGATAAATAAATGAAATACATTTATTTATCGAAAACTTCAGCTGCCTATGAGAGCAGACATGAAAGATTTTCACATATTAAGATCTCTCTGAATCACGTTATGTGGTTCTGGATGAAACCATAAAAACCTCCTCCTATTCAAAGGTCACAGGGACCTTCTTGGAAGTGTCATGGGTGCCAAAAACTGAGTTGTTTACACACACGGATTATTGCCCCAAAGCAGCACATGCTGCTCATGCATGTGGGGGATCATGTCACTTGACTTTTCAATAGCTCTTCTCCTATGGAAAGAGGGTTTGTCATACTGGTATAAAGAATCATATGTAGTTTACTGGTGTCCGTGGCAGGGATTGTGCAAGTAACATATTTTAATTAGAGACACAAGAATGAAAAGCCCAACTCTTTAAGCTATGTACTGAATACTGGTTCAAAAACTGGGTTAACCAGGCATTAAAAAAAAAAAACAGAGGGAGGAGGGAAAAAAAGCCAGACTCCTGGAAGTAACATTGTGGTGGGTTCATGAGGTTTTAATTGAATGTATACTGATCCAGTGACTCTATAGTTTGTGGTATCCTGGACAAATAGGACCAGAAGGGGCATTGAGAGACCATCAGAACATTCCCTAAGTTCCAAACCAGGAACAATTGTCCTTTACAACATGTTTGCTTGACCTGTGCTCAACAACCATCACAATGTCCACTTCGTGACCTGTCCCCTTGATGCACTTTGCTTGCTGTTAGAATAGTCCTGTCCATTCCCCACACAGATCTAAAAGCTGTTACCATGTTTCCCCTTAGTCTCCTAAGACTGAGGACAATTAATTTCAGTCTCTTCTAATAGATCATTTTTAATGTACCTAGGCTGACTTAAGGGTTTTTTTTGTACCATCGATTTGGCCTACATGTCATGTGTAGCTATCATCTCTTTTCATTTTCATTGCTTCTCTTAGCTGTTTCTCTAGTTTTCCAAGATTCTTCTGCATTGCAGTCCTGTCTGTGATCAGTACATGAAGGCACCGGCTGATGGTTCATTGTACGCAATGCGGTGCTTTTGCCAGAAATATCCACTTGGCTGTGTCTGGTGACTGGCAAGGGATTGGGCAGGTCTGCATTCCAGCTGCTCCTTGGTTGGGACTCACATGTGGGAAAGTGTGTGCGTACCTGTGTGTATGTTCTGATTAACAGGGTGGAGGATATGAATTTTCCTCTCCTGGAAGATGGAGATTTCACAGAGGTGCCATCTGTGTAATGTAGCATTGGACCAGCTAAGAACTGTGCATTTTGTGAACTCTGCTGTGGAGTCACTGTACTGCTCTGTGCTCACCCTGTAGGATGTCAGGAAGTGTATAGTGCTCTTGCCAGCTCTCCTTGTGTCTGCTTTAGCAGGTGGACCGTACGGCCGTGTAGCCATTTTTCTCTTTTACATTTGTTTTGACTGTTTTGTCAAAAGGTTAATTCTGAAAAATTAAAGATTGAGAATTTCCTTGTCTTCAGGATTTGCAGGATGTATCAGTGCATGGCTTAATACTGTCATTTCAAGAATGCCAGAGTGAATAGGAAGAAACTAATGTTTCTATAAACTGAGAATGTGATATTGCTACTGGTACATGTAATAAACTGCCTGGGAGAATTTTCCTTTAGTTCTGACATTTGAACAAGCCTATTAAAAACAAGTCAGAAGCTACTTTGTTTTCAGACATTCAAACTTGTCCAGTTTAGACACATTCCTTGTTTGCTTTGTGCCCGTTTGAAACCACTTTGTTCCACATCTGTACAGTCATCTCGATTAAATTTTAACGTGAAAGGCTCATGCATAAGGCCCGGTGAACTAACAATCAGGGATAAGGTCACCATCTGCTCATATAGTCAAGGCTTTGTGCTCAGAATTGCTTTTTACATTCAATGACAGGCCCTGAATGGCTCTTACAAAGGGTCAAATGAAAACAGGAAACCAACAGAAGGCAGCTATCCATTGTACAGAAACCTGTTGCCGAACTTCCTAATGTTTGGGTCAGGCAGCCTAATTTGTGTTTAAGATAGAACCTTTTCAACCATCTGCACATTGACTGCAAGTCTTAGATTTACCCTTCCTGTCAATCCATTAACTTCCCTGAAGCATTCCCAGGGATGCTTTTGGCTTTTACTCTGCTTTCAGTGTTTTCTCAGCTGGTTACATCTCACTCATCTGTACTGTGCTTTTGCACATCTCATCACTGTTTTCTTGCGCTGAAGAAGATGGGACTGATTTATCTCATGGTAACCCAGCCCTTCCCAAAGGTGGGAACAGGGACACTGTTACAGGTTTTTTAAGTAGCCGACCAGTTCCCTCGTTGCCATCAGCCCCTGCTTAGGAAGAGTGACCATACTATGCAGTATTTCTCCAGCAGAGCTAACCAGTTATGGCTATACTCTTCCTATACCTTGTCACCAGCAGTGAATGCTTCGAGTTTTCTTATTAAAGACCAAACATATTCCTGTCTTATGTGGACTTACTGTCATCTGAAAATTATTTATGTCGGGAGCACTAAGTTCAAAACTGGAAGCCAAGAGAGATCAGATTTATGGTCTGGGCACTGAAGCCCACATGTCTTTAAGCACCTGTATTGCTATTTTATTAAAATACTCATGGTCCTCATTTTTTTTTCTCTTTTCTCTTTCATTAGGTATACTTTCTCCAGCTTAAGAAAGATAGGGTGAAAATGCCAACGCAAAAATCTGCACATTAATGTTGCCACTATGCATATTAAGTTGCTTTCTGTGTTTGCAGTGAAGAAAACTTTGTAGGAGTTGTCAGTTAATGAAAACATTACTTAGGATTAAACCACACAGAACCTGGGCTTTTGTAGATAGTCAGCATTAGCTGATGCTTGTGTGTGTGTGTGCAGGGAGAACTGGTTTTCGAGTAGTCAGTGATTTGCTACAGCTATTCAGAAAAAGGTACATGGTTAATAAGAATGTCCCTTAGGCCTAGCACGTGTACCAGTGCCTACACTGGGAGTGAGCTGCACTGTGGGTTTGATTCTCTTCCAGTCACAGCAAGAAACTCAGCTCAGTAGTTGCACAGGCATGTAAAGAGAGCTCTAGGCTTTAAGATGCACTCATTTGATCCAAATACCACATTACATTACCATACAGTGAAAGCTAGCATCATTGTGGTGTACTCAGTCTGCTAGTAAAATGTCTGCAGACAAAACAGGGCAAAGAAGAATCAGAAGCCTTTTGTGCTCTCTGTAGAGCTGCTTATGTTGCTTTTGCCTGCCCTGTAAAGAAACAACCATCTTCTGCAGAATTGTGCCTCTTGGCCTTGCCTGTGAGTATGGAAGGTGTGTAATACCTGGAGTAAAATACCCGGGAGTTACTGATGCATGAGCAAGTCAGGGATGCAAGTCATTGCAGTATATATGTTCTTCTGCAATGCCTTTATTTGCCCACTTGATTAGGCCAAAAATCTGTTAACCTGTAGCAGTGCTACCCAATTTCAGTCTTTCCATATTCTCCTTCCTTTCAAAAGAACCAAGATAAATACCAGTGCAGTGTTTTGCTGTTGCAGATTTTATTGTGTATAAAGATTTTCTGTGTTAAGAGTATAATTGAATGTCACACCAGCTCACCTTGTAGTAAATGGAAACTTGGAGACAGGTCTCCTGGATTTTATACGAGTGGTCTCCGATTTGAGTGAAATGTGGTGGATGAGGAAATCATCACATAGTCACAGAAAGCTCATCAGTTAGTCTCTGACTAAAAAACCATTTGAGCTTTGAAGTACAATTAAGCTACTGGTGTGGTAATCACTCAAATGTATTCTATATGACATGAAGTCATAACTATCAACTCCCTGGGGCTCCAGGTGCACAAGCACATTGCCTGGCTACCTCCTTCAGTTTTCCTTGGTTAAGGTGGTAACTGGCACTGAAAAGACTAAGAAAACAGCATAGAGAAATTAGCTTTTCAGTTTAGGTTTGATAGTTTCGAATAATTTATATTGCATATTAATTTCTTCAGATGTTTCTATATAAAATTATTTTCATAGTCACTATTAAGGAGTTTATATACAATCAATAGAGAATACAAGATACACCAGTGTGTCTCACTGATGATAATGTGTTCTAAGGAAATATTTAGCATTACTGGAAAGTTTCAGTTCTGGGCAGGATTATTGACCTGAACGTCAATCCTTGTGGTTCTGAATTATTACTTTATGCCCACAAGACCCTTCTCTCCTTTCCACTTACGTGAAACACTTCAAAAGATGGGATAATCCTATTCTTATGTGTCCTGTGAAACTATTCTGCTTATCTAGCTCATGCTGCTGTGTCTTGAAAAACCACATTTGCAGAGATTTGGTGTCACCTCATGCCCACTTCCATGAACAAGTTCCGTGGCAGATGAAGGCATACATTTTTGGAAACACCTTGTACACGTGTGTAGCACAGTAGGTAAATACATCTCAACACACTAGACAAGATAAAAATCACGTAGTGGGAAATCTGAGCAAAACTTTATCAAATAATTTCTTTCTGCTGGTACTAATGAGGAAGCTGGGAGTGGTGCTTAGTTAGCTGACACTTCCCAAACAGGCAGAGGTTTGTGAGCAGCTCTCACTCTGCAATGCTTGCAAAAAAGCCGTTTGCTGTTTCCCATCAGTCAAGAAAGTCCTTAAACTACAGAAACGCCTTTTCATGGTTTCAGACAATTACTTTCAGAGCAGAAGCAATTGTTTTGGGAATAAAAAGGATTTACTACTCATGAATCTAAGCCAACAAAACTGAGAAAATAGAGGCCTGAATACTGACGGTCGGTTAGCTCAATGGTTACAGTTAGGAATATTTTCAGAGGGTTCTGGGGATGGTGGCAGTGATATACTTGATGGTAGACAGTGATATACTTGACAATTGTGACTTTTTGTTATGTTTGCCATTTCTGTTACTACCACCGCTGTCTATTTGCAGTTATGTATCCTCTCCACCTGGCCCGATTCAACTGACTGAGAGGATTCCAGAGTCAGAATTCTCAGTGAGGAACGCTTACTAGTGGGAATTATGCCTATTTTCAGGATAAAGGAAATACCTGGCCTTAGCCTAACCAAGGGAAACACCACCAGTGACTAGACTCATAACTTTCATGCTTATCAGAGTAAAAATCACTGCACTTGTGTCTGTGTGTAGTTTAGGATATTGGGTTTTAAAAGTTGGGATTCTGAAGCTTGTCCTTGAGTTTCCATAGGCCAAGCTGGAGAAAGATTCCTGGCTGTGGATCCATTATCTAAGACATTTCCTGGATTTATGCCATGAACTATACAACTGAATTCTATTTTTAAATTTATTTTTTCTTCTTCAGAGTCAACATTTCAAAAGTTTGCATGTATGAGTGCACATGAGCATGTTTTGTATGCCTGCTTTTGAAACTCTAGTTCATGTATGCCTTTTTTTTTTTTTTCTGATGGGATTTTTTTAATGCTGTTTTATTGTGTAACTCACCATGTTGTTTTAATAAAACTCTTTGTTCACAATGAGTCATTGTGAAATCAGGATTAATATTTTGGCAGTACCAATTGCTAAAAACTAGGGATTTCACTGTGCTCTTGTGAGATTTCAGTCAACACAAAAAGGAATTTGCAAATCACTCTGTGCTCAGGGTGCTTCTCACCCTTTAAGAATGCCGTGTTTCATTATAGCAGTAGTGAATCTGGCCACGAACCTACAGTAATTTAATGCATATAAAGCACAATTGTTGTTTTGGAATCATAAAAAGGATTTAGCTTTAAAGTTATATGACCAATGGACACATAGACATACACAGTATTGATTTTGCTTTAGGCTTAGAATTCTGTTTCTTGTACTGTGATAATCAGCAGTATCTAAACACAAAAGCATTCACAGAACAGACTTCTCTCAACAAAACAATGGGATTTTCTTCCTCCATTGGTCAGGATTGCTGTCTACCAAAGTGTACCATTAAATTTTGACTGTGTCAAAAAACTGTACATCAGTTTTTTAAAAAGCATGACTTCATCTTCTCATTTACAGGAATTGCAGTGAAATCACCACAGGAAAGGAAGACTCTTCCTGTCATATGGTGCTTCTCCTTTTTCATTATCAATTAAATACAAAAATAACTTCTGCAGAAATCATACCCATAGCAACATGAGTACAGAACAGTATTTTGAATTATTTATTCTGGCATCGTGCCAGACTGCTGGTGTAATTCCTCCAACTGATATATTTTTTTAAGCTAAAGAAATGCATAGACTCCAGTTTTTCCAGTAACACTTTCACTTCTTTTATGTTACTTATGTGATTCTTCAGTTCGGCATTAATTTGAGAGTTCACTTTCCAGGAAGTTTTGTCATGTCATTCTTCCACCTAGACATATTATATTAGTAATAACAAAACCAAGCCAGGCTTTGACCGTGCAGACCCTGAGAGTTATTTGCACCACAGGGTGGTGGTGGGGCAGGCGAGGATTGTAGCAATAAGCCACTGAAGACCTCTTTCTCCAAAAAGTAAAAATGTTCACGTGTTCTTTGTGATAAAGCTGAGATTTCACAGTTCCCTCTCTTCTGCATGATAGTTGGAGAGTAGGTTTTTCCGATATAATTTTCCTTGTAAAACGACAGCTACTTTGATTATCCTAAGCATGTCTGCTTTCTTTTTTCTCTACCTCTAAATGGTAAAAGAATTGCATCATGATGTTGGTGCCTCATAGGTTCCTCCTTTTTTTCGCCTTAATTAGCATTTGTCTGGGTAGAGATAAAGGGAGACTTGAAAAATTCCATATTTGTTGACTGTTTACATTGGCTTGATGTCTTTGTAGCATTATACATTCTTTCTGTGAATCACATTTAAAACTCATAGGTAGTGAGTCTGTCTGCAGTTAGACCCTGAGTTTAGCTCAGCTGGTTTGAGCATGGTGCTAATAGTGCCAAGGCTGTGGGTTTGATCCCTGCTATGGGCCATACACTTAAGAGCTGGACTCGATGATCCTTATGGGTCCCTTCTAACTCAGAGTATTCTGTGACTTGAATTGCCTGAGTTGTGCCCCCTGCAGAGTAGAACCACAGAATCTGTGCTCTATGTATGTGCTTAGCAATGGAAAAAAATATTGGAATTAGGCTGTTTCTCCCAGATTAGTCATATTCTTTCACCCTTCTTTGTGCAGAATAGGACAAAGCCTACTTCTTCCAAAGCCCTTTGAATGCTCTTTTCAGACAGGATAGGTGCTGCTATGAATAAGATTGATGACACAAAATTTTTGCATCGGTAGTGATGCATTTTGATTACTCTATTAATGTGCTGTTCCATATTCATGGGGTTTTTTTTACGGTAGTGTCTGTGTTACTGTTAAAAACAACAGCAAAACAATTTTTTCATTGGCATTGGAATTAATGAAACCTAGTTCATAATGACAGTGTGGCCCAGCTCACTGTGGTGGAGCAGCCGACACCTCTCCACAGTGCTTCCAGTTCCATTCCAAATTTCCCTGCTCCTCAGCAGGTGCACAGTGTTCCTTCCCATTCCCTTGGTGCTGTACCATGAGAGGCAGCGAGTGCTGTGACTGATGCTAAATAATGTGTGCTGGAGTACACGTCATAACTGGGTAACCCCAAACCAAAATACGGGGCCTAAAGTGGAGAGAAATGAGCAGACATGGTCTCATCCCTTAGGACAGACTTAGTCTCAGTTTTATTTATTCAGATCTTTAATTTAATGAAGGTTGTAGGAACTTTTCTATTCTTAAGGCATCTTCATGAGTGTCAAGATTTGGGTGGCTGCACAGCGGTACCCGTGTCCCTACAGCCAGGGTATGTCTAGCCCCTGGAAAGATCATCCCATGGAGAAATACTTTTCATTCCTTTTTTTGGGGCCTGCTTGGAAATTTTCAGTGACATTCTTCTGTTCTGCATTTCAAGTCCACGTGGCCCTTTTGATCATTCAGATGCTTGGTAATGCTGGGAACTGAGGCACAGGGGGGTGTGGCACAGCTCTCCACACCTCACTCCACTGCCCTTCCCAGCACTGCTCCTGCTTTGGAAGATGGGATGAAGCTGCAGGCATGAGATGGAGGATTTGTTTGATGAGTACTTGGTTTACAAGGATTTGTTTCATAAAAGGATATGTAGTCTGTTTGAAGTGGAGATTTTAATGATTTACCTTCTTCTAGCTATTTATTCATTCGCTATTACTGCATTTGGTGGCCTTTGCTTTCCAACCATGTTGGAAAGTGTTACTTAACTGTCTGTAAAGCATATTTTATTTATATCAACAGATCGATTGTGCAAGTCAATTTTCATCCATACTTTTGTTAGAGTTAACATTTCTTCATAGCATAATCTTACTCTTATGTTGATACACAGAATTTTTTTAACCTTTTGAATGTGGGTCTGTCATAGTTTTCATCACTTATACAAAAGTTCTAGAATCTGAGGACAGGCCTTCAGAATAGGTAGGCACATATTACCATTTGTGCAGGCAGGGAAACTCAGCATAATGTTTTTATAGCCACAACTCGATGGATCAGAAACTGCCATCACTAGATTCCCTCTGGATCCACCTCTGTAATGGACCGATCAATCAGCACATTGTTGTCATCCATTCCACCTTGAAACAGTTTGTTTTCTGGTTTAAATCCAGTTATTTTTTGAATTATTTTGAACAGAGCTCTCTAAAAAAGAAAACAGCTTATATCAATTAGTAGAAGCCACCATATGTTCTATAGCTTTGCAAAGATCCCATTTAGAATTCTCAAGTAGAGTTAGGGCATGTACGTATTTTAAAATAGAACATAACACGTCACATATGATTGTGGCAGAAGGGGAGCTGAAATGCAATAACATTATGAATACCACAGATGAAGCTGTGTGAAAACCCAGAAATATTGATATGGCACCTAATTACTGCCAGAGGCTCTGGGACAGACTTGTGCAGCACGTGCCTGGCAGGACAATTTCTTTGGCATAACGGCAGTGCAGAGGCAGCCTGCAAGATTTGCTGTCCCTGAGGCCTGGCAACAGCACAACCAAAGGTGTGACTGCCCAGGACGAGGCTCGTGCTGCTGGCACCCAGGGGTCCCTGTGCTCTGACTTCCACAGGCCAGTGACCCACCCCAAGAGACCAAACAGCCTGTACTGCCTCAGGGGTGTGCTGTGTGTGCCCGAGGATGGGGAGCCATCTCCGGTAGGATTGGTCCTTGGCTGCCTCTTGGCACACCGAGCAGGAAAAGGTAATTGAAAAGAGCGGGCAGGTGAAGGTGGATTGACAGGGAGGTACAGCAAAGAGGGGAAAGACAGAAAAGCTGAATCTTCGCAATTACAGAAGGGAGAGAGTAGAAGTGTGAGTGGTGGCAGGATGTTTCAGGATTGGTTGGGCATGTCTGAGGACAGGAGAAGGGAGAGACATTGTGAGAGAGGAGGGAAGGGAACAGGGAGAAGATGGCAGAGGTAGGAAGTTACCTTAAAGTAGGGAGCTTGACTGCAACCGTGGTATGAGTGTGGAGCCAGGACCTGCATTAGAAATTCATGAACAGAATATTGCTGCTCTAAACCTTGCACTGGATTTGGGAAGAAAAACACTTGGGATGTAACAATTCCCTGCTTGATAAGGCAGTCGTGTCTGTGCAGGTTTTTTCAGGCCTTTAGCCAAGAAGGGAGGGATTCTAAGGATGTAAAATAATTGGTATTCTTAAGAAGAAAAACAGATGTCAAACATCAGGAGCTGTCATGGCCATCACTCTCATGGTTTGCTTCAGGGAAGATGGGCTGTGGAAGTTTCTGTGGGAATTGGTCATCCCAGTTTGGTGATACTGGTAAGCCGAAGAAGAAAGCTAAGGGCATTTTTCACTGTTTGTAAGACATGTTTACTCTCTACCAGTTAATAATTGGTTATGTAAAGGAATATTTGTTACATATGTTTGTTGTGTGGAGGAAAGTGCAGGTGCATGTCAAAGTGACACGACTCGGTTGATACAGTGTGACCCTCAGCCTAATCTGAGGCAAGGGAAATGTCACCATTAACGCACCTTCTCCAGATGAGGGGAGTTGAACCAGTCCAGCACGTGATTGAAGAAACGTGGAGTTAGAGTCTCCTGTGTCATTATGTTGGGCTTTAGCTGAGCTCTGATCCTAACCCATTCAATCACCATGAAAGCACTGTTTTCAACATCCTGTGGTTCTCAGCAGATGGAAATGTATTTCAAGCTGTGTATACGTTTGAATGAGACAAAGCAAGCATAAGGCAAACATACAGATAAGTAAAAATAGACTAGGACCCAAAGTGTGTTTGTTTTTTCTCTTTAAAGCTGAAATACTACTTGACAACTACTGAACATCTTGTCCTCTTTGAAGCATTTGTTTTCTATTCCATGAAGCTAATTTGGTCACATTTCAAAAAATGTTGCTCTGCTTTGCATTTCTTGTTTAATGCATAGGTCTCACCCACAGGGTACTTGGGTAGAGAAATTAGAATTATGAGCCATGAAGGTGTTGAAATTTTGCAAAAACAAATCCAATAAAGAGGTTTAGTTATTATTTCTGTACTGTAAGCAAAAGAGGCTCATGGTTGTTTTCTTA
The DNA here is from genome assembly GCA_013399855.1 of Oxyruncus cristatus. Lineage (NCBI taxonomy): Eukaryota > Metazoa > Chordata > Aves > Passeriformes > Cotingidae > Oxyruncus > Oxyruncus cristatus. Next base: position 3,817,892 of record VXAY01001630.1, on the reverse strand, counting down.
CCTGGCACAAAGGAATGACCAAATCTTGGGATAGACATCTGACTGTTACTGATTTTCATAAACCTCAGGAATATGAATGTGTCATGGGGTACACTTCACAGTCCTGAAACACTCAAACATTCACCACTTCTTCCAGTCTGCAGGAAACAAATTCTAAGGAGTGTAATAAACCAGAGTAGGTGTATTTTTAAACTATCTCTGAGACAATCATAGTATGGACGGCCAGTGCACCTCTTTCATATGTGAAATATGGGTACACATGGATTTTCACTTGGTGCAAATAAAGAATATAAAGAGATTTAGTTCCTTTGTAAAGCACTATAAAGTCTATTAGTGAAAACACCGTGTAAAAGCTAGGTATTATCATCTTTTACTACTTTTTTCAAAAGAATGCCAAGGGCACCGAAGGTGTAGAATGGTGTTCTTATATGAAAGACTAGTAAAAATTCAAATACATAACTAAAGCACTTTTTATGGGTTTTATTACTTTTATACATTTGAACAATATAATCCCTAATGAAAATGTTGACGAACCTCTATTTTATCATCATTTGTTACTCTATAGAGAGTCTTAAATAGTGGGGGATTTATAATGTTTTAATTAGATTTTGGTAATTCGTCTTGGGGTCCATATGTGTTCGTGAAATCTGCCCCTTGGAAGAGCACAGCTCATCAGAAGGCTGGTGCTCAGCTCTCCTCCTGCCTCAGCTGCCTGTGCAGCTGCACGAGGGGTGGGTTGTGCTAAGAGCTATTCACAAGTGCTCGTGCTGGGTTTAGGCATGGCTGTACCTTGGCCAAGTGTTTAGGTTATGATAGATTGCACAGTTTGGGCTACTTTTTAAAAAATTCGGCAACTACATGCAGAAAAGTCTGATTTTAAGTTTTATGTCGATTCCCCAGGATTTAGGGTGCAACTAAATATGGGAGTGCAGACATAGCTGGTTAGTTGGTTGCAGCTGAAGGCACAAGTTATTTGTACAATGTTATTGAAAGTATTTGCATAACAGACATGTACACCCAGTGGTAAAATATAGTTACTGAAACTCCTCAGCTCATGGACACATACAGGTTAGGAATGTTCTCTCTTACAAGAGAGAACAGTGTTAGAATTGTAGTAGTCTTCTAAACTACACTTCTTGAATGTGCAATTTATCATTTAGAAGGGCATTCCATCAGAAGGTTGTTTTGGCACAGAGGTAATGATGTTGTGTATGCTGAAAGGATGGAAATGAATTGTTCTGTAGTTGCTGTGGAAATAGCTCTTTGCTTAACTTGAAAGCAGGGACAATGCAGGCTGGAATGGTGTAAAATTGTAATGAATCCTATGTAATATCAATCTATCTTCATGACAACAGATGCAAACCTTGCAATACTTCAATTGGCATGTAATGAATATGTGACATCACTATGCCAACAAGCTGCTTCAACTTTTTTGTGGATTTCAAAACACTATTGAGGGCATGGAAGCTGTTGGCTCCTTTATATCTATCTAGGAATGGGAATAAGACTGCATATGACTTAAATCTTGAGCAATAGTAAGTTCAGTTTAGATTTGTATGAAGGTAGATTGTTGGTTTCTTTAAACTATTTTCCATTCTAAAGCAGGGGACTATTAATGATGTAACTGAAAACATCATCCGAATCAGGATTTTAATTTTACCATGAATTGCATAGTATTAACTATTCTAGGATTAACCAACAATGGGCCATGTGTTCTTCACTCCAAATTATGACAGCTGTTTTAAAATGAGCAATCTCCTTACTGTTAATGTAACAGGGCCGATGTTATCCCTCATGTAACACCCAACAGAAGCCTGTTGGATTTACATCAGACCCTGATTTTGAAGTGGGGGCTTTTTGTTTTGAAAAATAGTTTCATACTGCTCTATCCTTCCTGGAGACAGCTGTGTAGTTTTGAAGTATTATACAGCTTCCCTGAAACCTTGCCAGCCAAGGTCTGATCCCATTCCAGAGACTGCCAGCCTAAGAAGAACATGGTCAATTATTTTCCTTTTAATCCCACTACATTTCCCTGAGGAGCAAGGAAAAGAGTTACTTCATTGCTTGGCATGGATTTTGTAAATCCACTGCTGCTATTTCAGCCCTGGTGTTCATATGGAGGGGGAGAGCAAGTCTCGAAAGCCTTGTCTGCAGAGCTGCAGTGTGTACACATCAGCGTTTGAAAAACATATTCTAACATGCAGCCAAGCCCAGTAAATAAAGTACATTAAAGTACAAAGAAAAATCTAGCCAAAAATATACTTTTTTAATTAAGTTTCATTACTTTATTACATGCTTTTCCTGGACTCTCTGTTTGAAATATGTCATCACAGGGGCAAATCTGTGTATGGTACATATAACATATATTGAATATCTATGTGAACTCAACTGCTCACAAAAATTATAACTCTACAGTGTACTCATTATCTAAGATTGGCTATAGTTACGTTATGTAAGTGAAGCTTTAAAAGCTTTCAGTAAAAAATTAATTCTGAGTCAGTGAAAGGCTGCTCAACGGTCTTTTTATTTTGAGCTTTTGAGCAAAGCCATTACCACTGGTTCAAAGTGCACCCTCACAAGTATTTTTCATAAAATCTGACTTCCAAAGTACAGCCCAGAACATCAGCTCTGGTGAAGGCTGATGAAAATCCTCCTGCTTTGACACCTAAATAAATATGATTGCTTTATGTGTGAGCTCAGTGTATTGTGGCTACAAACACAACACCCACAGCTCTCGTAGAGTAGATTGAGATGATTCATTCCCTTGTCAGACTTTCTGGAAAAATGGAAATTGAAGAAAAAGAAAGAAAATATAGAAAGAAACAATAACCACAGTTGTGTCTCAAGAAAAAAACCCTCTATTTAACTACTTCATGGTATAGCTGAGTCAGCTTCAGTGGTGATAGAAACTTTCCTGCTGTTGGGATATGAGGTTTGACTTAAAATTCCAAAGCCCATCTGGTCACCCAGTACAAGTGACAGACTCTGCCTGGTGCTTCACTTTGCTCAGCTGCCTTGGGGAAGAGTTTTTTAGATAAGGTTTTCCTCACTCTACACTTTAGAAAAGTGTACTACTAATCTGTTTGACAGGTAAAGCTGGAACCCTGGCCTGCATCTGTTGCTACAGCCCCACTAAATTAAATGAAGCGGTTCCAAGTTACACGTGCTGAACAACTTGCCCACAGTTACAAAGCAGTGAGGTGTGAAGACATGGAAGAACCTTAGCTCTTACTCACTCTGTACCAAATATTGTACAGAGCTTCACTGTGTGTTTCTTAGCCTCATTTTTCATCTGAAGTCTTAACAAAGCTTTTTGGTTAGGTCTGGTTCCTCAGTCTCTTCTCAAACTGGTTATGACTGCAGCATTGCCAAATTTCAGCTAATGAACACAGTTACAGGTAGTTAAATGTATTTCATAGATTTTGCATGGAATAACTGCAGTCAGCAGGCTTTTTTTTTTTTTATTTAGATTTATATCAGAAATTCAAGGTTTTCTGTCCAGAACAGTCCATTTTTCTATAAAGCAAGTGTTGTTTTATTAAATGAAGCCATAGCTTTTAACATTTTAACTTTGAAATGTGAAATAATAACCGGGCCCCAAACTGGGCTTTAAACTATTAATGATCTGCCATCTGGTGGCCTGACTTGCTTGAGCTGTTGCATTTCTAATTCCCACTGATGTAATTACGCTGAAGTCAGTGGCATTAATGTGCTCCTTGTGGTTAATGAGCTTGGGTGGGAACAGCATCTGGCCTGCTGCTGTCCCAGACCTTATTGCTGTAACTCAGGCTGGACTTGTGTGATCTGCTGGTGGTCAGGCCACTTGAAAAATCAATAGGGAACTTCCTTTTGCTGAAGGAGCAAAACCTGTGCCACCCTTGTTCTGGATGAAATTTCCCTTTAGCCACCCTCATTTTACATAAATGGCAGTCAGAGGTTGTGTTGCCTCTTGGGTATTACTGAGATGGCTGATAATCCACTTCTACCCAAAGACATCATGTGTTATTCCTGTTTATAGCTAAAAAGCATCAAATTAAGTGCTGAACAATTGAGATTCATTTGTATTGCTCTCCTGTCCTTTCAGTTCTTCCTGGTAGCCCAAAGGCAGATTTACAGACTGGTTCAGTTCTTCATTTCTGTAAGGGTTTAAGATACATTGTGCAGCACCTTATCTAAAGCTATGATCCTGTATTATTTCAGGGCTGCATCTTATCTAAGACTGGAATAATTTAAATGCAAAGGAAAGAGATCAGTGTGATGGGATGGCTGTACGTTTGATTAAATATTTAAGGGGCATGACTTTTATACTGGTAGCATAAGTACAGGTCAAGTGTAAGAGCTGTAACAGAACTGAGGTACCAGCTTGGAATATACCTTCCTAGAAAACACCTCCCTTGAAAATACCTCCCTTGAATATACATATTTTAGGCAATTAAAAGAAGGCAATCTGTGGTTTAACCCTACTGACATTTAAAAGATCAAAAAAATATTCCCGTGCAGTGCTTTTTTGTTGTTGTTTCTGGTTTTTAATATTCAAATACAGCAAGAAAAACAGAACCCGATATTCAGGCTGGTTATTTTGTTCTGCCTTCAAAAGGACCTTACAAATGTAGACCAAAATAATTTCATTTACCTGGGCAAAAGTGGGTGCAAAAACCACGTCAGCATTTCTACTCACATAACTTGGCTGTATGACAAACTTACACCAAAATGCGAAGGTATTTGGTGATATGGATGTGATTATTTCCCTGCACCTGGAAATTTCCATTGTCTTGGCTGCAAGGCTCTGGAAATGGCTGTACATCCAGTGTGCTGTCAGCAAAGATGTATTTTTATTTCTCCACACTGGTGTTCTCTCTCCCTCAAAGAAGGAAGATTAATATGTGAACACTTGAAAATCAATACCTGCTGGCCCTGCAACTTCCTTTAGAATTAGGGCTTGGCCACACAATTTTAACAGCTCCACAAATGGGCAAGTATGATCTGATGAAGGTGCCTGACCTTTGTTCTCCTGGCCTGCTGGGAATTCCAGTCTGTGCAGAAATAGCAAATGAGATGAGAAGGAATGACATGGAAGCAACTGAATTAATTTTATCTGTCAAGGAAGTAGAAAGAGGGAAGAGATAGAATATAAGGCACTGCACACTTACACTCTGTTGCCATAATGACTTGACTCCTTCTGCAGGCTGCTCCACATGGCACTGGCCAGGAGCTGTTGTCCATGGAGGGGACCAAAGGCACTTCCCAGCAGCAAAGGACAAAGTACAACTGGGAGGAAGTGGAATCTTTGTTATTTTGGTTTTATTTACCTTTCTACCTGTTAGGGGATCTATCTCAACTGCCTAATTATCACCAGCTGTTTTTGCACCTCTTTATACATCAAACTTGAGCATTAAGTTCTTTCTTCTTAATAACTCTGCACATCTGACAGTCAGATTGTGGCTTTATTTATACCGTGATTTGTTGAAGTTGGGAGATTCTTAGAGCTTTTCAAGAATTGTTTGGGACTTATTTTGCTTCATGGTACACACTGTTAAACAATTCTTCTACCTTGCAGTGATTAGACATGTTGCTAATATGCAGAACAAGCTGAGAGGAAGTCATGTCCAGGAGCTGACTCGCTCACGCTGTTTCACTTATTAAATTATCCATACCTTCTGAAAGAAAGCTCACTTGTTAGACTTGGTTTCTCCAGTCTGTCATCTAGGTTAGCCATTATGAGAAGAAATGGAAAGTGACAAATTTATTGGAAACTTTGCTGCTTTCTAGGAATGGGACTGAGGCCACCAGCTCATTTATTTACAGATGGCCTCCAAAGAGCTATAAAATGAAAATTAGTTTTGGTCGTTGCTGACCGGAGGCTAAACTCTATCCGTGCTCTACAGCTGAACTGAAAAATTCCCTGTGCCCATCCCAGTCAGCTGAACCAACCATGTTGTATAAATAACTGTTGACATGGGTTATTTTTTCCCTGCTACAGAAAGTTGAAAAAGCAGTCGTATATCTGGGTAATGTCATGAGAAGGCTATAACTNCAATACTCCAAAAGTAATCAGATAAATGAGACGCTTTAATGGCTGATGATTGGATGAAAGCTTCTCTGATTAAAGATCAAAACTGATGGAGTATCAATCACTGCTGGTTTTGATTAAGTACCTCACTAATCCCTGTCACTGTATAATGACGATCCTGTAAGCAGTCTGATTGCTGCATGCAAATCATTTACATTAATCAAGTGAAGGAAGAACAATTCTGAGGTACCTTGCTGTTCAAGAAAAGGTGCTGATGTCTCATGCTGAAAGAGCTGGATGGACAGCGAAGCTTTAGAAACAAAAGCCTGATGGAACTGCATTTAATGCTCTGCATTCTAAAAGCTGCTATCACAAGCAGCCACTTTTGCTCTCACTGACCCAGATCCAGACTTCTAAACTCGCCACAAGCAGTTCATCAACAAGTCAAATTTTGTAGGTAAGAAATTTCAAATGTAAGTAGCAATTAACCTGAAATCACTCTAAATGAACACATATTAGACTTCATAAACAGAAGAGACTTTTGCTCTTCTGACCAAACCAAAGAAACAGGTGTATCCTAGCTGTCTTTGTTTTTTAATGATTTCTGGAGCTTTCTTGTTATTTGAGGATGGGAAGCTAAGAACCTTTATAGTAAAACTTTTACTTGAGCCTGTAGTAGAACCTTTGCTGTTAAAATAAAGCCAAGACTCAAATTTACAAATACTGTTGCCCTTATAATTCCATCTGTGGATCTCTGGAAAAGCCTCTAGCTATCACTTCCAGGATCCCAGAAGCACCGAAGCACTTCTGGGATCCCAAAACACGTGACTCTCTGCAGCAAGAACTCTTGGATGAATGTTTCCAGGGCTCTGTCTTGGAGCTCTGCAGGGAAAGCAGCTGAGAATAAAGATTGGTAAATATACACCTCATGCAACCCAAGAGCCCCTGGAACACATTCGCTCGTCTCCGGGGTGAGGGGCTCGGCTGGTTTGCAGCAGGGCCTTGAACGTGGCTCTCCCAGGAAGCAGGAGAACGGCCTGCCAGCAGTGCCCTTGGCTCTTCTGAGCTGCTCTGCCTGCACCTGAAGCAGAGAAGTGGGGCCTTTTAACCCCATGGGTATTGAGGCTGAGGGCTGAGAGGGCTGGTCGAGGTACTTCAGGACAAAGTGAAATGCAGTGAGACTCTTCCATTCCTTAAATAAGGCACCTTAAAAATTGGACTGTCCATCTTTGGGAGGTTGGAAAAGAGTGTTTTTCCTCTTGGCCATGGTTGGCTGAAATCCTTCTCCTGTCATATAATCAGTAATTGTAAGAAGCTCTGTTCACCAGTGGTGCAATACGAATAATAAACAACCTCTGTACAAAGGATATACGGTCAAAGACTCAGAGAACACAGCAGCTTATTTGAAAGAGCAATATAGTACCAGTCTTTAAATTAACAACTTAAGAAAAATGAACTCCATTTATCACATAACTCACCTGTCTCAAGTACAATTTGTGTCAGGCCTTTGTATTATCGGTAAACAAATCAAAGATGGTTTGTCAATGATAATAAAGCAAGGCAAAAAATATTTCAGAGAAACTTAAATTTACAATCCAAAGCCTTGGATTCCATCACTTAAGAAGCCTGGCTGAATGGAATTGAGTGGCTAATATTCAAGTATAGTTGCTATAATTTTTAGGTGTTCGTTGCGCATTTATTCATGTGAATGGACGGGCAGTGTCCAATTAATCTGTACAAATCAATATTCTATTTCTGTGTTCAATTACAGTAAATTAATGTAACCCAATGCTCTCAAAAATATCGAGCTCCTTTTTAGAGGCAGAAAAAGTCTGGAAGAATGAGAAACCAGAAGCGGGGCTGTCTACTGAGCATCCATAATTTAAGAGTTTATCTTGACATTTGTGTTTTGGCCCTGAGCAATCCAAATGGCTTTTGCCCACATCTCCTTGGTAGTTTAAGCAAGCCAAGGGGGTAGAGTATATGAGATTTACATGTATAATAAACATGTATAATAGATATCAGAGTCACCTACCAGGTTGCAGCTCTGCTGGATACAAATAGTTTGAAGACATCTGCAAAGAGAACCATATTTCATTTGTTTCTATGAAGATTTTTGTGTTTTAATGACATGGTGAGATTAAAATGAAACTAGTTGAATGTAAAAATTTGAACTAGAGGGTGAATGAAGAGCTAATTTTTTGGGTAAGTCTTGCATGTGCATACGAGTGAAGAACCATTCTTTCAATGATAGATTTTTAATTCTATCAGCTGTAATAATTTTTGAATGGGATACTTTGTAACAGGCATATTCAGATGTGAGCAAGGCACAGATTTGCTCCTTTTGAAGAATAAAGACACATCTTCCCCCTCCTGCCCCCTGCAGTGCTCCTTCCTTGTTCTCATCAAGCCTCAAAACAGTTTGATTTCTTAAAAACTAATTTTCCAGTGAATGAGAAACTACCTAATAATGAAAGCAAAATTCAGGAAGTAGTCATGAAATGTTCAGAACTATTATTTCGGAGTATTTTGGTAAATCTTTCTTACTTTAACTTGCCCTTCTCGAAATATGTTCTTCCTGTGAAGGAATATAATAAGATGACTTTGGTATGAATAAGTGCAGCCTAAAGACCATGTAGCACACAGCAAATTTTTGTTCTGCTCTGAAAAATATGTTTATCCATCTCACCATAGCAGGTAGAACATATGGGATATGGGGGAAAAGGCTGTATAGAGGATGATGAGAGCTCTGGGGTATGACAGCCAAGCCTTGGTAGTCTCTGTGCATCTTGGTCCATTTCTGTTCAGTATTTTTCTGTGTGCCAAGGAAATGGAATGTTGGCGATGCTATTTTTCTGTACTTGTCATAATATGCTACAGGAGCAGGGAAATATCCGTGATTATATAGTCATGAGATAACACTGTTACACAACTGCTGGCAGGAACAGAGAAGGCAGAGCCATCCATTGCTCTGACAGTCTGTCCATTTTTATGAAAAAGATTCAGTAAAAATAATAGGGAGATATATTAAAAGCATGTCGGTGAGTTTTTAATGTCATTTCTGTTACTGGAGGTTGCTGAAAGACTGAGGAAAAACAGTTGAATGTGTTGATATCCAAAAGAAAATCAGAAACAACAATACAGTCCTTTGAAGTTTAAATGGGCTGGAACCAGTAATTTAAGATTGTGCCTTCTTTGTGAAGTGTACAGCAAAGATACATTTTTTAAACGTAATGAAATGTGAATGTGAAATTTTGAACGTAGCAAACCCCACAATGGTATAATTCCACCTCTTCCAGTAATTTCTTTAACATTTTATGTGTCCCGAGCTTCCCTTTGTTGTTTTCTCTTTGAACAACTGAAGTGCTTCTAATGGGTCAACAGGATCATGGAATACAGAAATTTCCAGACCGGACAAAACTGGAGGTATATCTACTCTAAAATATACTCTCCAGCAGTACCCAAATGCTATTAGCAATAAAGGCATTCCAAATTCCTCAAGGAGGTTTTATGGCCTTGTATGATTACAGCAGAACTGATGTCCAGTATGGACAGTGGGTTTTCTCTGCTTTTTTCCTATTTTTTTTCTTTTTTTTTTTCCAGTTTTGCATTCACCACATGCTTTGGAGGAATACACAAAGCCAGTAGCAAATGTCTAGAAAAGCTTTTCTTGAAAATACAGGAGATACACCTATAGTTCATGGGTACTCTAGGAAGATCCACCACTTAGAAATTAATCTGGAGATGATTCTGCTTGGTTTATTTCCAAGATTTTCCTACCTTATTAGCACACCCAGCTGATGAAAAGCATTCTTATCATGTCTGTTCTAAGTTGCCTTGATAACCTGCAAAGGAATATCCCAAAAGTGGGGTTCACCTGAGCAACTGCTATCACTTGCTTCCAGGATAAAGCACATTCAGACTGTGGCTTGTGGCCAACAACTTCTGAGCCCAAGTTAGGTGCCAAATGCTATATTGCACTGTAGGTTGACTCATTAGGCAATTTAGGAATGTAATGAACTTTTTTATTAAGCAAAGCTAATAAAAATAAGACTGAAATGATTGAATGTCTGGCGTCTACTTGACCTCACTTTGCATGCACAGATCACTCTTGTGTGGCACGTGCTTTTCATCCCTCTTGAGCTTTGCACGTGGGGATTATTTTACTAAACAATTACCTTTTCTTTTTTACATCTTCTGAGAAGTCAGACACAGCTTCTTAATTTATACAAGAGCTCATTTATGGAAAATGAACTGAGAAAGTTGTATCCAAAAAAGAATCCTCTTCTGTATCCTGTCATTAGTCTGAGATGCCTCCAATTTGACTATGTAGAGGAAAGGAAATAAGGCCCCTTAACTCTCAGCAAGAGCCATAAGAGGAAGTGGTTTGCAAAAGTTCCAGTAGAGAATGAATCTAAACCAAAATGATGGAGAAAGGACTTCAATGAAACTCCGGATACAGATGGAATGGGACTGAAGGGGTGAGAATTCTTATTTTTGACTGAAATCCTGGACTTAAATTAGAAAAGCCTTCTTAGAAGTGTGAAGGATTTCTATTTTCTCCTGTGCCCTTAGACCCACTACAAGTTCATAACGTAGCCTTTAAACATTGTTACACAGAATGAAAATCATTTCATTTTGGATGTCCTTTAAATTAATACTTTGATAGTCTTATTTCCCACCCTGCCATTACTTTCAGAACAAGCAGTAGCTACATTGCAGCAGCTTTTCAACCTACCAGCTCTGACTTGTTAAGCAAATATCCAGCAGGGTATGAATAGCAATGGTATTCAGTAATGGGGACATCTAAGTTCTTCATACACTCAAGACACATTCTGGCTTTTTCCTATTGTAACAAGACAAAAGTCTTTAAAACTGTGCCTTATATGCATATTCTTCTACACCAGAATACACTGGTCATAAAAGTTAAAAAAACAACAGAAACCACATGAACCTACCCATTGCTCTGAACTTTTTGCCACCTACTGTCTTCATTTCCATCCTAATGCTGCTTGATAAGTGAAAGGAGTTAGCAGAAGATGTCCTGTGTTGCCAATAAATATTCATGCCCACTTGAAGTCTAATTCTCAATTACAAAACAGAAAGAACATCGGATTTTGTCCGAACCCTCCAACCGTGAGAAATTTTCCAGAGGATCTGCATTTAGAGAGCAGGGCCAGTGTAATCCAAGGAAATAATTATCTCTAGCCATAATAGGTGACTCGTTCTACACAATGTGGAGAGTCCCAGGGCAGCAGTGCAGTGGGACTGGCAGGTGTGTATGACACTGATTCACCTGGTGGGGCAAAGCAGCAGTACCCATGTTTGTACAGAACTATGTTTGGTGGTGTGGTGTGCTTGTGTGCTTTGGGTTTTTTTCTCAAGGGGAGACACGGCTACTGAAAATAAAAAGGGTAAAGATCCTCCTTTCTGGAAGGTTTTCATGCCCCAAAGTCCTTACATGCAAAGGCTTTGGCTTGTAAGGCTCCAATTAGGAGAAACCCCAGAGGCAACAGGTTACAGTCGCTGACAAATACACCCTTCTCCTAAGAACACTACAACCCCCCCATTCATTACAGAGTCAGGAGAGCACAGATCTGCCTGGTGTTCAGTCCTTCCACAGTGGCCAGAGCAGCAGCACAGCTCACACAGATCTCCTGGTATGCAAAAACCACCTGCTAGTCGCTGTAGTCCTTATGGGAAATAAAGTCATTACAAAAATTAGGTTAGCTGCAGTCTACAATACATAGATACACAAGCAAAGTCCAGTTCCTGAGCTATCACTGCAAAGAAATTTCATTTCTGGTTGTGGATACAAATAGTTTTTTGGGGTTTTTTTGTGAAGTACTTCAAGAAGGCAGAGCTGGAAAGAGTCTGTATAGGAGATGCTCACAGAAAATCATGCCATCAGTGCTGATTTTGTTGAGCTTTTAAAGCTGCTGAGGGATTTTAGAGAAATTTTTTTAGAAAACTGATGTTGGTTTGTGGGCTAAGAAGCACAAGATTATTTACCCACCTTCTCCATAAGATTAATCAGTCAGATTCTCACCGCTCTTTTTCTGGAGTAGCGGTGAATAAGCAAAAGGAAAGACATGTAAGAAAAGCCTGCAGGCATTAACAAAACTTCAGTAGTTTCCATAGGCATTATTCCATTGGGAATTTGGTGCATTTTATTCTTGAAAGGACTTTGCAACTAAGAAACTGAACAGTTCCATATGGACAGTGCTCACAGAGCTGCGCTGTCGTTTCATGCCGTGGGTAAACTCGTGATAACGTCGTGGTTCTCTTGTACCTTCTGTGTTTCCTCTCCATCGCCCTGCTCGTGACTGTCATTTTATACAGACTCAGGTTTGTTTGCAATCTTGTCAAAACAACCTGAATTTCATGTCTAGAAGAGAGTAATGGCAGGAGATTTCTCAGTTGCAGCATTTCGGCTTTGGGGAATTTGCTGTTGCATCTGAAGTCATTGCTGGTCTCATCCATTTGTTGTGCTATCAGCAGCCACCCATTAGATATGCAGATATTTAGGACATTAATACAACAGGTTTGTAATGTTATGTAAATTGATTATCTGTGCAGCTTCCCCTTTCCAAGCCAAAATAGCAATTTCATGTACTTTGCAACTAATTTTTTTTTTAGCTGGATGGAACACATGTTGTTTCCTTTATTAATTTCAAATGTCATCAAATGCCTGTTTTGAAACTCCATACAGAACTCTTTGACAGCAGTCCTATTCTTTCTTTCACCACTCACACCTGCCCACTGGCATCCACAAATTATTGGCTCTTTTATTCTCGCTTCTTTAACAGATTCTAATTAGTGACAGTAGCTTAAAAAATTTGAGGTCTTTGTTGTAGAAATACATAAATTTCTGCCCTTGGCTGTGTAAGTGAATGTCTAACTGAAGCTCTCAGGTTCTGGTGTGGTGGCCACCTTAGTAAAGATATAAAAAATGGATCTAGATACTAAAGTTCTAGGAATTCTGTGATTTTTGTTTGGTCACTTGAACTTTCAGGACCTGATAATTAAGGTTAAAGACAGATGCTGTTAGGAGGACCTGGGATCACTCTAGATGTGCAGGACTTGTTCAGTTTGGCATGGGAACATTTTTAAGTTCCTAGGTCTGGATTAATGAAAGTTATTGTAATACATTCCAATAGCAATACTAAGTTTTTGAGGAGTCACCAGTTCTGGAAATTCGTCTCTTAATTTATTTACACAGGATAATCTAAGGTGTACGTTAAGTTCCCATGGTGATTATCTGACTTTTGATATTTTGGTGAATTTCAAAGATATAAACTTCAATGACTTGGTTAAATCTCCGCTAGTTAGTGAAGTTCAATTATTATATGTATTCCTCCAGCAATTAGAAGATGTATGTTGGTGCCAATGTCAAAAACTGGATAGAAGCCAGTCCAGGGCTCATTATCTCACCAGAAATCCGTGGTTGCTAATCAGAATTCAAGAAAGATTAGAAGGTTCCCTGCTGGCACTTGGCTATTAAATTCCATTTATACTGTTGCCCCATAAATACCAGAAATTCTCTTTCATTAACAGACTGTTCACAGAATCCTCTGAAAGAAAAGTTTCATTTGAGGATGACTGAGCAAAATGGAATCTAATTAGGCTACAAGACCCCAAACCACCCTAATTTCTCACAGTGTGATAATGCCAAAGTCATGCTTTTGAAGCTCTCCTGCTACAGTATTTCCAAATAAATGTGTGTCATTAAATTAGGAGGGCTTAGCAAGCTGGGATGCATCATTCTGGTCTAAAGGGCAAAGATTTATAGATGTCTATGCAGAGAGCCAGGATTTTCTAAGTTAAATTGCACCCATGGTGCATTGCTGTATTTAAAACCGGTTCACTTTGCAGCAGGTTTAGAAAAAAATCACCCTTCCAGCAGAAGCTACTGGTCAGCTTCTTCCACACAGAGAAACTGGAGGGACACAGGCCCTTTAGTAGGATCTGCAGGGTTCAGTGTTGTCAATGTGTTGAATACAGGCTGGTAAGAACACCTGGAACTTCTTCTGTCCTAGTTATAATAGAAGCTTGGGAAGGATGGAAGTTTTAACTTTGTTAAAGTTTGTCATTTGTGTGAGAATAAACTTGCAGAAAGAGGTGTTCATGTTTCTGAGTTGGTTGGCTCTGGGGCCTAATCCAGTGTCATGCCACTGTGTCAGGCTTTGTGAGCATTTATCTGTAACCATAGTTTTCTACAGTATTTGAAAGAATTTTTGGAAATCACACATAACTGGAGCATATTTACAATGTATTCACAAGTGGCAATGCTGAATCTCATGTTGCTGAGATACTTGCTACTGATAATCAAACAAGTGGTGCTGATATCTTCTGCAGAACAAATAGAATTCTGCTAATGCCATGGATCTTTCATTTATTTTCTTATTTTGCTTTTCTATTCTCTTCTCTTCTTACTTACCAACCTGTCCTTGGGTCCCCTTTCCATGGTTTGGCCCTCAGAAGACATAGAATTGCTGAAAAAATATCAGATCCTTGATCTCTGCACAAAACACTTGGAGTGCAGATGAACACTTGGCACTGATATTTAGTGGGTGACGTGTGTAAAATTATACACTGTATATGTATATCACTGGGTGATGTGTGTAAAATTACACATATACACTGAGGCCACAGAGAATGAATAGCCTGGTAAGCACAAATACTGCTTAAATACCCTGCAGGCTGGTGCTGCACAAACCCTGCTGATACACCTGCAGCCAGGTGCTGCATTCCTCCAGCAGCTCCTGTGCTGCCCTGTGGGACCGATCGTGCTCCCTCTTAACAGCAACCTGGAAACAGTCCCTGTGCTTGCACCCGTCCTCAGAGGGCTTTGCAGTACTGCCGAAAAAAAGAGAGTAATCTGGGTACAGAACCACAAGGGTATTTAGAGACAAGACTTCTTTACTGAGGTGTAGAATTCTCCTTCAAATTATTTGCATTTGTAAAGGTAAAAGATGAGAAAAATTAAGATACGATCTAGCCTCTCACATAAATGTGCCTTAATTTTCTATCACTTGGATATTTAAGAAGATAAAAGGATTGTTAAATTAAAATTAAAGTGTGCAGTTGCAGCATGCAAGAAGTGATAATTTTGCATTTAAACACATTTACATAATTGGATGAGCCACTAAAGGGGTCTGATAGAGAGTTGATCTACTGTCGCTGAATGAGTTACCACGTGATGATAATAAAACTACAAGCATCCTTCTGGCCTGTTCTAAATATTGACTTAAGAATTAAGTCCCTCTCACCAAGCTTGAATCTACTGATTTATCTCACATTTTTATTGGCTGAAGGCATGCATTTGATAATTGCAGTGTAGAGTGTGGTATGTATTTCATGCCTAGTGAATACTTAAATCACAGAAGATTGATTCTGTATCTGAGTTCTGAGGAGTGTATAACCTCCAACACTTCTGGAGTGAATCAATTCAATCAGAATTACTTTGTCTTTATGACAAGGTTTCTAAAGTCCATGGGGATGCCATTCAATTTTTTCAATAACTAAAACTATCTCCCTGAAACTTTCTGAATATTTCACTTTCTATTACTGTATTTAGTTTTGTTCTTTAGTAAATTCTGTTTTCCAGTCCCCCACCTGTCTACCCTGCTGCCTTGCTTTTAGATTTATTTCCACACTAGAGACCATTGGAGAGTTTTCAGATTCAGAAGACCAGGAACTGTAGGAACAGGACTGAGAAAATGATGTGCTTCCATTACTCCCCATTTCTCTAAGTCACATCCTCATGAGGAACCTCCTTTCCTGGGATCTCTGCATCAATAGATGATGCCATCTTAATTTGCAAGAACAAGGAAGCAAAGAGAAATGGAAATTTCCTGGTCCTTGGTTTTTTGGTACACAGTGACTTTCCCACTCTTCTGAAATGAGCTCTGGGCAAGCAGTTGGGCTGCAGGCGCTGTGCTGCTGGTGGCACCTCAGATGTTTGGCACATCATAATCTTTTAGCAAAGCCTGTTGCAGGAAGAAACTGATCATCCCAAACAACTCAAACAAATTAGAGCTGTTTCAGTCTAAGCAGCCTCTTAGAACTAAGCAATGTATGATTCCCAGCAACACAGCTGAATCATTCTGGGTGTTCTATAAACACTGTAGGATGCTAGTCCTACCAGTTTATATAAAATCATGGATTTCCTATGAGCCTTAGAAGTACAAAATACCGCCAGGAGAATGGTAAAGACAACCCTCGGCAGCTCCTAAGCACTTCAAATGCATTTTCCCTTTTGGGCTGGTTACCTGGAGAGCTGACAGCTGTGCTGTTAGGGTCTGACAGTGTCCTGAATGTCTGTTGTTAGAGAAAATGAGCTAGCAGAGGCTGCTGCTGCTTGGTCACTCTGGGACCCAAATCCCTTCTGCCATTTCATTTCCTGCCTGAGCACTCTTGTTGAAGGTCCCTCTCCTCCTTGGCCTTCCAAGCAAGCGTCTTGTGACTTTTGACAGTGAAGGGCATTATATGCGGGTTACTGCATACAGAAGGCTGATCCCTCTGTTCCTTTGGATTATCCTTTTTCATTCCCCACAGTTAATTCAGGCTTAATGTCACCAGCGTATTTCCAGGGTATGGTGTGCTCCAGGGCACATACGAGCAAGAAACCAGCCTGGAATCTTTCACCAATACCTTTATAATAAATCTGTAATCACCAGAAGTTATGCTGCCTCTGACAGCAAAAAAGCTCCATTAGCAGTTCTTCCCACTGAAATGAAGGAGTTAATATTATTTTGCAATCTTGACAGCAGCCACATGCAGAAACCAGTCAGGATAGGGAAAAGAAGCAGGAGTGAAGCTGAGGGTGATCCAGAGCTTAGGTAAAGGAGAACAAAGGGGTGTCTGCACAGCACAAAGCAGGTACCTGAATTACCACCAGGGAGCTGCCAAGCTTGGCTTGAGAAGCCCAGCTCGGCAAAGCCCTTCTCAGCAAGGCCATTTAGCCCCTGTGGAGAGCTGCACTAATACGATTAAATGACTTCAGCTGTGCAGGATTTCTTGCTCAAAGGTACCTAAAATCTTTACACAGGATTAGCTCATACAGCATAGAAATACTGTTAAGGAATTGCTTGGCTGTTTCTGAGGAAATGAAAAGCAGGTCAGTGTCCTTGAGTGCTTTGTAGAGCTCAGAGGAGAGCAGTGGAGCAGCAGCCAAGGAGTGTATGCAGTATAGGCATTCTGCTTTGTTTTGCGCTCAGCCACCGAAATAAATACGAATTTTGACATTGATATTGTGACCAAACACCAATGAAAGGAGACTCTTCTGCTTTATGTGTTATATAGAATAGCCTGTACAAAATTAAGCCTGATTTTATTATTGGAACTAAGCCATGGTAACACCTTAACTGCTTTCAGAATCTTCAATGCTGTTTTATTTTGCAGGCTTGCACTGATTTCAACTTGGGGGTTTTATACCAAAGCACTTTCTGCCATTCATTTATCAGCTTGGGTGGTTTCTCAAAAATGGTTAACATTCCTGTATAAAAAGCATAATCTGTAGTGATAGTGTCAGAAGTGAGTGGCAGTTCGTGCAACGTAGATGTGGAAGGAATGTCTCTATTCCTTGTTTACAATTAAATATGTCATGGGAGGTAAAAGTGGATCATCATGTTCCTGTGCATAGTAAATGATAATTCACATGTCTACCAATCAACTGCCAGGCCTAGAAATGAGTCTTCTCCATTATCAAACAAAGCCTGTGATATCAGTCTTCAAATTCTGTTGAGAGTGTCTTTCTCATCCTGCAGTGCTGGAGGCCACTCTGTTCCAATGGAATCCTTGAAAATCCAGTGTCTTCTTTCATTAGGAACACCATGAGTGCTGCATAGCTGCAGTCCTTGCCTGTCAATGTGGAAGTGCTGTTCTGCACTGAGTAACTGTCAGTATTCTGCTGAGAACAAATAATGGCTTTGGTGCAAGTGCATTAATTGTATCCCTGCTTGGGATTTCCTCTACATGTATGTCCAGCTGACATATTAACATAGGATACAGTGTTAATAATGTTCCTTTTCAGTGGAATGAGGATCGTTTGCATGGCTATGTACATGGCTTCTTACAGCATCAACGTAGTGTTTCACAGGGATCTATCCAAATTTAATACAGAACTGCAATATAAAAGTATTCATACACCAGGAAAAAAGAATTTAAAATTTGGAATAGGTCTGTACACTGACAAACATGTGAAGTATGTTAAATGGGCACAAGTGTGTGGCTGCTGGTTTGTGAGTGGGTGTGGCAGCATCCAGGCTGTTCAGTATATGCAGTTCATACAAGTGCTCAGGTGCACTGAGGTTTTGGGCTTATGGTCAGGCCTGTCTGAAGACAAGGGTGGCAAATTAGGGCTTTATTGGTCTTTTACAGCAGGTGGGCTTGCTTTCTGCCTAGAAAAGACCTTCCCACAGATATTTTATGTATGATCATAGGGCAATCACCTCAAGTATGATCGTATATCAAAGCTACGTTTCACATCCTTGGTTTTCCACAGGTTCTCATGAGTTATTTGACAAGCAAGATATGGTACAGCCCTGTACTGTCTCTGGGCTTTTTGCCTTGCCTTGTGATAATGTCGTTCTGCCTCTAGTTCTGCTCAGCCTCATATGCTGATTTCCCTTCCATCCCATTAGCAGGAATGCTAATGGGAATAATGCGGAGGACATATGTAGGTCCTGACAGGATTTTAGTCCATGTATGCACAGGATGCAGTGAACATAAGTCCAGGCTTTCAGCATGTTAGTTTTACTTGCTGTTTGAGCAGGCTAAACTTCTGTTTCCACTTCTCAGACTCACGGGCAATTAAAATAGTAGCAGACATGACTTCACAACATGGATAATGAGACCAACCCAGGCTGTAAGTCATTTGAGACTGCACTGATATATGTGGTTAGTCACGTGTGAACTAATGCTTCACAAACTCTTGAAGCAGTTTTGCAGTACCTGGAGGACGGCCACCTCCAGCTCCTTGACTCTTGTGGAGGATCTCTAATTGGTTATAAAGCCATATCATCTCTTTCATTCAGCAATTACAATTAGAATCCTCCAGAATTAGATTGGCAGTAGGATTTAAAATTTGTTCTCAACCTACAAGTGTAAGTGGGGTCCTTAGCTGGTTTGTTGATCATAGAATGTAATAACAATTTCTTTTTTCTAATTTAGCAGTTCTAATTTTTAACTTTAGGAATTATCAGGAAACAGGCAGGGGTTTTTTCTGAAATTCTTTTTACATACTATTTGAATCTCAGAGGATTTTAGCAACTCTATATGAGTAATGTGGTTGCTTCTTCCCTTCCAAAATATTTCTAAAAATAACCCCAGTGAAAATAATTATTGTTTTTCAAGAAAAATGCCCTTGCTTGTTTAAGCCATAATCTGTGCAGCACTGCCTTTCTCAGCTTGGGAGGTGTTGATCACTTTTGCATTGCACCATTACGATGTCATCCAAAGAGACAGCAAATATTGCAGATTAATGCTGCCAAAATTGAAGTAATTACTCTGTGAAAATGGCAGACGAGTTCCTAAGGCCATATGGCATTATCCATAGTTGGGATGATAACTAATGGAAAACAGCAGTACTTCTAGGACATGAATGTTTGGCAACATATACTTGACTAAGAGTCTTAGTATTGTAAATATATGCATTTCTTGCCAGGAAACCAAGGAAACCACCCATCCTAAGGGGAGGAATCATATCTCCTCTCTAGCAACAGAAAATATTTGTGAGTTTGAGGTGAGAGTGATGTTTGCCACCTCTTTTCTGGTCCATTAGGACTAAGAGTGGTCTTACCTCATCCTCATAGAAAATGGAGAGCTACTAACTTACCTACATCCCTGCAAGTAAATTTAGCAGGGAGCTCAGTGTCCCTCAGAGTTTCTGTTCTGCTTGTGGTCTGAGGGTGCACAGGGTATGGAAGTGGCACAAAATGACCTCTTCATGACCTTCAGGGCAGTTGCAGAGGGCCACTTGTCCCTGCAGCCTGCAGAGCTGGGAGGACAGGACCTCCGATGGGATCGGGGCAGCTCTGGGTCTTTCTGCTCCGGCCCTCGGAGAGCCTCCCTTGTTCAGATGGGTCATGATGGGTCTCTCAAACCAAAGCTGCTTCTGAAGGAGTTCTGGGACGGCTGCAGGGCTGTAAATGCAGCAGGTCTGGCCTGGGAAGGACACACTGAGCACAGCAAAGGGGAGCTGAGGGCAGCTGCTCGGGGAGCAGGTTCTCCAGAGGAAATTGCTTCTCTCTTCTCCCCTTTCTGGCGATAAGACACAAGAAAGAGGGACATTTCAGGCTGGATTTTTTTCTGTCCCTTGTAGCTGTCTTTCATCAGGGCAAGGTGTCCTCTGCTTCAGTGTAAGTAACTGAATGAAAAAGAACACCTACACCATGTTAGATTGGGCACCTGAACTGGCACTTTTCCACTTGTAAAATTGGGCTGGTTATTTAGCCTGGGAGCTCTGAGGGGCATTTAATTACCATTTATAGAGTACAGAAGAGCTAATGTGAGTTAGATGGTTTATATTCATAGTATCCATGACCTTGCTACCTTACACTCCTCAGCCTCAGAAATTTGGTTAGACTTGTGAAGAGAAAAAAATGTTCTTTTTCACTTCTACTGGAATACAAGTTACTGCGTAGTTCTGTAACTGGCTATGGTTTCTTAGGGCTTCAAGATATTTTATTGTTCCCTCAGAGATGCCACAATGAAAACATTCAGTGTTTTTTTGGTAAGTAGCTCACGCCATTGGTCCTTCACGTGTTTCACCTACAGAATATTTAATCACACTCCTGATGTCTTCTTTCTGGCATCCTTTCAACTAATTTCTAGGCACTGAAAATGCCAGATGTTTTAATATTTTTTTAAATGTAAGAAAATGGAGACAAAATTTACTTTTCATATGGAAGAAATTACAAAAGGACATATTCATACATGCCACTGCTTTGGAATTTGAATGTAGGTAGATCAGAAATTTAATTTAGGCTGTGGTAGCTCTGAAGATAATGCTGGTGAGAGTAAATGTACACAGTTTGGTTGGTTGTTATTGAACTTACAGGCAAGGAATTACATTTTTACTCCTATCTGGATATTCTGAGAACCAAAAATGTCCTTGTATCCTGACTACATCCACTTTGAATCCAGCATGGCCATGTATTGCTCAGAACTGAGACAGAGAATAACAGTTCCTCTGTTTTGGTGGGTCAGAGAAGGGGAGGAAAGACCCTATTGGAAGTCTCTACTCTGGTAGGACTTTCAGTCCAGTAAGTAATGAGCAACACTGCCTGTTCCACTTGAGCAGGCTGTCGAGCTAAATATGTTTCTGTGATGCTGCTTCTGGCATAGCCTGCCTAATGCATATGCAATACATGTATTCAAGTAAAATAAAAATGAAATAAAATGTGCTCCGAGCGTGTGAGCTGGAAAACCTTATGCCATTTTTGTAATTAAGGTGAGTGACTTGGGTGTTAAGCTGTATTTCCCTGGAGCAGGGGGGAGGAGAGGCCTCTGGTGTTGAGAGTTGGAGCACTAGTGCAGCCAGGGTTCCTGGAGACATGAACCAGAAATTATCAGCCTACATGCCTGTGCCCTTGGCAGTAAGAGGCAGAGTGACAGATGGACTGTAATGGTTCAAGCTCTAGGACATATTATGGTCCTTTTGCTAATGCAGACATGTCTGTGGAAATAAGTGGCAAAACCTACACTGCAAGGTGAGTGACAAAGAGCCTGACTTCGAGACCCAGAGACACTCGAGAGAAGTCAAAATCTCCTCAGGCATCAGTGAGTTTTGGACCTGTCTTTTCACAGGTGCATTGATGTCTGTTCTAGCTTTTAGCCACTAGTGACCAGAAACTGAGACAGATGTTCTTTTACAACCGATAGAGGGGCCGGAAAAGTTACAGCTGACTGTCTGGGAGCTTGCAAGGGCTACAGATAAGCGAGAGCTTTTCCTCTGTGATGCTGTTTTGCCTTGTCTCTGTTAGAGGTTATACTGAGCACCCTCTGTTGTTGAAACTAGGGCCAACCCGGATCCGAGATAAGATCCGAGATTTCCATCTCGCAGAGGTAGTAACTGCATAACAACCCCCTCTTCCAGTCAGACAGGTATGAAAAATGCTCAAACAAGGCAGACCAGCTTCTGCTTCCTGTGTGCTGGAGGGCATGAGGAGGCAGGGAGGGAAAGAGCAAAAAGATTGGGAGAGCAAGGACATCTGCTGCTTGAAGACAAATCTGGTGTAACTGGAGTAACTGAAATGTGGCCAGTTCAGGAAATAGGCTGTAATATTACATTACCCAGATACAGAGTTTAAGGACAGGCAATTGCCACTGCAAACAGAGAAGAAGATATGACAGTATAAATGAGGAAGGAGATTATGCTGAAAACAGAATAACATGTGCATGGTTGGCAACTAAAAGACACCTCGAACTTGAAGCTGAAATGGTAAAACAGTTATAACAGAAAACAATTACTGATCTCCCAGGGCTGGATGAAAAGGCAGATCAGGAAATATTTATGCAGACGGAGGACTGTACTTGGGCTGGGGCATTGATCATATGGAACTGCAATTACTCTGACATTGACTGGGATGAGAATTACAGAGGGACTTAGGAAGCTGGAGCTGTGTGTATTGACAGATTCCTTTTACCCTGCAGCTCGACAACCAACAAGATTTGAGGCCGTTTGGAAAAAGCTGCGACGGTTAAGCAAAGGCAGCACATCTGCTGATGCCAGTGCTCTCAGGCTGGAGTGACAGGAGCTGAAAGTTAGGATGGAAGGAAATCAATGTTGATTGTGAGTGTGATTCCGATTTCCAGATGTGGGAAAATCCAGGCTCTGTTGTACTCTCTGGGCTGTAAGGATTGGGTAAATTGGAGATCATTTTACTGGATGACGTACTGCATAGTTTTCAAGGCTGTCTGTCCTGACATGGGTTTGAAACAAAATCACCGACCCTAATGGGGTTTGGTTTTCTTTGTCTTAAACTTTTAAGGGTATGTAGTTAATGCAAATATGATTTCTAACTAGGACCAAGGAAGTAGACAGCAAGTATGCGGCCAAAATTGCAAAGACTTAGCTTTTGTAAAGGACAAATGAAAAAGGATATTTATTCTTGTTAATTGGGGAATCAGTTACAAAATGTTGGAAAATTACAGTCACAGGGCACAATTTAATTCATTTTATTTTGATTGACAAAAGGAAAGAACTTGGTGCTTTTAAAGGGAAATGCAAAGAGATAGTCTAGATAAGACATTGTGAAGAAGTAGTTCCTAATAATGATCAAATATTTGATTGGAGTTAAATAATCAGGATTTACTGTCACTGAGACACATGTTACTGCAGTTATAGTAATTGCACCCAACAAAAATGCAAGTTCTCAAGCTTATCATCTTAATATGTACCATATATATGCTGATTAGTTTGCAGTAAAACAGCAAGGGACAATGGCTTCTTGGACCTGCTATCAAGTTGTTTCTGATGTACTTGAGTTGTGCTGTGGCACCTGTCTTTCTTGGAACTAACCAATCCCATCACTTAAAGCAGTTAACTCATTATTTGTTTGGTGTATTCAAGCAAATAGCCTTGTATTTGCTTGGATGATTTTGTGACTATGTGAGGCTAAAATGGTCAAGTTGACACTGAAGAAAGGAATCTTTAAAGCTTCATCAGATGGTTACAATATAAATCTAAGCCAATATATAATCAATAATATAATACTGGTAGTGAAGCCATAGGAGGGAAGTTTACAAAGAATGTAAAAAGCGTTCAAAGAAGCTTCCTAAAAAAAACCCCTGTGTGAACAAATACTGGGCTAGTGGGAGAAAAATCTTCACCCTTTATCTCCTTCAAATAGTGCAGTAATACTTTTTAATGTGCATATGATAATACGCTATAAAACAAATTAATGCCAAGTCTGTCATTTCTGTCTTTGGATTGTCACAAGACAGGATGGTACAAGTCTAATGAAGAGGTAATGCTAACCCCCTCCATGCTGTTTTCCTTGGTCCATGGCAGAGTGCTTCCATCCAGGCGACACACACTGAGGCAGCCAGTGTTGCCATACGTTTTCCATCTGCTAAGGGACTAAAGGCTGCTTTTAATTTACCTGTTACAGCTGAAAGAGAAGCTGCCACTCTCCGTAGTGACAGACTACAACAGCTACTCAAACACAAGTGCAATCTTTCTGAAGCCGATGGAATCCTTCAAAAGCTGGTTTATCAGAAAACCTTTCAGTAGCACTTGCTGTCTAACTCATCTGCAGGCACTGACAGTCTCTGCAGACAGGGCTGGACTGCGGCAATCACATGAACTTCACTGCCCCTTAAGCTAAAGGGAGCTCCTCGGTGGAGACTGGCGGCATTACAGCCAGGTAAGACTTGGCTGGCCTTTGTAGATGCTCAAGAATTATTGCTTGAAAGGCAGTATCTGTCCTCCACCCTCTGGGTCAGGCAATTTTGCTCCACAGTGCTCCAGGCTCTGCTAATGGGACTTCTCAGCTTCTTGGCTTGAAGTAAAGCTCACTTGGATCCCACACAGAGTAGGCTCACATTTATTTCCAAAATACCTTCTTGCCACAGTGTGATCCAGCATAAAGCTCTTGAACTTAAGGTGTTCTGTCTGCTGTGCTTCAGTGGGAGCCTGGAGGACACTGTAACCTTGAAGGGACTTGAATTTATGTGTCTGGAGGATGGAGAATTGTGTGATGTGGAGGCAGCTGAAGCCAGCCTGCAGAAAGACAACTGGAGGAATTGTTCTGTCTGGATCACAGAAGGAGTTTAGACTGACAAGGTGAGGATAAATACTTTTTTTATGAGATGCAGGTGACAGTAGAGTAACATGGTCCAGACAGAGCACTGAAACCATCACACAAACCTATCGAAAGGAGAATGGCAGAGATGCAGAGAAGGCCCTATTCCAACAGTCCTTGCTTACATAATCTGTCCTGCAGAAGTCTTTTAAAAGCCACAAGACATCATTTACAGGAAGACCCATGCCTTTTCTTACATTGACATACCGTTGTTGACCAACTGATGGGGTATATTTGTAATGTCATGAATATTTGATGTAAAAAATTTCTCTCATGGGAGCTTCTGCGAGCTGTTTGCCAGGAAGGTTCATCATGACTTTTGAAGTGTTTACTCCTTTGAATGGACAAATTATATTCCTGCACTCATTCTGCCAGAATCTCAGCAAAAATCTGCAAATCTCTTTTGAATTGAGACTAATGGGGCAGCATCACACATGCCACACATGGATCTTAAAGGTCATCCAGGCACAAAAAATCCCCTGCCATGGGCAGGGACACCTTCCACTAGACCATGTTGATCAAGGCTTTGTTCAACCTGGCCTGGAGCACTTCCAGGGATGGGGCAGTTCAGGAGTGATGTGAGGAGGGTGGCAGAGTTGGCCAACACTGCGGCAGGGCAGGATTTACAGAGCACACTCAGGATGTGCTCTAAGGACAGCACAGTGATGATGGGATATATCCAGAAAGCTGCAAGGAGGGAAGAGGGACACAATACAAAGGGCCAGTGGCCTGGAGGAGTTGCCACCAAGCTTTGTGTTTAGAGTCCCAGCACTGGCATGGGAATGGGGAGCACTTCCCTGTGGAGGTGCCTGGGGGTAAGGTGGTCTCTTCTGCATATTCAGATTCTTTATAATGCACAAGCTTCTGAGCACACTTTCACAAATAGCATTAACATACAAATAACATTAACATACAGCTGCTGCACACTAGCTAGAAATGTGTTGCTCCTCTTGAAATATGCAGATGTGATTAGGGCTAAAAATAATACCTACCTGAAAGCTCTGGGAGCTGTGTATTTCTCCAATAATTTGTCTTTCTTTTAGACACCAAAACAACAGTAAAGATTGTCACAGAGACAAGAAAAAGGTCTTAGCTTTATTCCTTCTGCACTCTGAAATATGATTTTATTCCCTGAGATCAAACAGGCTGTGTTCTGAATGTCTTTCCCCCTCCCCCTAAAGGCCTTGACTGCAGTTCGCAATGTCTTTTGGAGCTTTCTTATTTCTGCAAAGGGAATCACTGCCATCTCCTGGCCGAGCGACAGAGAGTAATCAAATCCCTCCACCCACTCGAGCTGTACCATCGCCCCACTCCCTGGAAGCAGGGATTTTCGGCGTGGATCCCCAGGGATTTGGTGCAGGCCATTCCAGTACCACTGTTATACCGGTTACTTATCTGAGCACTCAGAGAAAAAGGAAACACTTCATTCATTATAGGTTGGCTGCCTGGTCCCACAGGTCCTGACTAGTCAGATTTGTACCTTTGTTCCATCCTTGGTGTAATATGTGAATGGAGACAAGTCAATTATTTTTGCCAGAAGAGCAGGTCAATTTAAGCAATCTTTCCTTAGACAATGCCTTAGACTTCTTTAACAATACCCCTTGCAGATCAACAATACCCCTTTGCGCTACAAATCCACAAAAATTCTGTCTGTACTTTTAGTTTTGCTTCCTGAAGTGACCATTTCAGCCACAGGCCATTCAAGAGCTTGAAAATCTATCTGGGTGAATGACTAAAGGCACAGCTGGATGCCATCAGTCCTCTCAACTAGTCATATATTGCCAGGAAATGCCTTATGTTCTCTTTACTTTTTAAAGGATATTCCTGTGACTGGATGTGAAGGGACAAAATGATTGCCTTTCATTTATATGGATCAATAAGTTTCCATATAAAGGCATTTATGTCTCCCCCAAAAATCTTAGTTATGTCTACATTTTCTATGACCTTTCTTTCTTCCTCAGAAAATTCGGACGTATGTGACCTGATATGTAAGTCTGCCTAAATATTTATTTACGCAAATACCAGTTTCGAATGATCCCCTCCCAACTTTTATCTTCCGATAACTTGCCTTCATTTGACCCCCGATTTCACAGGCAGAAATCATTAAAAAAACTCCACTGAAGTACAGCCCCCTTTGGAGTGACTCTGGAGCTGGTGCTGTGTCCAAGTTGCATTTCCAAAGGCCGGGATGAGTTGCACCTCGTGTGTCTGGAACATACTACTGAGTAGGGAGGCAAAGCTGAAAAGGACCAGTACAGCGTTTTGAGAGTTTGGCTTGTGTTTTACAAGAAAAAAAAAGTCTTTCAAGAGTGAGACCAGGGGCTTGCAGCCCTGTAACATTTAGATTCATCGTGCTTGTTCGCATCCTTTCTGTGATCTAAGTCCACAGCTTTCTCAAAAGACTCAGCATGCAAGAAAGAATTTGGCCAGGAGTTGATACTTGTTCTCAACAATAAGATTAGGAGCAACATTTGATTTATTTTTTTTTTTAATCCTAGTTCCCATTCATATATACACTGAAGGGCAATGGGTTTTTATTCCCCACCCTGTAGCCTGTGGGACTTTCAGGATAAAGGATTTTGTGTTTAATGGTTTTCATCTTCTTACTTCTTAAAGAGCAGAGAGTAACTGATGGCATTCTTTCTCACACCCGCTAGGCCTCTGCTTATCCCGTTAACTGTTTCTAGTAAACAAATGACCTCAGAGCATGTTGTTATGCCCCAAAGATGCACATGTTTGTATCATATGTATCAGCCAAATGTTCCATAGTACTGGAAATAAAAACCCAATGCAGCAGAATAGATAATTGTAAAAGGCCTGTCACCGAGATATAATTTAGAAGAAATCAAACCTGACCCCGGTAAGTTCTGGAGTTTTTTAATTATCTTCAGTAGACATACAAGATGAATGCAGATTAAGATTTTGACCTGCCTTTGATAGAAAGCCTAACAACAGCAGACAGCAAAGTAGGAATGGTGGCAGATTTAATCATGGATTTTGCCCCCATTCAGCAGACCAGCAGGGCACCCATTTCACAGGCTCATAAGATTATGCTTTCCCTGTGAAATCCTCTTGCTGCTTTCTGGTTCACCGACAGCATCTGAAAATGTGTTCTGATCTGATGGTACCATTAACAAAGGATCTGGACCTCATCAATAATGGAAATTGCAAAAGATTTCACTTCTAACCTGGTAACTGATATTTAAACTGACTTCAAAGAAACATTTGCCAACCTTGCTGAGCTGGGAGTCAGTGAAAGATTGCACCTGTTTTCCTATTCTCTCCTACAGGACCTGTTTTCCTCTTAGTCAGAGGGAGAAACACAGCAATGGTTTTCATCCTAACAGTTTTCAGGTTTAAAACCTGAAACCTCCAGGTTTTCTGTCAAGCCTATACTTTTCTAAATCTCTAAACAGTACAGGGCCATCATGTGTATTAGGCTCCACAGTGTTCCTTTCTGCTGGAAAAGAAATCATTCTTACTTTTTCACAAGGTCCTTTCACATGGCTGAACCTCCTCCCCTTCCCTGTCTCTTTTCAGCTTTCCCTCCCCTGAGGTTTCAGTTGGAAGGCTGTGGTCACTTGGCAAAGGATGATGGATGTTAGCAGCAGTTTTTGTGTGCCTTTGGAGGAGGCACAGGCAGGGCTGGCAGGGCGTGTTCCCATCTGTGCCTCTGTCACAAAGTCAGCCCACGTTTACCCCACAGCGTTCGAGAGGGATAAAGGGAATCCTCCAGCTTTGCACTGGAGCACAGGAGAGTGCTGGTGTGAGCTGTTTGTTCAGCTGGGTCCTGAGCTGCACCAGGGAGCCCATGGTAAGCCCCTGGCAGTGGTAACAGCCTTGGCTGCCAGCAGCCTTCTTCAAAGTATTATAGTGCCTGTGGCTGCACCTCTCCACTGGCCATCAGGAGAGCCCTTCCTTGGGTACATCTGTGTCCAGAGTTCCAGGGGGGTGAATACCAGGTTTTACTCAAGCACCTCAGAGTGAAGTCACACCCACGAGGAAGTCAGTCCAGCAGCTCATTTCTGCTGGGGAGGGGACGTGCTTTCCCCTGGCACCTCGAACTGCTTCACTGGCCCCTGCTGGGAGCTGATTCAGCTTGCTAACTGAGCAGGGAGCACGGCAGAGGAAGAACCAAGGTATTTCTGCTGACTTAGCAGCTGAGTCAGTTCACAGAGAGTGGGATGAGAGCCAAGGCTGGCCCAGGACAGGCTGGAACAGCAAGGCTGGACCCGTCCCCTCGGTGCAGCTCTGGCTCTCCGTGCACACATGCCGTGCTCTCAGGGTACCCATACCCACCCATCTGACCTTGCATTGAAGCTACAACTGCTCTGCCAAGCACCATCTGGAATCAAAGGAAGAGATTTTCAGGGAACTAAATGAAATTAAGAGAAATCTGTTGGTTTCTGTAGAAGTTTTTTCTTTGGAGAGGATTTCCCTGTTGCAGGATGTATCAATGACATGGGTGTCCTGTGTATAAACTATTGATGTTTTGTAGCTCTGCAAAGACAGTTCTTTATTAAAAGTCTTCTCCATATAAGACAAAATATTGTGAAGAAACTATAAACAGGAAAAAAAAGAATTCATCATTTTACTATCTGGCATATTTTCATCTTTGTTCTACAGCTTTAAATCATGCTGTAGCACTCACTGCAGCCCTGAAGCAGATGTATAAAGGGTGATCTGAATGCAGGGAACCAAAATCTCCTTCCCCTTAGACTGACTATACTGTCACTGCTTTCAGTGGAGATGCATTATAAAAAAATTAGCCAAAAGTTTCTTAGATACTGTTGATGGGATTCATCTGTAGCATTAGCTATTGATCCTTTAGTGGTGATTTTAATTTAAGTATCAGATGATCATTCTTCCTGTGAAGAAACTGGCTTAAATACCAGGGAAAAAATCATCCTGGCATGGTTTTGTGAAGCAATCATTTCTTATGGTGTTTTCAATCAGAAGATGAAACAAAGAATGTCTCAGTCTTCTCTTTGGCAGTCCCATGCTTTTCACTGTTTTGTGAACAAGAGGAAAAAAAAAACAAAACCAGGTGATTAAAACATAACATCCCTTTTAACCCTTTTAACTCACTCTTTCAGAGACCGTTTTCTTTGTCATTTTTTATTGCAAGAGCTGATGAACTGTAAGTGATTGGTAAGAGAGAGAATAGATTGTGCACTTAGCCTTACCATCTGACTTGGCGGATCTTCCAAAATGCAATTTATTCCAAATGCTAAGTGTGGTGAGTTTAATGGAACACGGGGTTAAAGTGAGAACCTGGAAACGAATGCTCTCTATCTAAAGGCCAATCAATAGCTGCATAGTTTGACAATCCCAAACCTCTGCCACTTTAATGTAATTGGAGTGTATGGAAAAGACATCATGTTAAAGCACCTACTGACATCAGCTTCCATTACAGCTGGTGGCACTCTGAGCACATTCTGCTCACACCAGTTTACTTGTGTGAAAGGAGTGGGAGTGGAGGGTTGTGCTGTCTCTGAAATCTATTTTGAGGGATTTTGTGGTATTGCAGTTTGCTGTTTATATTGGTCTTGGGACACACAGGGAAGCTCTCAGTACGTTTGAAGGTTTTTATGGGGTGGTCTGTCTAAAACTAGCCAGGCTGAACACTTTCAAAGTTAATTTGGGAAGCCTCTGTAGCACTCCATCATCTGTGTCTTCTCCAGATGAGCAAAAAAGGAATATTACTGGAGTGGTATTATGCAGCAAATCATGTGAAGGACATAATGTGCAAAAAGATACAAACAGTGAAATTCATTTTTAGTAATCACCCTTAATAATGTTCATTCAGTTGTATCAATCAAAAATTGCTTTCCAAAACCAATTTCCTGTGAGTGCTGGCATGTTTGCGTCCTACTCATATTAACAAGTGGGAAAATCCATTTGGAGAGAGAGACTGGGAGAGATTCCCTTCATTTCTTTTGGCTTTCAGAGGCAAGAAGCAATTTCCCATCTGTTTGAGTGTCATTCAGCTGCAGTAACAAACATCCCAGGGAGGAGCAGTTTTGGGCTGTTAAAGGAACTGACCTGCGTCCTCATCACAGGCTCTGATGAATCTTTCTGCACAGAAGAGCTGAGTTCTCCACGTCTCTGCTTTGGAAAGCTCATCATTTTGTGTGGGGGTATACAGCTGTATGGATTTTGAAACATCTTGCTGACAAAAAACAGCCAATTTATCCCAGTGGAGCAAACTGAATATTTACTTCTTTTCTCTGTTGTGATCCGACTACTCCAGGCAGCCTTGCAAACCTGGGCTACTGTTCTTAATGCATTCTCCTTTCAGCTGTAGATACAGGCAGCGTAACTGTAAAGAGGTGCTGGAAATTCCTTTGCTTAACAGGTTTTGGGGTTTTTTTAATTTTAATTCTGCAGCCATTTTTTCGTAATCTGACCATAGGAATTTCAGATTCACGTGTAACACAGCATTAATTTGGCAGAGGGCACGTGTCCTTTCATGAGTTTCTTAATCATGAATCCAGAAGTATATTTTCAACTGTGATAAAACACAGCTTTAATGGTTACCCAGTCTTTGGTTATCCTGGGAGGAGAAAAAGCCTGCATGGACTTTCTGCTGATCACCAGCAACTTCCTGGAAGCTTCCATAAGCAAGGTGGCTTGGCCCAGCAGGAAAAGGTTCAGTCTGAGGAAAAAATGACTCTTATTCTGTCCTTTGCTATCTTGACATAGTATTTTACCTTCTGTATATTTAATTTCTCCACATGCAAAAAGTGATGAGGCTTTTTGCCAGCCAGCAAATGAACAGCAGCTGCTGTAGTTGCTACAGGTTGTTGATGCAGAGGTATGCTGAAATTGTAGCTTTAATTCCACTACTAATTGGAAATTGGGAAGTTTCCTAGAGCCTTTATCAAAAAGAGACATGCTAAGTGGACTGTGGTTTTGTAAGCCATGGCTACTTGTCATGAAGTCTTTCCCCCTGGCCTGATTTTATGTCTGAAAAAGGCTATTGAAACCAGCAGGGTTTTTACTTACTGCTGCTTATACAGATATTTCCATGAGATTTAACGTATTTTACAATTTTATGAGTACCCATGAATAAAACTTAAGTAGTAATGAGGAATTAAGCTAGAAATATGTGGTCTCCTGTGGGTTTTTTTTTTAATCACTGTGAAACCAGACTCTGGTGAGTCTGATCTTAACTATTAAAGCAAATTCTAAGCAGTATTTTTGACATTTTTTAATGGATATAAACCCCCTAAGTAAAGGAAACTCATTTGATGAAGGGAGAAACCCAGAGCTTCTCATCAGGAGCTTTTCTGGGGTGTATCCAGAGAGGAAGGGCAGGAGGAAGAGCCTCTGAATTTGAAGCAGGGATGGTTCAGAGGTCAGAGGATGCCCACACTCCCATGAAACAAATTTATTTATTTCTGTGCTGCAAAAAACCTTGCATGGCACAGGGCATATTGCTTGTTTGCAGAGTCTCAAGGTGGTTCAAAGGTGTTTGGGCCCCTAAACCAATGATAGTTCTTGCAGTGTTTAAGACACCCTGGAATTAATAAGGTTTTCAGCTATGGTTCCTTTTCCTTTCCTAACAATTCTGTTGTTCCAGTTTCTTTTTGATTGCCAGAGAATGCTGAACTAATGGTTCCAGGGAATGGTCCATGAAAACTGAAAGATTTTCCAAAGCTTGGGTATTGAATTTAAATCCTGACTTTGCACCTCCAGTGCCTAATTATTTATTTTGTGTGACCGATACTCTGCAGTTGCTGATGCTGCATTTTAGTCGCCATTAAATCACTTCAGCCACTCATTACTGCAACATTCTTCTGCAGCTCTTTTCAATTGCCTTTGGATTTTGTTATCCTGAATGACATTCTATAATTTGAATTTTTTTTCCCACAAGACTATTTACCCCATTTATCAGATCATTGGTGAACAGATCCCAAGACAGACGTGAGCAGCATAGCGCTGATCACACCCACCTATGTGAAAACTACTGTTTGTTTCTTGTCACTCCACAATTTTAATGCAGCCATTTCAGTTAGAATTAGACCTTGTTTGCATTTCCCATCAGTACAGCAGGGAAATAGTGCTTCCTACTTTGCAGGGATGCCATGGACATAAATACATTTCAATATTACCACAAGTTAGTCAAACTGCAGCCAGAGGAGAAGCAGATACAGAGGGTGCTTGATTTCACCCCAGAGCTGGCAGTCCCTCAGAGCAGGGGCTGGGAGGCCCTCCTGTGCCTGGTAATACAGAAAATATCCTTAGTTAGCAAGGATGGATAATGTTTATTCCACTGCAACAAAATGTCCAAGGCATGTGTCACAGCAGCACCAGGGAGTGTGGTCAGGAGGGTGTGGAAGAGAAGATGAAATTCCAGCTCACCAGTAAATGCAGCCCTGTGGTGACCAGCTGAGGCACTGCCTAAGGCTGAAGTTAGGGGATATGTCGGTAAATAATGACTGTTTGTTACAAGAAGCAGGTGCGAAAACCCCAAGGATCCTGAACAGTTGGCAAACTTCTATTCTGTAATTTTGTAATTTTCTGCTCTTTACAAAAATAAGCGAACCACAGCCACAGTCTAGACTTCATCTCTAAACCCTGATACCATTTTTAAATAAGAAATGTTAATAAAAGTGGTCCATAAAGCACTTCTGGTTAATGCAATTATACTGGCTCCTCTGTCAAACTGCTTGGACAGACAACTGACTTTTAAAGTTGGATTGCTTTAAAAGGTAAAAATACTTCACCCGTGCATGTAAGTTGTCTTCCTATTTAAGCAAAGTCTTTTAGACAGTTGAACTGATGTATTATTAAGAGAAGGCACAATAATTTGTGAAATAACCTGTAGACAGGCAAGAATGAGGTGAATGTGTGGTCCATACTGTTTAAAAAGTTGACAAGTTTTGTTGGGTTTGAGTCAAATGCTCAAACTTGTTGGTTGTTGCTGGTTTGCCATCTATTGCACTGTGATTGCACTGAATTTATGGAATCTACATGTGATTTACACCAGAGTAGGCAAAAGAAATAAGGCCCAAGGTTTGTTATTTCTTGAAAGAAGACACACACTGTGTTGTACCAGCTATAAAATTGCTTCTTAATTCAGAGAACTATAATGAACTCCCTGAAAAATAAAATAGAGCTGAGTTCACATGGGATCGGAGATGAATGGTGCATCCTTGCCAAATCACTCTCTGCAAGCACTGCATCCATGTGATAGCTTCATTAACTTTCATGCAATAATTTGTAGATAAATTTCATCAAAAAATCAAGTATTCAAGCACCTCTAATAATATTAATTTGATTTTTGCACATTAAAACTGTGATAAAGCCTTGCTAATTATTTTTAATTATCTCAAGATGAAAGTACGTCCATCACATAAGTAATTATGTAAGTAATCTAAAGCTGATTACATAATAATGATGATTTGCTTGTTGCCTTCGAAGTGCTTATAACCAAATTTAATTTTAAGCAGGATCAAGAAAATAATCACTTAGTTCAAACATTAATTACTAATTGTAATCCTAATTCATTAAAAACGGACCTTTTTTTTTTTTTTTTTTTTTTTTTTTTTTTTTTTTTTTTTCTGTCNNNTTTTTTTTTTTTTTCAGACTCTGCAGGGCGTTAATTGACATTTTACAAACT
This sequence comes from Oxyruncus cristatus, assembly GCA_013399855.1. Classification (NCBI taxonomy): domain Eukaryota; kingdom Metazoa; phylum Chordata; class Aves; order Passeriformes; family Cotingidae; genus Oxyruncus; species Oxyruncus cristatus. The sequence goes on along the minus strand of VXAY01001630.1, from coordinate 3,783,442 downwards.
GAGTCATTCTTCTGGCAAGGAGGAGCATGCCTCAAACGGTGAATCACGATGACCAGAAGGGACTGCTCAGGAGCTCCGAGGGAGCTTTGGCTGCTCAGAGAAAACAGCTCTTCCAGCAGCAGTTGGGCTTCTCCAGGAGGAGTCGTGGTCCCTCTGCCCTCGCAGCAGCTGGGCTTGGCCTGCCAGTGCTGCCAGAGCAGAGCGAGCTGAACCAAGTGTCCTGAGCCAAACAAACAGCTTTCCCTGGACACGCTGTGGCAGGAGAGGGAGCAGTTTCGGTGAGTTTAGAAGTGTAGGAATCCCGAGGTTTGTTGCTTCCTTTCCAGTCCGGGCTGGAGATGGATAGAGAGTGTGAGCAACCTGTTGAGGATTCGGTCTGGGACCGCAGAGCCTTACAGCTGTAGGGCTGGTTTTGGGGGGAGGGTCTGCCCAGCCTCTCTGTACCTGTTAGTATCCCTTGTGAGGAACTGGGGGAATACCAACACCCTCCAAAAATGGGACAAACTTTTGGATGGGAAATTCCTTTGGTAAAGAGTTACCTTTTTGATATGTAACTCTAAAGAGTTCAACTCAGTGGCTGACTGGTCCTGTAGGACACATTAAGAAAAATTACATTCATATCTGATAGTAGATCTTAAGTCCCAGTGAGATTATTATAACCATTACTGACTAATATCACCCCTTGTTCCTGCAGCTAATTCAGTCATTGAATTTTGCTCACTCAAATCCTGTGCCTTGTAAGCCCTGGGTGATCAGGACTCCACCTAAGGGAGTGCTACTGACATTTTATTGATTATACTTTCAGCAACATTTCCCATTCAACCTATATTTTTTACCCTTACAGTTTCACCTTTCTCATCCTTTTGCTCCTCAGAGAATCCACCTTAATCTCAGACAGAACCAACACAGTTTGCATGGTTGAAAAATCAACAGAACTACCGTTTCAACAAGGAATTATTTAAATTACAAGGGAAAACCAGGAAAAAGGTAATCATTGTTCTTTTTGCTCCACAGAAAAAGTGTTATTTCGTACTGACTCCGAATGCTGTCAGGCAATCACTAGACCTTGGGATAAAGAGGACACAACTGAAAACAGAGCTGAGATGTTCAGGGCAGCAAACACACTGTCCAAGCACTACTTTGGTCTATGCTGAAAATGGAGGGGGCAGTTGTTTTGCTGAAGCTCTGTAGATACCAGTGGATAAACCTGTGGTAACTGTTATTTGCTACTTAATGGGGTGAAATCACGATGTATTTGTTAAATTGTCAGTGTGAAACAGAACAAGCCATACAAGACAGACATTTATTTTAACAGAAAGCTGCCTGCAAGATGAAAACAATGAATCACTGAAGAGTGCTCCCAGCCTTTTAATGACATGGGACAACTAAAATAAAGAGTAATAATACAAAAAAAGTCCTGTGTCTTCCTCCCAAAATTTCCTCCTGCATCCTTGTGCCTATGGGAGGTGGGCAGCCCCTGTCCTGGCAGATTTAAAGTCTAGGCCCCCCTGTAGGGAAGGGTTGGGAAGAGTTGGTCTCTGGGGAGGCCTGGCTGTGCCCACGGCAGGGGGGGAGCTGGGAGCAGACAGCAGGGCTGAGGCTCTGCCCCTTGGCACCGACAGCAGCAGCAGCAGCAGGGTGAGCTGCTGGCACTGGGCCCTGGACAAGGAAAAAGAGTTGTCAGAGACCTTCTGGAAATGGTTCCTATTGCTCTGAACGGGGCTCCCTTAGTCATTTGCCTGTTGTTCCAAGGCACACAACTGGACTTCACGTCACTTCTGTGTAAGCTGTGGATGGGGCTGGTAGTGGGAATGCTAATACAGGTTCTTGTTTTGAAGATTCCCTGGTGCTGTTTGTTCTTTGATCAAGACAGCTCATGAGGTCAGGCTACTGAATATGCTGTTAAGACTCCAAGGAACTGGCACAGTCCCAGTCCCTGCCCCTGCCCCTTATCCCACGTGAGCAGTAAAATGAAAAAAAAATGCATCTATCTCAATTGATTTCCAATTAGCAGGCACTTAATGCCTTTGCTACTGACCAGCTGATTGCCCAGGTGATTAGGATCAAAGGAGAAAGCAGGCTGGAAGGAAAGCCAGTCAAATCACCAGTGAACAGGACAGGAACTTCATAAAACCTGGTGCTGATGCAGTAAGTGGGAAATGCTGGGCTCTTGGTGGGTTGAGAAACATCATTGGGCTGGGGCTCTTCATGAGGTCTGAGACCACTTCAGCTTTCATGAGGTCTCCCTTTCTTAATTTGAATTCCTTTATGCCTATTTACCTTATATTTCTGATTTTTCTCTTCCTCCTAGGTAAAAGTAGCCTCTGAAACAGAGTATTATCTCCTCAAATAAGAGGCATGAGCACATGGCTCTGCAGAACTTGCTCATGAGAGGGAGCCCCCACTGTCCATTCGCTGATCTCTGTCACCTTCCCCAGCGTTAGGAAGTGCCTGGGGAGTAACCCATTGCTGCTACTGTGTGTGGCATGTTGACTTTGTCTCGCTTTGGTTTCTGTCATATATTCAACACTCTTAAGGCTGAAACAGGTCTCTTGTTCAGGAGCTGCTGAACCAGTAGCACCTCGCTGAGTTTCTTGCAAGCGAAGTGGAAATTAAACCACTGCCAACTAGAGGCTTTTCCTGGCCTTGTAAATAATGTTCAGGCTACGAGACTTTGAGGACTTAAGGAATTTGACAGGGTGATTTTGGCTAAGAACCAAAACTTAACATATCTCACCATGCAATAATGGCACAAACAGAAGCTGAGTTTTCACCACACAGGAAGGTGCAAGCAAAACTGTTCTTGAATCTCTCCTTTGACATCTCTCTCTCTATTGCTACAAAGAGAAGGAGATCCAACTCATAGTATCTTTATCAGAGGCATGGAGGAAGGGATTTAACTCTTATCTCATTCTCTTCATTCTTGGAAACCCACCGAATCCTTTCAGGTGTGCAGATTTAATATCTTCAGTTGATTCTCTCAGTGAATGGAAAGTCTCCCCAAAAGTAAGCCCCGGGATAGGCAGGAAAAGGAAGAGTTCCCATTTTAAAGACAGCTGAGAGCACTGACTGAGTGTCCCACCAAAGGCAGGAGGCACCAGGGAGCAGAGTAAGGGGATGGGACAAACCTGTGTGTCCAGAACACCCTCACTCTGCTGGACTGACACGATGCAACACATACACCACAGAAATAATAAAAGTTGTAACCAATTCTGGTATTTTGAGTGAGTGTCAGAACACATTAAACTGAGTTTAGTGCTCTGAGGGAAGACTCAGACCTGTTTCAGTTTCAAGGGTCAAGACAAATTTTAGATGCACAGCTCGGGGAATCAAAGGCAACAGAGCATTTTTATGGGTCCAGTTTTTGTCTTTTTGCAGAAGAGGGGAAAGAGATTTACTTCTTTAATTCAGGCTCAATAAAGACAGGATGCAGTTTGTTCAGGGAAGAGCTGTTTTAATTGTCCCTTATCCCACAAAACGAAGAAGGATTTGACCACCAAGTAATTTTTATTTTCTCGATCTTCTTGAAGTTCAAAAGGTTCTGCTTAAAGCAATAGGCCAAGTATTCTCAACAGCCCAACAGAAATGCATCATGTGCAGATACCTTTCAACCTTCCAAACCCAGGAGGAGTGCTCTGAATCCCATCTGATAGAGGGCTTATTGTTCTGCCAGTCTGGGCAGTGTTTGTGGAATGGCTTGTTTTCAGCTCTGACAGACACAAGCATTCAGCAAACCAAACACACACAGAGCAGGAATGATAAAATGACAGCAGGGAGTAGACAATACAAGAACTTGAGAAATTACATTAAGACTTTTATCTTTATGCAGGATACACATACTTAGTTAAAACTACAGAAACATGAAGAAAAATATAACACTATTAGTACAGTAGAATCCCTCAAACTTAAATGGGAAAACCCTCTAAAATATTCTCAACATATTTTTCCTGTTACAAAACATTTGAAAATGCCAGTCCCATGAACTGATATAAAAATATAATCTCTGGTACATTTTCCTAAAACCATGACAAGTTCTGTTTCATGCAAAAACATATCCTCCAACTTGTGTCATTTCAGAACTGTCCCCCCAGCCCAGACAAGGTCACTGATATTGGGTGCAAATGCAGTGATGGTACTTGAGCTCAATCTTACTTAAGCTACTCCAGCTGATCATTGATTAACTTTCAAAAGCCTTTTAGATTTGGCCAAACTTACGGTCAGACCACTGTGGCCACTCCTACCCTTTGTACACATGGTAAAAACAAAGGCCTTTCAAAAAGCATGTCCTCTTCAAGGAGTTATTTGTTCTGTGCTGTTGTATTTAGTGCAGGGATTTTCATCTTGTGCTCTTGGCTCATCTGGAAACATCTGTGAAAGCTTAACTATGAAAACCAAGCCTTTTGTTCTAAGATAATCAGGTCCTTTCTCTTTAATTCACCACTGATGCCAGTGTGAGCTTCAGAAGACAAAGGTGAAACCCCTTCAGCTGATCAGGATCCAGGTACCAACAAATCTTTCTTCTGGTACACTTGATTTCAAGAGTGGGTAAGAGCCTGATTCTCAGGGTATAAAGGCTGACAATTGGAAGGACCTTAACAATATTCTCAATTAACAATGGCAAACTGGGTGATATTCTTTAACAAACTGAAAGGTGCTACTCTGCAATCACAACTGAATAACCTCTTGCCAGGACCACAGTTTTAAAATACTACTCACCTAAAGTTTATTTATGTGCTGAATTCTGATGCTCTTCAAATCGAGTAGAAACTGCTGAAGTTAAGGTAGTCTGGAGAAACTTCACACACAAATACAAGTTTATTCCTTTTCCCTAATGAAAGCAGGTATGTTTTACTAAGTTCCTTGATGATATTTAGTGCACAGCTTCTGAATGCTGAAACGAGGCAGAGGAAGTACATAAAAAATACACTCAGTTCCCTCTTCTTATACCAACTACTCTAATTTATTTTTGGGAAATAAAAGCAGAGATTTTTATGTGTCATTGTGATGTTTATCCTTTTTTCTGTCTACTTTCCTCTTTTTTCAAGTCATGAAAACTATATTACACACGTAAACCACTATCAGTTTTCAGAGCAGTTTACAATTTTTCTCCTTTGAATCTTCACAGCACCAGTGCACACAAATAGTTCCCCGTTCCTTCCCCAGACTGCTGTAGAAAGGAAATGTGAATTACTCAGTATAACCAGTGGAGCCTGCTGAGGGTGAACACAGAAATTAATGTGAGGACACGAGAATTCGTTCAGTTTATATTAAAGAAAGTGTCCTCTGGTGATGAGGTGCAGTGATGCTGTGACAGCCCCATCAACACTGGATATGTATTGTGTTACCTGAGGGGAAATAGGAAGGACTTAAGCCTAGGAAGGAGCAGAAGGCTCAGAACTCAATGGCAGGGCAATGGTTTCTTGTGCTAATCAAAGCCATGGCTCTCATGCTACAGGGTGGGAAAAACACCTTTTGCTGTCTGAAAGCTTTTCTTCCCTGTGCAGATTAACTGCTACTGCAGACTTGTCTGAATGGCAAATCTGAACTTCATATTTTAACATCGATGCTATACAAACACTGGTCTTAGATACAAACTGTATGGGGTAATTTGATTAACCAATGCTATCTTATCAGTAAGGCTGTGTGCTTTTGTGAATGAGCTGATTTCATGAGCTGTTTGTTGAGGTTTTTGCCATTTTACCCAATAACAATGACCAGGTGTTCAGAAACTACACCAGACATTTATGATGACAAGTGTTAGGGCAGATGAAATGATATACATGTGAACTGTCATGGAAGTAGCACTGTTTCAGATGTTTTTTACACTGAAATTCCCAATTACTAGGCCTTAGTGTTTTGTATCTTCAAATCACTTTAGAACCATGAAACAATCAGTGCTCAAAATATTCCCTAATTAGCTGTATCTGCTGATAGGAAAATATGACAGAGGAAAAAGAACTTGCCAGATTTCGGGTGGACTTTTCAATGTTCTTTATTCCAGATGGAAAAGAGATGTATATTTGTCTAAAGCTGTGGTTTCTCATCTAAAAATCCCAGTCTTTCAGTCTGCAAATGAAGAGTGGAATAGGAAAATGTCTAATGCCAGCAGCTGGCCAAGGCCTGGGTTTGAAAAGCAGTTTGCACCAGGGCAAAGGCCAGGAGAAAAGCAGGACTGTTCACTCAGCTCCTCTCACAGCCAGAGAAGCTTATGCAGGGCTGGGCTGGGCTGGGTCGTGTCCCTCTTGGCCAGGCACCACCTCAGCCTTCACTGAGGTCACTTTTTTTGACAGAGCCTGACTGGAGAAAAATGTTTCTGGGGTCCAGAAGAATTTTCAGCCAATATTTATCCCTGATCCCTTGTACCCCTTTTTTTTCCCCCTTCAGGCTCTATTTATGTTCACATTGAACTACCTTTACCTTTCTCATTATCTTTTTCTTATAAAGATACCTTTTTCCTTAACACCCAGCTACCCATTTTCACATAATTAATTAATTATTTGGCCTCAGCACGGGGCCAATATGTGTGAATATCTCACCAGCAGGCTGAGCTTTGAAGATTCTATCAAGTTGCCTCTGCATCATCTTGTGAAAATCTCCATGACCAAGGTCCTTTTATTATCAATTAACAAGAAATATAGCAAGGTATTTTGTTCAATCTTCGATGCATGAGCTGATATTTGTACTGCAAAATTTAATCCCACTCATTTCATCCCCTTCAGCATTCAGAGTCTTACAGGGGGGGTTTGTGTGTGTACTGGGATCCTTTGCTAGAGTAGGGTCTCCCAAATCAGCATCAACCCCAGGCTGCTCAGATCTGTGCTTCAGTGGTCAATGCAAATATAGTGGTTAAGCAAACTCAAAGTTACAAGACACCTACATAAGAAACTCCACTTGCAGCTGCCACCCAGCTCCACTTTCTTTTCAGCATTGTCTTTTTTCCTTTAGCCAGCTGCTTACACACCTCATCATCACGCTGCTATAATTCCCCATGTTCACCATCTTGACTGTTTCCCACATTTTCCACACATCCACTGTATCAGATGCTCCGAATCTATGAAATCTGCCCTTGCTCAGTTGTGCCAGGCCTGACTCTTACTTTGATTTTAGCCCTGGAAATTCCACAGACCTAATCCCTCTTTGCTTGCGGGTTGGTTTGTGCATTGCCCTCTTCTTTTTCCACTTGAATCTGTTCTTTTCCAGCACTGGATTCCAATCCCCCAGTTTTACGGCATCAAAACAGGTTTTCTTTTCTACCCTGACAGGAAGTCTGCAGTGAAACCACAGCTGGAGGGGGCTGCACAAACAGGATGAGTTCACCTCTACACTGCCAGTTTGAGCTGATATCAAACCCAGCTTTCCCCCCTTACTGTTTAAACTTCAGACTCCTCACCATTCCATACAAGTAGCAGAGCTTAAACTGCTCAACAGAACTTAGAGCTAAGAAACTGAAGGGTGTAACAGAAAATAAGATCATACCTTCTTTCCTTATAATATAAACCAGCTTTTAATGATAAAAACTTCTATCACGTTTTCAGTGAGAATTACATATACATTTCAGTGTAAAACAGTGCACAGTGTAAATGCCCTTAGATACCCTTCTCTGCACCTCTTGTGTTGGCAGTGGCTGCAGACACGGGCCAGGATCCTGCCCAGGCCATTCCATGGAGCTGAGCTGGTAGAGGCACAGCCAGGGCTTGGCCTATGTGTTCTTTCTTACTTTTGGGTGTTCCTACAGTTCTTATTATACTAAGTACATTTTAAGTTGAGGATTCAGTGAAGAAACATCCATTTCCTCTTCAAACAGCAAATGGTAAGAGGAACTCTCCCAAAACTAACAAAAAAGTGCATTGAAATAGTGATCTGCTCATCTGGCTGCAGTCCAGAACGGACACCCAGTACCAAAGCCCTGGATCCCACAGCTGGCGATCCATGGGCTGTCCTAGTTCCCTGAAACAGGTTAGAGCTGAATATTTCACAGAATATTCTGGGTTGGAAGGGACCCACAAGGATCACTGAGTCCAACTCTTCAGTGAATGGCCCATAACAGGGATGGAGCCCATGACCTTGCTGTTTTTAGCACCAGGATCTAAACAGGCTGCTGTAGGTCAGAGAAAACAAAGGAAGAGATCTAAACAAAACATGTTCCTTCTCAAAATTATTTCAGTCTGTGAATGAAAAAAAAAAAAAAAAGAAATTAAGGAACAAGGTTCAGAACAATCTGCACCCCCCAAATTGTCATAAGCTATTTTGTGTTGAAGAGGGGATTGAAAAAACTTCAGAGGCCTTCGCATCCAAATGAAAAAGTCTAATTTTAGGTTTTGAGTTGGTTTGGATGTTACGAAAATAAAATGAAGTCAAACTAAAAACCAAGCAACATCAAAAATAACCCTCCCAAGCCTTTATTTTCTAGAATATACATCACTGCAAAGCGCTCCTGCATCTCCTGACTGGGAGCTGGTTCAAAGGAGGCTGCGGAGAATCGGAGCAATGGGGAGTTTCCTGTGGTAGGGAGGGGTGGTCATGTTAAGGCACTCACTCCAAAGGAACATTATTTCTATCCTGAGACTGCTGACATGTTTTGATTAGTTTCAGCCAGTAATTTGGAAAAAATCACTGTGCTTAGGGTAATACTGACAGAATGGAGAACAACTTTTCAAATGAGAAAAAATAAAGTACATTATTTACATGGTTCCTTTTTTAACTTAAAAGCATCCCTAATACATCTTAATAACTGTATTAAAGACTACTTAAATATTGAAAGATTTTAAATAATGTAGATTTTTTTCAGTTAACTGGGAGTAGCTGTGTAACTGCCAGCATATTGGTCCCATTTTAAACAATATAATTTTTATTTAAATCTTGTATATATAATAACATGATCGAAAACACATATTATTCCACTCCACATAAATAAGTATAGTTCTTCTGACCTGTTTTAAAAACTACATCTGTTCAAATAATCAGATTATAAGACTGTATTTTTTTTCTTTGTAAAGATACCTTTAAAATCCTTCACTCCCAATCTCTCCTCTTCACTAGCACTGTATTCCAGAGTACATAATCATAGGGCATTAGTAAAAAGTTAATCAAAAACCTGGAAGCTACAGTAAGTAAAATGAAGTAATGGTAAGAAGTATTATGGAATGTATACTCTGCAGCATAGAGAGATTGGCTCTCACTGGGCTGAAGTGGAAAATGACTCCAGAAGAAATTCTTTATGTTCATATTTGAATAAACCATAGACTGTGCTATTCTTTGTTCAAAAGTGCAGGTCAGTTCATGAAAAAGTGGTGTTTCTGAAGCCACTGCCTGAGGACGCCGACCAAAATCCTGCTGGCAGTCCCAGGGCTGCCAGGGCAGTACAGGGAGAGAGACACGTGTCCCCCAGCACCTCCTGAACCAATCCAGAGCCCGAAGTCCACAACTTTCAGGTGGCAGCACAAACAAGTCACCAGTAAAACCGCAAATCTTGAAGAACAATGGTCACTTCTCCAGGCATCTGGCAAACGGCAGCAACGTCCATCCTCGCCCTGCAGCGTTTGTTTCAAGAATTTCTTCAAGAAGTCAAAGAAACACAAGAATCCTGCACGTGCTGCAGGAGCTCAAAGGCAGGTTCCCGGGCCCTGGGGCAGCAGGTCCATCTCCCCCAGCCAGAGCAGCACCAGCAGGGGCAGTTCGTGGCTCCCTGGGCAGGGCTGCTCCCGTGGTGCTGCCTTGAGTGGCTCCCACTTCTATAAATCCCCGTCTGTAGGTGGCTGGCACAACCTATAGAGCCTTTGGGGCAGATGAAGAGGAGGGAATTAAAGATCACACGGATAATAACAACGTTACTCCATCGCATATGGGAGTCCGCAGCTCCTCTGTCATTCTGCAATTTTTAGAGGTAATGCCATGTCAAGAATATCATTATTTTTAATCTTAATCATTGTGATTTTAGAAGTGCCCCTAGTGATTTGTTAACTGAAGTATCTATAATCATTGTTTACAACACTGTTTGAGTCTTTCCATCACTCCCTTTTAATTTGGGGTCTTCAACAGTCCCTTCTCTCTTTTTCTGTTCCCTTTGGTTTTAAACCCAGTTCAGCATTTCTCCTGAACAAAAAAGTTCCCCCCTGCTCCCCACGATTGGAATACCAAGCACATAAAAGAACATATTTGCCTGTTGACATGGTTTAACAACCTTTAAAATTAATAATTGTATTTTCTGAGAAATTTTTCGAGTCACAAGATTAGCAAATTGAGAGCAGCAGGTAAACCTAAGCACATGCTGACTTGTCAGTATGACTTCGTGGTAGCCTTTTCTTGGCTGTTTTCATCTGAAAAAACCCAAATCTTTTATAACTTCTCTTTCAAGACTGCTATTAGAGAGTTTGACAAACTTTAGTGTTAGGAAATATAATCCTGAGAGTTAATATTAATTCACCAGATCTCCTTAGTGCTCAGTTTTATTTCCCATTATGATGATGGAACCCAGTAGGAACACACGTATCCGAGCTTTATTGCCCTGAAATAACCCGAGTAAATAGTCCTGGAATTTATCATTGTGATTTGGAGTGTATTCAAAAGAACACACTCAGCACAAACAAATCATCTTCTGATTTGTTTGTAAAGCTATTTCTTTTTGAACATAACATGCTGCTATGGTCATAAAAATGGAACCAAAGTAACATACAGCTGTTAAGAAAGCAAAATAGCCTCCCTGCCAAAATCTGATGGATGGCACCGGGGCTGTGATCCAGGAGCCAACACCAGTGTTTTATTCCATTTTGAAATAGCAGTTACTGATTTGCCTTCATGTAAATAATGCCACTAATGAACAAAAGCAGAAGTTCTCTCATATTTGTACTGATGGATTCTGTACATATTGTCATCTAAACCACGATGATTTGTTACTGCCATTGAGGGGAAATGCTGGGTTACAGTTTATTAAAGAACATTCTTTTCTCATTGCTGAGAGATGAAATTGGAAAAAATTAATTAGAGACACTTTTCTTAAAAATAAAGGTAATTCTCCTGTAGAGGGAGGTGAACATCTCGAGCTCCCTTTAGGTGCAGTGGGATTCACAAATGTGCAGTGCTTTTCAAAGCTGCCTTCTAGACAAACCCATAGAGAACCTGTCCAACTGACCCTCCCGAGGGCTGCCTTCCTGTGGGGTTCCTCTGACTGGCAGCACTTGCTCTCAAACCTGCTCTGCCACAACTCGGCCACCAGGCTCCTGTAAGCACACAGTAGCACCAGCTTATGCATTATCTTTGCATATCTGCACTCGGAACTTGCTGTCCAGGAGTTTTTCTTTCTGAGCATTCCACACGTGGCTGTCAATCACTAGCTCTGCCAACTCCCAGCAACAGTCCAAAAAGAGATCAGCTATGTTTGATTCAGAAAATGCAGAGGGTCTTTGAAGCTGATGATCTACAAATTGCAAGCAGCAAAGCTGATTAATCTACAGCACACTTAAGTTTAGTACAGGGAGAAAGAAGAGCAGGATTCTTTTTTTTTTTTTTTACAGTATTGCTACTAAGATCATCTTTGGTTATAACAGGAACTCCACAGTTGTTCCAGAAACATAAAACCAGCACTCAGAGAAAATGCATAACACATAATAACCTACCGAGGTGCACACTGTGGCATTTGGTCCATCACTTTCAGATTCTTGGCAGAGATTTCAACCCTTGGTCCCTATGGAAACAGAGAATTTATGGTACTAACAGTATCGATAAAGCTGATGATCCTTAGGGGAAAATATTATAATGGGAGCATGGTTCCTATGTGAGAACCCATTAACTACTTCTAGAAGATTTGGAATCCATTGGGTGGATACATTAGTCATCTGTGTTTACTTAAAGGACAGAATTAGTCCCAAAGCATTTTACGAGCACTGCTGTCTAGCACTAGGGAATTTCTGCTGTTTAACACTGTGGTTGAGACTTGGGGTTTTTTTCTATACTGAAATTGTCTTAAACATCCTGCACAGGATATCCATCATGGCACACGTTTTAAATAATGTACACGGAGGCATGTATTTTAACCTCTGTAATGGCTATACGTGCAAAAGTTCATTTGTTCCTGTCAAACACAGGTGTAACTATTGCAGACTTTAGTAAGTTAATACATGCGTAACGTTGGCTCTGTGGGTTTGCAGTGCACAAAACACAGCGCCCACCAAAAGAACCTGGTGTTTGTGCCACCATGTCCCTGGGATGAAGACAGTGGGTGCAGCAGCCACAGTTAAATACTCACTTGCTTCCTCATGATGTCTGTGGCCTGCATGATACACTTGGGCAGGAGGCCGTGGCTGCGGGCCAGGATGGCAGCTTGTTCCAGGGACACACTCAGGGTACTCCTGAGCGAGGGAACACGAGACAGGAGATCACAGATCGGTTTGAAAAAATATAAATATGTATGTACAGGGCACTTACTTGCTCTGTTAGCTGTTATCTTCACTTGCTTAGATTTTTTTTTTACCTACAAAACTATTAAATTACCTCAGTCCTACATTTCCAGTCTTGTTACACTCAAACACTGCAACTGTTTGAGTCTCAGCATCATTACTACAAGGCTGTGTGTCACTGCTCTTCTGCATTGATTCATTTAAAGGGATTCACAAATGAATCTTGACTTTTGAGACACCGAAAGAACAGTGTGTTTAAAAATCAATGTGTGCACATAATCAAGATTCTAAAACTATTTTTGAGCAACCTCCTGCATTTTCAGTATGTGACTGAAGACAGCAAGTTCTGTGCTCTCATATCACTCAGCTGCACTTGGTTGATGGACTGAAACACAAAATCTTTTGTGTGTCAATACTAATTATTAACAAAAGTATTAAAAGTCACAACCTACCCCGAAGTAAAGCTGTTAGTAGATTTAGGTCCTTATGACATTTCCTTAAAATTTCCCTTAATTTGCTTTGAATGGAATCAAATCTCTAGGAAGGGCAGGAGTTCTCACCACAGCAGTAGCACCCAGGTTTAACCCTCACCTCTGCATCCCAGTGCCACACATAGTGATCTGACAGGCTCCCAGGCGGTAACAGAGCTCAGAGGATACAGGCAGCAAGGCAGCTCCTGATGTGGGACTGCTGGAACATCCTGACTGCACGGGTTTGGTACTGATGAAAGACTTCATCAGCCTGCAAAGCTCATCCATTGCATTGATAGGGCGAATGAGCTGAACAAAGCAATACAGAGAACAGTCAGTGGCAGACTTACACCTTCACTTACATTTACAAGCCTTTATCCTATATCTAAGCACAATATTCTACAGGAGAGTAACTGCCACACAGGAACAACTAATCAGAATAATATGAGCTTTGGAAGTGGCAAAACACAATTACTTAGGCTTGGAGCAATTCTTTGCAGTTACCACAAATCACAAATCGTAGACATCCTCTCCGAAGCAACTGCAAGGGTGGTCTCTGGCTTTGTGCTCCCCGCAGCAGCATTTTGATGCCTTACCTGCAGATATCCACATATGTGCCCTGCCCTGGTAGACACACTGCCTGTACATGAGATGCTGGGCAGCACCATTTTCCTGTTGGTTTAACTGTGAACAAAGTGTAACTTGCAAATGGAACGTTTGTGCATTTTCATGCATCTGTGGGAGAGGAAAATGAGCCTGTTCTGTCTGGCCTCAGCCACCGTGTCGGGAAGGGGCAGGCAGGGTCACCCAGAGCCTCCTTAGTGCCAAGTTAGGGGGGGCTGTGTCTAAGCTGGTGCTGCACATTTTCCTCTCAACAGAAGAACCGCAGCCAAGCTCCAGAGAAATTCACCCCTTTAGGGTAGGGAACACCTTAAAATGCTGTTTGGGTTTGTGCAGATCTGCCAGATGGGTATCCCATAGTTGGGATTTTAGAGATGTTGAAATAACATTTCTGTGAGAGAATTTATTGCAGAAATAAACACAGCAACAATACCTGGTCAATCTTCACTGCAGTAGTATTGGAATCAGTGGGCAAGTTTGATCTCTCTAGGTAAAATGTCCTGCAAAAAGGCCAGCAAGGACTAGATTAGTTGGTTTGTCCCAATTCAAACACATATGTGTGTATTATCTTGTATAAAACAGCTGAGCAAACTATGCTAAAAAACTTGTACTCGAGGATCTGCTGTCTTATTGAACCATTGTGATTGCAGTAATTTACAGACTGTACTAAAAAATATTCTGAATCTCCACTTAAAAAATTAGTTTTAGTTCAGCACAAAATGCTGAGGTCAAATTTGATGGGTATTTCATCCTGAACAGTGCACTCCTGAACGCGCTTAACCATGGGAAGAAAATTAACAAGTTTACCATACAATGAGGACCTCCAAAAATCCCATTTGTACAAAAACCCATCACGAATGGAACCTCTTTGTCATTTAATTTTAAGGCCCTTAGCAAGGAGTGCTCTGAAATTTTCTGTGTCTTTTAAGGCAAAGCAGAAGCACAAAATACCTGAGTTTACGGTAGTATTGCTGCACTTTCTCAAGAGAAATACCATTAATTTGCTGTGGGAGTTCTTCCAGAGATGAGCCAGCTGGTTGTGACTGCCCCTCCATACTTTCTAGAGCTGAATAAGAAAACATTTTACTAAACTTATGTTCTTAGCAGTTTTTTTAATTCATTTATTTATCTCTGTATCACCTCTTTGCTCAGCAGAAGACTCTTTGTCATTGTTTAATCATGTCAAGGCTGATTCTGTTACTGCATAAATTTAGTGCCTTTCCCAGTATCTGAGCACAGCTGTGGTATCCTACAGGTGAGCTTCACAGAAAGCACTTCTTTCTAACAGCAATTATTCCCCATTTATACTCCCTTGAAGGAAATGTCCTGTATTGGATTTTGGTGGGAATATTTGCTTATCAAGTCGATTTGCAGCCCAGATGGTTCTGTCATGCTGTTTGCTTTTTAGAACACTTGCCTGCAGCCTGGGCACATCTCCTGATCCCACCCTAGATCAGACCATCCATGTACTCCAGTACAGTGTCCCTGTGGCCATGAGGGGAAGGCATAAAAAAGCCCCAAACAGGCACATCTTGTTCTCGTGCCTGTGCCTTATCTAGTACCCCCCAGGTCTTCCTAAAATAGAAGCACCTGCTTCTTAAATGTGTCTGTAGGTCTCAGCTGCACTTTTTGAGAGCTTCGTGGTCGTTCTTTATTTTGAATCTTTCTGAATCATCAGTCAAGCTTATTTTTCTCAAAAAAGCTTTTTATAGACACCTTTTGTAAAGAGCACCGTGTGCAGTTTCAAGCTTCCCCCATTCTGAAACCGAGCAGGAAGTTTGGAGAAGTAGTAGCTGTCAAGATAAAAGATAACCTTCAAGGCCTGACGACTTCCTTCAATGTGGTAGAAGACATGAGTATCTGGAGAAATAAAGATAAAACACTTACTGCTTTTACCACAGCAGGGGACTTGTGAAACCACTGCTAAGAGAGTTTGTTAGATTACCTAATGACATTTCCCATCTCCACCATAAGATGAATAAGGGAGAGCCTTTATGGAGAGAATGCAGGCTCTGACATACTACACTTAAAGAGATATTAGTTAGTGTGATTTAGTCTGATGTTTGATGCTAATACAGTAAATGTGGTTAATAATTAAAATCCCATGTTGTTTCATGGCACGTCAACCAGTAAATGTGAAGAGAGAGCTGCCAGGGTAGGACACTGGAGAGCTGGGGAGTCACCACAGGGAACGTGGTGAATAACAAACACCTGTCAGGAACTGCTCATCATCTGGGACACCTCCCCAGGCACAAAGTCACCCTGATAAGGCACAGGCCACAGCTACACAGCACAGAACAGGCACCACCATCCCACCCTGTCAGTCCTGCTTTTTACACTCTGTGTTTGCAGTGCAAACTGAGGGACTCCAACAGAGAGGCTGCCCGGTGCTCTCCAGGTCTGACACGGTCTCTTAGATTATAATCAGAGAGGATATTAACCCATAAAAAGTAAAACAACCAAAACAGAGAATACTCACTTGCTACGAGACTTTCATCCAGTTGCTTGAAATAGAAGGCAACTTTGTCCAGTTCAGCCAGAGTGACCTGGATGTCTTCCAGCATGGTGTGCTCCTCCTTCTGCACGTAAAGCAAGGAAACACACACAAATAGGTTATTACCTGGCAGGAAGGTGGTGTTGTTATGGGCATGCTTTGGTTCAGGAGACCTAGAGCAGAGTGCAGAGGTTCCCATTAGCTCCATCCCAGCCAGGGAACTACTAACAGCTCCTTAATTCATACTGATACAAATTTAACCACCCCTTGCTTAGGTGTCATTTGACATGATTCACAGAGTAGAGAGGTTTAAGGACTGAATGTTTGAAGGGATCTCTTTCTCCAAGCTTTACTCTGTACCTAAACACGTGAAGAACAGCTGATCAGTTACTGCAAAATAAATATTGATACACTGCATGCAATGTAAAGAAACAGCAGTTACATACACAGATAGTTTGGATCGTATTTCATAAAAAAATGCCACGCTCAATCAACACTATTTCCACAGTCAAAAAAAAAAAAAATCCAATTTCTATAATGTCAGAGCTACTTGTCTTTTTTATGCTCCTTTTCTTTTTAGCATTTTTACAGCTATGGCAGCTGATCTCCTGTAGTTGTGGCTCATGTGCTCATTAGGTGCAGATGAACAATGCAAACGTGGCTCCTCTCCTTAGACATGGTGCCTCACACCCCAGCACCACAGACCTGAGACATGGACTCTCCATTTGTCCCAACTCCTGCAACACTCCAAACTTTCCCGCCTGTTTGGGGAACGCGTGTCCTCGCCAGGGGCTGGCAGGGGACACTCGTGTCACCAACAGCTGGGTGCTAAAAACTCCCTAAATGCAGCAGTTGTTCCAAATGTGAAGGCAGATCAGTTCTTATGGTGTTCTGGTGTGACCATGGGTCCGGTATTTGTGAGGAGATGAAAATGGTGGGATAAGGAATACGGGCACTTCACTGTCAGCAGCAGGAATCTCCAGAGTTCACTGTAGTGAGAGTCTGAACTTGCCGCTAGAATAAGGGGCTCAAGGTGTGCTGTGAGTGGCACAGAATCACACAGGCAAGTGTGAGCAGACCCAAGGGTGCCCCAACTCTTTATCTTACCACGGTGGGGGAGAGAAGAGACTGGTAGTGCAGTAGAACTCCAGTGGCTGCGATCTGTTCCAGCCACTTCCTGCTGGCATCCCTGCTGCTCTCTTCGTACTCCCCGTTGTTGTTGTACCGATAGTTGAGAGCAGCCAGTAACTGCTCTGAAAAGGTGCAAATAGCAGCCACAAGAGACTGAGAGAAGATGGAATCACGTCTCAGCTGTAGCTCAGTATCTGCCAGAGAAGGGGAGAGAAGCATAAAGAAGTCATGAGTACACTTGCCTTTCATCTCACTGCCAACAAAGCAGTTTGTGTGTGGGTGCACACGACATTCGGCCTCTGCCGTAGCTTTGCACCAACTGAACAGATAACCTCTCCTTGCTGTGTGACCTGGCTGGAGAGGTGAGGACAGCAGAGCTGGCATACGTGCATCTTGCAAAATTTTCTAGTCCAGTAAACTGTTTATTAGTCTCTCTGCCATCTGCATGCTCCTTCTTCTGACTAGAAAGAGCTGTAATTCCTTAGATACAGCCAGATCTGGACTGATTCCCTTCTTTTTATGTTTACAGAAGCAAAAGAATTATCGAAAGGTCTCTGTCCTTACTTCTCTCCTGGTCTGTGACAGATTAATCTTCCTCCATCCATCTGTATTTTGTGGGCTTCCCATATGCTTAATGCATTAACTGGGCCCATCCATATGGTACCAATTGGTTTATGTTTCCTGGGAGAATTTCCCCTGCGTTAACTTTGCTTCCAGTGTGCCTGCCAGGCAGCCACATGCTGGTCAAAGCAACCTTTGGGGATTGAAGGCCAAAGGGGCACATGAATAAGTGAAGAGCTACTTCCCAGGCACCCCCAGCTCCTCCGGCAGGCTCTCCTTGGCAAGGCCGAGTTCCCCAGGGAAAGAGGCTGAAGACATCACCCAGAGGCTTGGAACGTCTGGATTATTTTTATAAGCACCGAACACAACAGACTGACTAATACACTCCAGGCCCTGGGCCATGTTCTCAGCTTAAGGGTAACCCTCCTTCTTTCCAGAGGATGTTCATGAAAATGCTGCAGGAGGTGGGGCACACGTAGACAGGCACTTCAGGACACATTATATCTGCCATCAGTAAAAACAGCCTTTATGGTCACTAGACTGACTCCACAGGCTGCTTTGGACAGACTCATGGACCAGCCCTGGCAGGAGCTGAGAGGCAATTCAGAGTCTCTCATCTTCATTCTATGAAAATCTGAGAAATCAAGTCTGGCATAGTCAAACAATGACAGCATATTCCAGTTATTTATTACCTCATTTTCAAACAAACGGACACCAAATAGATGCTACAATTACAAAAAAGACTGCACTGGCTCTTCAGAAAGACCTGCAAGCACAATGGTTGGTGCATGGTAACAGGTTCCTGATGGACCCAGTGTATTTAGGAGCTCCCTGCACATTTAGGGTCTTTGTTTGCTCCTGGCTGTCATTTCAGTATAGACAATTCTAACTCCCCACAAGCTCTGCTTGGAAAGATGACAGAGTCCACGGTCTCACAGAAAATTGTGCAATAGATCTCATTTTTGCTGCATGTTCTCACCACAGCAGGAAGCAGTAAAGGCTGTCTGGGAAGGAGGGTTGTGCAAAGGAAAAGATGAAGACAGTAAAAACAAAAATAGTGCTTCTGAAACAACAGCAACCAGTCAGGTAACACAAGCAGGTTCCACTGAACTGAAATCACGTGAACTGAAGAAGAGACCTCAGATCCATGGGAAGGCTGGCCTAGATGCAGAGCAGTAGAAGTGTTAGCATAAAATGCCAGGGGAAAAACCCTAAATGCTAAAGAAACACATCACATTCTCACGTGTGCACGTGAACACACATAAAACTGTCTTAGGGACTTCTGCATGTCTGTTGCTGTTCTGCAACAAATGAAAACCCCTTACCTGTGCATTTTAACAAGGCCAAAAGCAGCTGATTCTTCCCATCTAAAACAGTGAAGACAAGGAATGCTGTAGTCAACACAGTGCAAGGCAGGTGTGTTTGGTTACCATCTCCCCATTCCCCCAATCCCTCGCCCAGACTTTTTACTCTGAGAGTCCTCACTCACACAAGCACGTTCGTGATTGAAAAACCCAAGGGGTAAAGCAGAGAATTTTCCTGTCTACATGCTCTGTGTTAACTTCCATGAAACTTGCAGATGAATCCCTAAGGAGGTGATTTCTGTCCAGTGCTTTGCACTGGGCTGTAAACATCAGCTTCATCTCCCATTTCAGCTCAACCAGATCGCAACAGGTTAAGATGTTGCAGTATCTGATTAGCATTCAATTCAGTTTGGAATATACCAAGCATCTCTCTCTTCATCTTCTAAAAGGATTTAAAAAGCACAGGGAGATGGATCAGTTTGATATCAGTCTGAATGGGCTGATGAAATACAATAAGGGGGGCAAAGTTCTTTGGAATTGCTGCACAGTTGCAATTTTACCATCCAGGACTCTGCAAACCCTAACGCTCTACCTGCTCCTCTCCAGAGCCCAGGACAGCCTTATTACAAACTGAGATCAAATTATAAAATCAACTGCTAGGCTTGACTAGACCAAGATCTTTTCTCCCTGAAGCCAATAACAAAATTTCCTTATTTACAGACCTTCCACGTGTTTCTGTATGATTTCAACGAGGTTCCTGATGCGCACTGGAAGGTTCCATGGATCTTCCTGAATGCTGGCTTGAATGTTATTCCGGCACCTAACTGTGGTTTCTTCCTTCTGCTTAAATTCTAGAAAACATGGAGTGTGTTAGCCCTTAAGGAGATGCTCCATATCTGACAGTGGCTTAGGAGTTATAATGTAAATACAGATGAAAGCAGAGACACAGTATCAATAGCAGTCAGTGTGAATTAAAAAAGATTCTTAAATAGAAGTACTACAGAGGGAAAAGACTATTCCCATACTCCCAGTAGCAGCAGTCTCCCTGCATTGCTTTCAGGACTGTGGGCCTGTGTGACCTGCACAGAGCAGGGAGCTCTGCCCCACTCCTCAGATACAGAACCCCTCTCTGTTTCAGCTGTCAGGCAGATCTGGAGTCTCTGGCTGTGCAGGATCACATCAACTGTTTGGCTGCAGCTGTCACATCCCACAATACTGATGAGAAGCTCTGAAATATTCTGCTTTCTTTCACCTGATGGAAGCTAATTATTTAGTAATAGAGCAGACAATTTACTCTCCAGGACTTAGCTATGTAGCTAAGCCAAATACCCCATTGTTGGGGATAAAATGCATAAGCAGAGAAACACAGAAAAACTGTGCCAAGTAACTGCTCCAAGACAGTAACAGGGGAGCATTCCAATGTCCATCCATCGCCAAAAGGTGTCTGTGGTAGCTATTAAACAGACACTGTGGGGCAGGATTCCAGCTGAATGTAAGCAGGACTTGTCTGTTCCTCAGTGTGATGAGTGGAATCATCAGTTAACTAAAAGACTCTCTCAGGCTAATTAATCTAGTTTTAATAAATGAGACTCTGTTTAAGGAAAATAAAATAAAGGAAGTGTCTGTTATTTCTGCACTTCATTCCAACAGTGCATGGAAAGACTAACATTCTACACAAATGTGAATGTGTTTGTAGAGATGAGTTCATGTAATAGAACTTCATATGAGTTATTCCTGGGAGTCAGGGATAAAAAGCAGGAATGCCTCTAGTTCTAGAGCTTGCCACTCTAACTAAAAAACAGAATCTGTCAGGAGCTGGAGTGTGACTAAAGCACCTGAAGTAGTGTAGGAATAGTAGGAAACATTTCAGATTTCAAGTGGGAAAGGAAATGCAGCAAATGTTCAGAAAATAAAGTCCTGTGTATTACAAGGAGACGAGAAACCACATCCTGAGCCCCAAAACCACTAAACCCAAAGTCTCATCACGGTCCCTGAGGAAAAAGAAAACACAGTATCATCTGTTTGCTCTCCATGGGAATCAGTTTTCAAAATAAGTGTCATGTGAGGATGAGTTTACTATGGCAGTTATCCATCTGAAGAAAAGCAGAGTAAGTCATTAAGCAAACTCAGGCAGAACCTTTTGGTGCCTCGAATCTACAGTGGTCAGCCCCTCCTCAGCTTATCAAAGCACTCATTCACCTCATATCTGACCTATCCCCACTTTGTACCTTTTGAGATATGTCCACATCAAAGGGGGGATTTGGAGACTTGTGAAAGAGCTGCGAGGATTCAGCAGCACGTAACAAAACAGTGTTCTTTGTGTTCAGGAGGAATCCACAGGAAAACAACCTCTTAAAGATGCAGAATTTCAGTGGTACCTGCCAATAACGCATGACTGGGCAGACTGCAGAGCTGAGGAACTCTGTGTGCCCAGATAGCATGTGTGCAGCCACAGGAAGCTCTCAGGCCTTGGAAATCACATTGCTAAATACAATCAACCTATTTCCTTACCTTGCAAACTGTGGTCCATTGGAAAGTGCTTGGTTTCTTCAAAGGCTTTAGTTATTCCTGGTCCTTTTAGAAGTGCATTGATTGCATCAACCTACAATTCATATGTTATCCATCAGTGTAAGTAAGATTTGCAGAAGAAAATCTGAACAGAGCTCAGCTCATGTGGGGAAATGCCCAAACCATCACATTATTTGTATCTTGGAACAACTGACAAATAGCAGTAGGACTTTGTAGCCATGAACTGGTCTCAAGAGCCTCTCTCATTTAATACAGCATTTTGCACAGTGATGATCTTCATGCTGATAAGAGAATACCAAACCATGACTGGGTGTCACACATCTATAAAGACATCTGCAGGCTAAACTTGGGAGAACCCTCCTGCAATCTGCAAATGTGATCCATTTACATCCTGCAAATCATCAGATGTTTGTTCACCGTTTCTTTTTTTCATAGAAGTGTTTTTCCCCTTAGTCTCATGCCTTAGATAAGGCAGGTCAGCCTTGCTTAAATCACATGAGGTGACTGGAATGTGGACAAAAGTGATTCCTCAAACAGTCCTATAATATACTTGCTTACACAGTACCCCAAAATCTTGATGGTTTGCCCTCCTCAAAATATGATTTTGTAACACAATTTAGTACTTCCAATTTCTTGCATTGACATTGATAAAGAGAAAGCGATTCTGGGTAAGAATAACGCTTTACATACCTGGTTAAAAAGGTGTTCCAGACAGCCATGAAGTTTGTCTTGCTTGTCTAAAGGAATCCTCATATCATTGGGAAGCTCATCTCCTAACAAAGGAGAGATGAAAAGCTTTTAACTTTCAAACATAAGCTGTGATGAGGCCACAGATGACACAGGCACACCTTCACACTGATGGGTGAACAATGATTGCTGCTTTATCTCCAGCTCTTAGATCAAAATACTCATTATTTTCATATAATGCAAATGTCCAATAACTAAAGAAACTTATCCCTGCCTCATACCTCTCCCACATTCCAAATGTACTGTGGTTTATTAGAAAAAGGCAAATCTTTATGTTCTTGTTATTAGTTTTGAAGAAACCACATTTGCAACTTAAATATGCAAGTGCTTATAATCAGCAAAGACTTATCAGCTCTGCTGAGGGGTCCAGCATGAGAAAGATTCCTGTGCCCTGTGCACACACTCACCTGAGCCCATCCCATCCCATCCCTGCCCAGGTGACGTGCCCCCTGCACACACTCACCTGAGCCCATCTCGTCACTGCCCAGGTAAGAGCTGTTGCTCCTCACGCTGGTGTAGGACAGCACCGAGTCCCGGTTACTGTTACATTCACTACAAAGAAAAGCAAAGAGGGGATGAACAAAAGCCGTCCCTACACCAGCCCCTAACACAGTGGCATTCTGGCTTCATTAGCACTGCCCCCCTCCCAGCCTAATTCTGTCCCACATATGCAAATGGAATACTAATGACATTCAGAACAGCCCTTAGCAAGGCCTGAGGGGCTGGACTGCCCCAGGCTGGCTTTTCCTAGCTGTAGTGCCCCCTGAATGCCCAGGGTGTCACCCTGGCTCTATTCATAATGCAAACAGCCCCTGCACACTCGGTTGGGTCACCCCAGGAAACCTGCTCTGAGGGCATCCAGTAGGGGACAAGTAATTAAAATCTATGAGATTTTAACTCAACGTTTGCCACAAATCCTCAGGATATTACAGCATCCAAATCCAGCATATTGAGAGGCTGCAGCAGCATAGATACTGAGATGGGAGAGGAAATTTAAGGAATCTATACCATTGGGCAATCAGGCACTGCAGATCCTAAAACTACCTCAGGAAGCAGAGGAGTCACGACAGGCAGCTTCATCTTGGCTATGCACACCTGGAAAATTCTAGTGTGAATCTCCTCTCTTTAAAGTTCACTTTACACTAACTATAATTTAATAAAAGTAATCAAAAGGGCTGTGGATCTCAGTCTCTCCCCTTCCAATGAAATGACAGATTTTAATGGTACAAGCCCAAAACAAAGCTTACAAAATTCTTCAAATTGTCTCTTCCTCTGATTTTTTTTTTTAGACTGACATGAAAGAAGAATGTAAGAGGAACTTAAAGAACCCTAATTGGGGTCCTTTGTTAAATCTAGTATAAAAGAAATCTGTTTTTTCTCAAGAAGATTAATACTTATGGCAACTACTCTGCTGTACAAACCCTTATGAATTACACTCCAAATGATCCCAGCGAAAGCAGCACGATTAATGCAAACAAGGTATTTTCTTATCTGTAATTTGCTTGGTTTTGTAGCTCCTCAACAGTTTTTCAAATCAAAACCCACTAAAACACAGTTTATTCCCCCTTGAGTAACTATTATCTGTAATATATGCTTAATTCTCTGCTTCTGTCTAATAAAGATAAGACAGAATAATGTTTCTCATCTTACATTTACGTGTAGGATTCTGGAACAAGTGACAAACCCACAGAGACTGTTTGTGCTGTCACTTTGTTACCCAGAATAGATTAACCTCAATTACAGAAATTTAAACTAAACAGGGATTCCTATTAACAGTGAAAGAAATACAGCACATTTCACTCCAAAAGCTTCAGAGCTCATGTGCAGATTGAAATCTCACACAACAAACAGATGTCCCAGATCTCAGCACTGAGGTGCTCGTTCTCTTTCTTTACTGACTGTACTTGCTGTCCTTTGAGACAATCAATATTGAACTGGACAAGACCCCGAGCAACCAATTTTGTTGGCCCTATCCTGAGCAAGAGATGGGACTGTGGGGGCTCCAGAGACCCCTTCCAACACAAACTGTTCCCCTCCTGCCAGTTCTGCAGCCCTGCATGGATGGAACTATTGCTATTGGTACCAGCGCCCAACAAGAGCAAGTAAAGGACCAGGACTGCAGCAGGGACTTTTCAAAGCCCCAGCATTCACTCAGGTCTCTGGGATCCTCCCAGCTCTAGGGCCTTACTACAGATGTAAAAATGGCCTGGTGATGATGTTAAACTGCAGTGGTCAGACATGGCTACAACCTGTTGTTCCATTTCTTCTGCAGCTGAGTTTCCAAATGTTTCCTCCCAAAAAAGACAGATTTGGAGTGTGTGAGATTTCCTTTGGTAGCAAATACTCCTGGAGAACCAGCAGTCAATCATGCCCCCAAAACAAAATTTTGAGACACCTGAATAAACATTTGCACTTGTGGTTTCAAAGGCCCATTAAAAATAAAAAACTCAATGTCCATTTCTGTCTCTGTGTCTCAGACTTTTGGGAAAACTGGTTGCAGAACCAAATGGAAACATCCCCTTGAAATAGAAGCTATTACAGGACCAAGTAGTCTGCAAATTCTGCTGGGTTTCTGTAGTTTCTAGCTATAAGATATAGAAAGGGAAAGTCACATTAGACCTATTTATTCAATTTTATTCAGTTTTCTAGAAGCTTTAGTATTTTGGCATTGTTTTGAGGGAGGTTTTTCGCTGTTTATGTCACCATTGTAATAAATGTAACGATAGTGAATACATTACTAAGTGAATAGTAGATAATGGACTGACTGGAAAACAACCTGCTTGTAGGATCCATGAATTAGAACTTTGAAACACTTCATTAGTAAGGTAAAAGTGGCACAATTTTCAGACTAACCTGTAGGAGTCTCTGTAGCTCATTGTGTCATGTCCAGAGTCTTCCTGGTCCTCCTCAGAAACTTTGAAACAGACCTTCTTGATTCCACCATGCTCAGCTTTGTCGGGATCACTCTCTTCTGTTCCCAGGGAAGGTGGAGATGTCTCCTCAGCAGATGGTGGCTCACAGGCACCACCTTCTGTAGGTTCTGTTATGGTGGACAGAAGTCTGCAGAAGAAGAACACACAGCTCTCAGAATGAAGGATTGTGACCAAGGCTAAATTCAGCTTGATGAAATCACAAGCAACCTTGCGAGAAGTTTAGATAGACTACACTTCCTACTGATCCAAACCTTCTCTGTCAGCCATTCCCCCTTGTCCTGTCATTCCAGGCCCTTGTAAATAGTCTCTCTCCATCTTGGCTTCCTTCAGGTACTGGTTGCAATTAGGTCACCCCAGAGCCTTCTCTTCTCCAGGCTGAACAGTCCCAATCCTCACAGCAGAGCTGCTCCACTCCTCTGATCATCTCTGTGGCCTCCTCTGGACTCACTCCAGCAGCTCCATGTCCTTCCTGTGCTGGGCCCCCAAAGCTGGAGGCAGCTCTGCAGGGGGGTGTCTCACCTGAGGGGCAGAATTCCCCCCTCCCCTGCTGCCCACGCTGTAGGACCAGCCCAGGACAAGACCAGCTTTCTGGGCTGCCAGAGCACATCGATGGCTCATGTCCAGCCTCTCATCCACCAGTACCCCCAAGTCCTTCCCGGCAGTGCTGCTCTCAGTTCCTTCATTCCTCATCCTGGATTGCCCCAGTCCACGTGCAGGACCTTCCACTTGGTCTTGCTAAACCTCAGCAGATTCCAGGGAATCTCAGTTCCCAAAAGGCCCTATTCCCACAGGGGGCCCTGCTGAATACCTGCTGCCCACGGGAAGCAGGGAATGAATTCCTGCGTTTGACTTTGCTTGTGTGCGTGGCTTTTGCTGCACCTATTAAATCATCTTCATCTCCACCAGGAGTTTTCTCACTTCAACTCTTCTGACTCTCCTCCCAGTCCCGCTGGAGGGGACTAAGCTGTGGCTGGGGTCAGACCAGGTCAGTGCCTGATGATCAACAGTTCTGTTCATTACTGGGATTCCTGGAAGTGGCTGGGATGGGCTTAGGGCACCCCGTGGCCTCTTCCCACACAGGTCACCCCTGCAGCCCCTGCTACCAAAACCTTGTCTGCACAATACACAGACACACTACTCAGTCTCTCATTACTGCTACCAGGAGACCCGTGTTGAGAGACAGAGAAAGAAGGACAAAAAGAGGAAAGGAAATCAGAGATGCCATAGAGAAACCTGCCTGAAATCACAGGTTTTGCTCAATCTGCCCTATGACAGACAAAATCTCAATATCTAGATGGGATTCCAAAACTGCTCTTAACATTAAATATATTCTTAGTTTGGAATATATAGTAAGTCAAATGGTGGCCGTCAAATTCAGGTAGAGTTTTAGGAGCAAAGAACAATAATACATACACTGGTGGATATACATGGGGGTCGATTTGACTCAGGCAGCAAGGAACTGTCAGAGAGTCCCAGAATATTCGGAGCTGGAAGGGACCCACAAGGATCATCATGCAAAGGCAGGTGTGAACAGGTGAGGGAAGAGGCTGACAGTTGGTTAATGCCTCACTGTTACCAGAATTTCTCTCTCCAGTGCACACAGGATTCTGTACTCACTTATTTATCTGAATGACATATTGCTTCATTTCCTTCACTGCGATGTCAAGTTTGTTAAAAAGGTGCAGGTATGAGTCCTGCATCTCCCAATCTTCCTGTTTCAGCAGAAAACTGAGTCCCCTTTCTTCCTGAGTTGTTCCTCCATTCTGCTGGCCAAAGCTACCATCAGGATCTGCATCTTCTGGGGTCAGACATCTCCAGGATGGTGCAGCCATAGTGGTGATGCAATGTTGAGTATATGAGACTGGATTTAAGGTACCTACTAAACATCAAAGGATCTGGTTAGGGTCACTCTCGTGACTTTCCCCACTCCATCCCAGTGATGTTAGTTTAGGACTGGTGGAATTTTAACAGGAAAAACTAAAATGTCACAGAACTATTTTATATAATTACATTCTATGACGAAAAACATTCTGGGGGAAAAAAAAAAAGTTTGTTTTTTTTTTTCCTGGCATGCCAACTAGATGTTTTGAATTTACTACAGTTCAGAGAAAGGTTAAGTTATTGAAGACAGGAACTGTCCACACATATACTCATACAGACAACGTGGAGAGAATCTAAAAGCATTTGTTGAAAGTTAATGAATTTGGACTCTCAGGACTCTGTGTTGTTATTCCACCTCTACAAACATTTACACTCACACACATACATAAAACAGGATTATGTCCTTACAGAAGATAAATGATTTTTTTTTTTTCATTTAGAGATGCTGACAGTTTTGGTGTGGTACTTTGCTAACCACCTGTATTGGGTCTGGCTGAGATGGTGTTCATTTCCCCACAGCAGCCCTCATAGTGCTGTGCTTTAGTTCACATTAAAAATACTATGGGGTTTAACATTTAGTATCTCCAAGCATGTTTATTGACCCCAACTTGAATAGTCAATGCCAATGTTCAGAAGACTGGTTAGTCTACACTTCCCTCTTCCCAACATTCCTGCACTCTGACCTTCACACGCCAATGAATCAGAAGCACATCAGGTGAGATCTTGATAAAGAAATGCTGGAACCCAACTAACCAGGTTGTAGGACAGGAAATAGATCCCCTGACAGAGTGAGACTTTCAGCTCCAATGCATGGAATTTGTTTAGCAATGGCAAAAGAAACCAGTACTACAACATGACTGACTCCTGCTGCCCCCTGAATGCAGCCTCTCCTCACAGCACTGGCATTCTGGGTCACCTTTAGTCAGGAAGTCACCTCTAGTAAGGGCAATAGTGCTCCAGGACACTGGATTACTGTGAGATGCCCACAACGCTTAGCTAGGAAAAAACATCTGCCCTGAAGCCTCTCTGTGCTCAAAGGCATCACTATTTCACAACAGAAGGAGGCTGTCATGTTACTACAGAATGTTACAGAGGAAAGATAGATACTGGCAAGACTGTGTTTCCTTGGAACTTATTTTGACCTTGCCAAGCAGTGGAAAAGCACAACTTTTTATGCAGATAAAATCAGCATGGTTTGAAAGTTAATTATCACCTTGTTCTGGATCAAGGCCGATAATAGAAGGTTTCCGTCCGATGCGAATGCTGAACGACCTCCCTGCTGAGGTAGTGTTCTTGGGGTATGACACCTCCATGAGGTTAATGTGGCAGTTGGTGGGGCAGAAATCCATGCTGCTCAGGGAATGTGCTTCCATGACGGCTTGTTTGAAGGCCGGGCTCACCTTTGTTTTCAATTCATCTGCAAACTGGGAGAAATAAAGCAGGTGTGTGCTACTTCGTTTTCAAAAAATTATGATGCAACGCAGACAATCGTGTTCTCTTCCCGCTTCCCACTCCAGAAATCCAGGTTTCTGCCGCAGGTGGAATAGCACATTCAAAAAAGAGCTCATAAAACAGCAAATGAAAGCAATTAACCGTACCTTCCAGCACACCCTTTCCAAACAGCTCAGGTAACTGCACAAAAAAAGCACACACCTCTTTGTTTACACTATGATATACTGTACTTATCTTCATGTTCAGTATGACATGGATCACTCCGTTGTCATATTTATTCATTCATATTATGTCAATGAACCTGCAACAATATGTTATAACCCACAGCTCTGACAAGCAGGAAGGACTGATTTACAGACAAGGTCTTTTTCTCTCAAAACTTGCCATTTTAGTAACTTGCAGAGCTGTTTTCATGCCTCCAGGACACCCACCTCGGAAGCTGTTTGGATGCATTAATACAGAACACTAAGACTCACTTATCACAATGAAGAATTGTCCTGAGACTTCACCCATAACTACTAGTGTTGTACCTCTTGGTAGTTAGTGATCCTCCTGCTAATGCTTTCCAGCTTAGTGTCACAGATCTGCCGGAATTCATACTGGGGCATGGTGGCCACAGCACTGCTTAGGGATATGAGTCTCTTGCAATTCCTTATGAAGTGATTGTCCTCTGCAGCAAAGGCCTCTAAAATCTAAATAAAAAGACAGGGTGTCAATAATACGAGACTTGAAAGTGAGGGAAAATACGGTTTTCTTCCACTGAGTGAGTGGCAAAGCCCCGTGGTTGAATACAGCTGCCTCCAGAACAAGCTGCCTCTATGACTGCCTGAGAACCACTATCGTGTCTAATGCTCTGAGTCACAAAGCATGCCTCAAAAAATGTTAAGAGTAATGGAAGTGGATCAAAATATCCCCTGTGCACTGCCCAAGTTACCTGCTCTGGTCTACCTTCCTGGGGCATAACAATAATGTTACTGAGATGTGACAGAAACATTTACTATGAGCTCATTTTTCAGCGATGACCAGGGCACTCAGTGCTCTGCTGCCTTCTGAGAGCAGCAATTCTACTCAATTCCTTTTGCAACCCATCCAGCCTATCACATGGGAAAAAGCTGCCTGATTTTCTTCCAAGGCAAAGCAAAGCAAATGCCTGCCTGAAAAGATCAATCTTGAGTATCAGCAGAGAGTATGTTACCAGGCAGATTAAAAAAAATTCCACAGCCGAGGGCTCCCCTCCCTCTGCCTCAACACCTGAAGTCCTGGAAGCATTTGCTGACTTGCTCATACCAGAAGAGCTGCTGTAACTCAGTGCATTGTAATGAACAGCACTCCAAGCAGGGCTGAGACGACCACGTGTGACCTCCTCCAAAGAGCCAGGCCCACACCAGTCAATAATAAGCTGTATCATTGGCTTCCCACTCTGGTTAGGAATGAAGCTGGCCATGTACATTTTCTGGTACCTTTGCAGTGAGATTGAAGCAACCCTTTGGTTCCACAATTTTCTCCAGGACGAAGGATTTGATTCCTGCACTGCTGACATATTCGTACACCACCCCGTGCTCCAGGTGGGTGTTATCCACAGTCAGGCTGACGAGAGGGATTTCTTCCCCAGTGACCAGTGGAGAGCTGATGGTCTGTGGTATCTGGGCTGGAACAGAAATAAGTCATTAGAGAGAATTATTAAATGCGAAGACACAACCTTTGGCTCAAGCAGTATCTGAACTACGTACTGCTAGAGACTGGGGGAATATCCTGAGGAAGACACTTGTTCTTGGCCACTAATGGAGACAGTGAGAGAGGTTTAGATAAACCACATGCTCCAATCCCCATTCTGATGTTCTTCCATGTGTGCAAGCACACATCTATGCTCTGGACACTGCCTCTAGTTCTGTTCACAGACCCAAGCAGAATCTTTCAAAAGGAAGTGTACTCTGTTAATCTTTGAGTCCTGTTGTTTGCAATGACCCTCTGGAAGACTGAGATGCCAGGGCAGGGATGGGGTGAGGAGATAACATTTTTTTACACACAGCAATGCTATTGTCAGTAGAGAACAGAGTCAAGTTACATTCAGATTGAGGTTTGCCAGAGAATGGCTCACATGCCTCTACCAGGGCACTACTCCAGCTATTCCACCATGGAGCTGCACTGTTGGACCACTGGATTACCAGGTTCACCTGACCTTAGATGGGATCCACAGATCTGTTCCTGGAGAAGTTGCCAATAGCATTCAGAGAGTCCAGGCTCAGTCCTTTCAATTAAATCTCGTTTCAGTATTCTCCTCTAACATCTACTTTTCCAAAACAGCTCTCAATATAGAAGTAAAGCTGGTTTTTATGAGTTACACTTTAGTAAGTTGGAGGAAATACACCCCCACCTTCTGTTGACACAGTGGTAACATGCCTTGAAAATTTGCTCCAGATCAAAGCAATTTAACATCTTAATCTTTAACCTAAAATAACAGAAAACATAGATTATTCTAGGTGGAGCTACTTGCAGGCCTTCCCTCTCCACCAGCTACTGCCCACAAATTCCTGTCTACCAAAGGATTCTAAAAATGCTGAGCCTCTTCATTCCTGAAACTGGATCTCTTGTAAAGAACAGTCACAGGGGCACGATTTCTATGTCTATCTTCCCCTGAATAAACGGTAGCATATGAGTACTTCCTCTGGCCGACTTCATTTTATTACAAAGTTTAATAAGACAAGAGATACCCTACAGTAACAATTACATCTTATATTTCTACTGCTTTTTTCCTTTTGGAAGCCTCCAAATTGCCCTAAGCCTCCTTCCACCATGAGAATCTTTACCTGATTCCTGTGGGCTGTTTTGAAGAGGATCCAATTCTGCATCTCCTTCTAGTGTAGGGTGGTCTTTGGTGGAGCCAGGGTGGCTGCCATTCACGTATGCAGGGGCTGCTGCTTGCTGAACTCTGTCCTCTTCAGCATCTTCATGTGTTCTGTACACCCACTGGTACAACCCCTTTCAAGAGACACAGGCCTCAGCTATGACCTCACTAAAAATGCCCAATCTGCAAATGTTTGGACTACAAAGGTGAATCTAGCTATCAGTTCTGTATCTTCCAAGTTGGCTGACATATCAGCGTTACCCCAGCTTTTCTCTGAACTTCAGAGAACATGAAACCTAAATCAATATCTGAGTGAGTTTCTAGTGTTAGCAGTAGTTAATAACTTTCAATGCTGTATGCAGTGTGTGTATGAATTTGCTTTCATATTATTTGCAGGTGTTTTGCAAGTCTAGGCGACTGCAACCAGGTCCCTCAGTGATAGCAGGACCCTGGGGAGGGAGGAAATGAGTCAAAAGAAACACGTAGCCGTTCTTTTTCTGAATATTTAGCGAGCATAAAAGCACAGGAGAAGGGGAGGGCAGAAGAAGGGCAGGAATTAATGTACTTCCTTTGAGGTTTTGAGTTCATACCAGTGCTTCCTGTTGTCTGGTCCTGTAGGCTGTGAAATGCTCCAGAACTTCCGTATAATTTCCATGTGTTGCATTATTCCCATTAACTTTCAGTATACACTGCCCTGGATGAAGGCCTACAGCTGCAGCCTCAGACCCTGAAAAACAACAGGAGAGAAGTTAGACAGAAATGCCACCTGCATATGGAAGAGAACACTGGCAAGTCTGCAAAGGGTTTCTGGTTAAAAGGAGTAAGAAGAACTGGGTGAATGCTGTCCTGCCTTTGCTAATAAGTCCTTAGTCTGAGAGCTTTGTGTTTGTCCTTCGTGTTTTCATTAGTGATGGAAAAAACAGAGACCTCCCAGACCTAAATGCATTCATACTAGAAATCAAAATCCCTGTGGGAAATTGTTTGGGATTCTTACATGGTTCTCTTTTAGCCTTATGATTACATTAGCTGAGGTCTTGCTTAAATGTAAACTCTTATATTTGTTCCAGCTTCTTGCACTTGAAAGGTACAGAACACTTTCGCATTGCACAATGTGGCACAGAAAAAGACTGATGTACTTAAAGCTACAGTAAGTCCAGAGTGCAACAACCAGCTTCAATGGATTTATTCCAAACTCACATGGATAAGGCTCATACTCAAATTCCCCTCCTAGAACTCTACAGTTAACGTGATCAATTCTTTAAAGCACTTTTTTAAATGCAATTTGTCTTTTGCTGGGAAAACCCTGAAAAAAGGAGAATCTTCCTAGCTGGCACTTCCAGCTTGTCCTCTAGACTGTGAAGAAGTGGTTATGGGTGCTGTTATAAAAGGGTGAAATAAATGTGTGTCCCTGGGAACACCACCTGTGGGTGCTACCTGCACACTCACTGCACTTGTCTGGACACACATGTTTGTTTGGAAGGACAGAAGTGGTGTATGTCTAAAAGGCCACATTTTCTGCATCTTCTGAGAATAAAGGTTAAAGGTATGCTTTGTTTGTAGCTCAGTTAACATTTCAGGTACAAAAGTACTAAATATCTCTGTCAAACTGTGTTTTCTCCTTTTAAAAAGATGAAGGAAGGCAGTTTGCCTCTATCTGATATTGGTACTTTGTAGCGGTATAAGCGAATGTAAAGGGAGAAGCTGTGTCCAAGTATTACTTTGTGATGGCCAGATCAGGTTATGACCTGTCTCCCGGCCTGCTGATCCTGCAGCAGGGTTGAAGGTTAGGTTAGGGTTAGGCTTTCACTTCACAACCCAGGGACCCAAACTGTGGCTGACTACAGGCAAAAATATTGAGGAAGCAACAGACAGCATTAATCCCCCAGCTTTTTCCTCAACCACCTCAGTTTTGTGTTTTTATTCCCTGTGGCTGTATAGCTGGACTTTGGCAGTCTCAGAAGAAGCAGAGGGAGGGTCACTAAGCAAGCACATTTCTAGCTTGCAAGAGCTCAAGTGATAATGCTTTCTTACAAGTCTTTCCATGGTACCGTGGATTGCAGTATCCAAGTTTCTTCCACTGCAGAAATAAATTATTCCTTGTTTTGTGTTGATGGGATTAGAGACCCAACACTCAGTCGGTAAGAAAGATATCACTGTCTCAGAAAGCATTTAGATGCTGAGCACTTTGAGGCAGGAACTCTCTCGTTGTTCTGTGGTTACATGAGTGTGATTGTTCCCCATGACAGGGGTTCCTGTCACTGTGGTCACCAAGGTCGCCAGAACTTGTATGGAACAAGCTGGACAATAAAACCTGCATCTGTCTTAATATATATATAATCTATATATATACACACACACTCTTTATATGCACATGTATACATATTTAGCTGTACTCCCAACTTAACTGCACCCCTGCCTTTCTCCTTACCTCTTCCAACTGCGTGAACGTACGGTGGTGCTGCTCCCCGGATCTGAAAGCAAAGTGCTTCAGGACAGTCTGGGATTTTAATAATCCTGCAGATAAATCAAAGACAAGAGAAAGCAGGATTTTAAGTTAGGCTGCCAGAGCTCTGGGCAGTTCTAACAGCATCTTTCCCCAGCATTCAGAAGTGGGTTTGGGTGAAAGAAAGCACCCACACTGTTTATAAACAAATAACAAAAAGACAGACCCGAAAAAGTCATCTACTCCATCTTCAGTCTCCAAGGCAGATGGGAGATCCTATTTGCTAATTAAAATTTGGTATTTCTTAATTTATTACATCTTTAAGTGAATAACTCCTGACAGAAACTATCTGTGGTATTTATATTCATTTCCTTTTCTAAGCACACTTCACTGCAGCTGTGCTGACTTACGTAATCTTCATTAAAAAATAAAAAAATACACTAGACAAGACAACCTGGACTAGAATCCACCATCAAGTGTTCACTGAGATGTTCAACTCTATGGTACATTCTGGGATCACAGAATCTAACAATGCACAAGACACTAACAGGCCCAAGTCTCATTATAAGACATAATAATAGACTGAAAAACTGTAAGAGTCATCAAAAAATAAGCCAAGCTTTAATGGGGTGGAAATTGTTTTCCCTGGCACAAATTAAGAGCCTGAGAAGCATCACACATGAGAGAGAGTGACAATCCTTGTGATTCAGTTCTGTTTGTGCACAAGGAAGCCAAAAGTATTTCACCTGCAGTATCCAACCTCTTCTGGCAGCCTGAGGGTCATCACTAAAAACGAGCCGTGACTCCTGCTCTCTCATTCCTGTCATTTGTTCTCCTACTGAGCAGCTTCTGCACAGCCAAGTGTTTGCACAGCTTTCACTACAACTGCAGAAGCATTACTTAGGAACTGACATTTCTCGATAATCTGTCTGCCTGTCTTGGCACTTACTCTTTTGACTTGGTGGCTACCAGAAGCCTGAGTGGCCTTCGTGAGCAGAAGGACTGGGTTAGGATGGTTTCCACTTCTGAAAACGGGCGCAGGAATACTAAATCCTCATTGATGGAATAGATTTTCCTTCCCGCCTGCAGGCCAGCCATCTGCAAATGGAACAAACACCACAGAGCACTTGGATCACTGGCAGCACCTCTGAAAGCTCAGGCTCCAAGGTTCAACTGTTCCCCACTTATGGCCATTCCTCAGACTACTGTCAGTGGGATACCCTACATACAGTGTTGGTTTCTTACTTTGCAATGGATATGTCTTTGTACTTTCTGCTACAGTTTTTTAAGGGACTGTTACTAAAGGAGACTTTCTGAATGTCTTTGTGAAGACACGTGAACTTGGGATGAGCGTGAGATGTGACACGCTCCACACCAACTAACTAAGCAAACTCTATGGTTTTTTGTGCCCCTCCATCTGGGAGAGCTGAGCAAGTGTCAACAGGCCCAGGCAGCCGATGGCAGGAGCAGGGGCACAATTCCCACAGGGAGGGTCCTGGGCTGCTCATCAGTCAGGAGCAGGAGAGAAAGGGCAGGAGCACTGTTCTGTCTGCGGGCCAAAACTCAGAAGTTGAACACACAATGCCAGGCAAAGAATTCACAAACTGCAGTTCAAGTACCCCATCGGTACCTCCAGGAATTTGATGTTCTTAACAACTTGTAAACACAGTTTGGAAGCTGCTCCTGCCACAGGCAAATCTAACAGCTCACACACAGTTTCTAAAAAACTTTGAGAAGGAAAGACGCTTACAATAAAAACAATGTTTGGCAACCCTGATATTCAACAGAAACCCCAAAGACCCTTGTTGCACAAGCACGAAGTTCAGTGTGTGCTGTCACAACCTAAGCTTTGGCTATGTCTCAATTTTGTTTCAAGAACAGGAGGTCACAATTCCAAAGTCAAAGAGAACATGTCAATCTTGAATAAATCCATGCAAGTAATAGATTTGTTTCCACTTTAGTGGTGAACCCGAAACCTTTCTCAGGCCTGAAGTCTGACAGTCTTAGGGAATGCAATGAGCTGTGAAGCAAAGCTGCATGTCTTCATTTTTGTCCCTGAAGAGTAGGACAGCAGGCAGAGGGTCTCTAAATGGTCTACAGCTGCTGAGCCACATAGAACTACTTGCTGGATATCTTTCTAATATCAAAAAGCAATTAAGAAAGCCAAGAATGTAATGAAATGCATCACCACTGGACCTCGGGTCTTTCCAGAATGAGCTGACAGCCCTCTGGTTCAGAGAGATGCAGGGTTAGTTCTTCTCTGGAGCAATATTTTAAGACCAAGTTCAAAAGATGGGCTCGTGGTCACAGATAGTTTGTCTTGGAAGATCAAGAAAAAGATTCCTTAGAAATTTGTGTGCTTCTGTTGTCTTAAAACACAACAGATTTGCAGGCTATTCCCCAGGCATCCAGCCAAAGAAAGGGTAGAAGGATTATCTGGCAGGCAATAGTTCACAGCACAGGTTTACATTAATAAAATTTTTGGCCAACCCATGTTGATTTTGAGCACGAGGTAAAGCACAGGATTGGTTTCTTTGGTGACCACAAACCAAATGAGAATTGGGAATACTGAAATAATTTAATTTTAATACTAAACTCCAGTTCAAAATTCCTTCCCATTCAACATTCTCAGCTTGCTAAAATCAGTCTGTCCACTTCAGCTGTTTCCACTGGGCAAGTTATCCAGCAGTTATTTGTAGTCTAAAGCAGAGACCCACAAATGAATATGGACATTCAGAAATTCTGTAGTGGTTGTCCTGGACTTTTAATTAGAAGTTCTGCCTGTGTGCTGCCACCACACTTTACTGTGAAACTCTGCACGAGTCATTTAGCCCTCTCTTATCTTCAGAGATGCTAAAAAAAAAAAAAAAAATCACCTAAACAGCTTTAAAAAGACAGATTTTCAGTCTGTCTGTGCCTTATTTCAGTAAATAGTGTGACATAGTGTTATTCACAAAGAGGGTTTGTATGGATAAAAGGTGATGATGCAAAACTCGGATCTATGACCTTTGGCCCATCTATGTGCCTCAAAGGAACACAGCAAATACATTCTGTAGAACCCTTAGAAAACACCAGGGAGAGAAATGAGTGCATTGAGCTTTCACTCAAATAAACCTGTTTCCCACGGAAAACCTTTGCTAACCCAAAACAGTGTTATTTTCCCTCCCTCCTTAAACTGAGGTTGCTAACGAACCTGAGGTACCATCACACAGAGATGCTGCTGGTGTCCAATCACTTATCAGTGACACTCAAGTCACCTGCTGGTGCCAAAACACTTGGCCATTCACAGAAACAGCTTATTACCACAGCAATTGTAGAAGACAGCCGATTTTCTGTTTGCTGCCTTTCCCAAGCACTGAAACATTCTCAGATCCGAGGAGGTGAATGTGGGGTCCTACCTCCGCAGAGGAGCCTCGTCGAACCGACCTCACCACAACCGCTTTGTTCTTCTCTTCTACGTCAAACCCATAGTCATCCTCTTCTGGTAAAATCTTAAACAGAGCACAAGGCAATGCTTCATAAACATGGAGCTTGCTGAAAAGCTGAAGGCTGGAGATGAGAAATTGGACTATTCACTGCAAGCCACAATCGATATGGAGTTGTACGTCTTCAGGCTGAAAGGCACTACCAGGTCATTTTGGTCTGATCTCCTACATAATATGAGCCACAAGATTTAATCTAGTTACTTCTTCATTGAGCCCTTGAAAGAAGAATTTCCAGAGGGCTACGCAGGTAAGATCCACAGTCTTTAAGAAGTGAGGAATCTACTCCCACCCTTGAGAGTTTGTTCCAAACTCTTCTGTTAGAAACCGCATTTAGTTTGAACTCCTCGCCCTTTATCCTTCGTTAGATATTACACTTTCAGATTACATCATTATTCAGTATTTTCCATTGGTGAATGTACTTACAGATTAAAGTGTAGTAATTTATTTATTTTTTCAATACATCCCACATACCAGTAATGAATGATCTGAGTCCTTCTCAGCAATCAGTTTCAGATAAATTGAGTATCTCAGGCCTATCTCTTATACATAAACCCACACACTACAGAAATCTACATTGTGACCAGTGTGAGAACAATTCCTGCACGCACAGGTCCTTGCTTTAGAGACCTGGCACAAAAGCTCTGTGTTAGGGAAAAAACACAAGCCCTGGGCTCAGTTTGCACCTCTTACATTTGACAGAAGCCTTCATAATTCTTGCTACTGAGTTTCTGCTTCCTGTTATTTGCACTGAGGTCACACAGACCTCCCTTTCACATATTCTTTAAAATCGTATCAATCATGGCAAATATATGTTTCACTCATCCTTTTCAAGTGGTTTATTAACGAGTTAAAAGCTTAACAACTCACTTCCCATTATACAAAAATAAAGCAAGCCTGTAAATGGACAAGTGGAAATTCTACCAGATAAACATCTTGCATTTGAGCAACCATTACGTACAAACACCCATCTGATAAAACAGAACTGAGTTAAAAGGAAAAATAAAGCTACTCATAATCCAGCAGGCACTGGGGAAAACAAATTACTGAGAATTGTTTCCTTGCTTCTGATGATTTCTGCACTATTTAAAAATACTGTCCTTTTTCTATTGAAGTCAATTCCATCAGCTTATAAGCTTTGTTCTTTTACAGGAAGTTACCTTAGAAAAAACTAAAGAATTAGAATAACTCTGTCCTGCAGGATCTTAAAATAATCTGCAGGATGCTAAAATAATGCATGTAAAGGGAAGAAGTCCTTACCAGCTGATATTCAGATTAGGTCATGGACAGGGAATTAAAAAGACTGAAAGGTAAGTTTGCAATTTTTGGCTATTTTCAGAAGCAATGCTAATATTTGTATGTTTAATAAGGGACCTTAGAAAACTGAGTACTCTGCTGGTTAGATTTTTAGTGTTGCAAATGGAATGAGTTTCAGCCCAACACAGTATGTACTTTTTATCTCTTCACATTTGAGATGAAATGGAAGATTTCTAGGCTAGCTCTGCCCTCCAATTCACATTTGGCATTTGAAGGGACTGTTTGTTTCTTTTGTTGAATTTTGAAAGCGTGTGTGAAACAGACATTTAAAAGCCTGGAGCCTTTGATTTGCCCAACCTCAGAAGGCAGCAGCCCCACAACCTTACCTATCTCTTGGGTGCAGCCACCATTACTATGCATGAGGATCTTTTATCTGCTACCATTTTTAACAACCTGCCTTTCTCTGATCATCCATATTGCAAAAATGTATTGTTTGAAAGCGAAGAACCAAAACACTTCTAGGAAACCCCAAGCGCATCAACACTGGGAGCTTTTTCAGCATGTTGTTAAGAAAAAAAAAATCTCACATTCTGTATTCTGATGCTCCTGTGCTGGGGACACCATGGATAATATTCTACATGCAATGCTTGGAGAAGGCTATGATTCATTCTTTATTATAAAATAGGAACACCTTGCCGTTCCACAGCTGAACCCCATTCATCCCTAAGGGGTCCAAAGCAATTAACTAAATTGCCACCTACAAGAATTATTTCTGTGCCCCTGAAGCCCAATCAGTTTTTGGAACATAAGGCAGCAGCTGTTTTATCTTGAAAGACAACCATGTTAACAAATGAGACCACGTGAGAAATAATGTTTAATCAAAACCAGAGGGCAAACGCAGTCAGAACATTATTCAAAGAGCATTTTGGCAGGGATGTAGGGTCTGCAGAGATGAAAAGCTGTGCAAAGAATGGTCTGTTACACCTGTATCACGCTGAAGCAGGAACTCTCAGCCTAAACTCTTGGGGACATCAGCACCAGATGAGGCACCACAGGCACAACAACCACCATTCCTTAAACCCAAATGTCCAGGATGCACATTCTTCTCTCACAGCCTTCCCTACAGCTCTCCAGAAGAACTCTTCTCTGTTAGACACACTTGCACAGACTGACTTGGGTAAGAACCTCCTCAAGAGCAGAGGCTTATGGCAAGTCTGAACACTTGAGAACACTTCTGAGCCCTCAGCAGCATTTGAAGGGAGCTACTTTCCTTCCACCTCATCTCTCAGGCTCTTCCAGTCTCCACAGCTTTTCACAAATCCACAGCTCTGGGGCACTAAAACAGGACTTGAAAAGACAAAAGCTCAAGAATCGAAGCCACCCCTACTATTATCCTTAAAGGTATGTTTTGCCACATTAGCACAAGAGACTGAACATACACAGAATGACTCCAAGTGGTTTGTGAGCTGTGAAATTGAGCCCTGAACTCCAACTGTTCCTTCTGAACAGTGAAAGAATTAGAGCCTAAAGGGTGGTTTTTCCCTTCAGAGTTCACTGGAGTTTTAAGCATCTGACTCCACCCCAAGCCCTTCTGTGGCCACCTACACCTGGATGATGGATGCCTCATCACTGACTTCCCAGCTTGTCCTCTTGGAAGCAGAATTCCCTAGAGGATGAACTCTTATTAATGGCTTTCTTCCCAGGGGTGTTCTAAATCCATGAGCTGAATTCTCTAGCTACAACAGACTGGTAGACCAGGATAACGAAGAACAAAGGGAAAGCTCTTTTTTGCTCTCTCTCTGCTGAAATTTTGCAAAGTTAGGCTGTTTTATATTAGCACAACATACAAAAATAATTCTGAAATGACGAAAGATGGAAGAAGAACAAGCATGATTTTATTTCAGTAACACAAATAACTAATAGTTGTTCATGGTTAGAATAGCAGAAATGCATCCTACGCTTTTATAAGAATTTTAAGGTGAATGCTGTGTTTATTGGTTTAGCTGGTTTAAAATGGAAAAGACATGAACTCCCGTGGTATTAATACTTATTAGCTAAAAACTTCATATTTGAAGTACGGAACTAATAAGGACACTTCATTTTCAAAGCTGACTCTAAATGTAACAGCAAAGTAGCAAAGTCCTATGGATGAATGAGATTTACCATCCTAATTTTCAGATGGTAAACTGAGGTGTGGAGTGACTTGCTCCAAGCAGTGAGTTCATTCCATGGAATGTGCTGCATTACCCAGGCCCTGCATGAGTTGAATTCCAGGACAGGCCCCAGCCCTGGCTAAGGACTGCAGGGAGACACAGCCACACACTACTGAGGATAAGAAATACAGGATATCCTGGAGGAATGTAAGAGATATCACAGCTCTGGAAAGTTGAGGAGGTTCAGAATTCCACTCCAGACCTCCAACCCAGCACAACAGTTTTGAGAACGCTACAGCAAACGTACGCAGGCATCACTTCAGAAATCACTGGGAATGCTTCTCCTCTGAGTCTTCTGGGACTGCAGCATCGTGTGGGCATTAAACCTCTCAGACAACTTTGATGGAGGCTCATCTCTAGAGGCAACTCTGCCTGTCTGACACTCAGCTCCAAGTGACCGGCTCTGACTGTTGTGTTGTGGCTGGGCTGGGCTAACAAGGAGAGGTGCTGCTCACAACTTCTCAGCACACTGCAGTAACC
Source organism: Oxyruncus cristatus (assembly GCA_013399855.1). Taxonomy (NCBI): domain Eukaryota; kingdom Metazoa; phylum Chordata; class Aves; order Passeriformes; family Cotingidae; genus Oxyruncus; species Oxyruncus cristatus. Next base: position 3,742,207 of record VXAY01001630.1, on the reverse strand, counting down.
AAGTCACAATGCTTGGAAGGAGGCCAACACGCAAATTCTTCCAAATTCTCTTCAACTATGCAAAGAATGTTGTATATTTTTTCAGTTTGTCAAGATTTATGTCCTTCAATGAGAAACAATTGCGCAAATAAATAAGTATTGGATTTTGTTTGAAGTGTGTTGTTCCAGACTGAAAGCACTTTGTTCTAATATTTCTAATAAATATTTGCCAAGGTTTCTGTTGTTTTCAGTTCTCAGGGGCAGGCTCTCCTGTGATACAGCTGACTGAGATGTAGGAGTGCGGGAATCTACCCAAAAACAGGTAGGATTTCATGGCAGTAGAAAAGCATGTTTCAAAAGTCAGTGATGAGGAAATTCCATTGAACTTCCTATGGTGGAGTCAAGGGATGGGAAGGATCAACGCCCTATCATGAGTGTAGAGGCAAGCAGGGATGTTCCCCAGACAGCAAAGCCTTGGGATTTGTTGCTAAATAACTGCTCATAATTGCTAAACACAGCATAAACCAGAAGTCAGGCACTTTGTTTTGTGGGTAAGCGTCATGAATTTATTGTACTGCTTTTGTGGGGTCTTCACAAACACTCAGGGCACTGCCAATTTATGTGTGCAAATGAAAGCAACTCCTGTCTTTAGCAGGACTGTACACAACTGACACAAATCTGTGCCCTCTAAAGAGGAGGTTTTTTCCTCAGCATGTGCTGCTCATTTCCAACTGTTTTCTGTTTGAGATGGGGCTGCATTTTGACAAAGGCTGTCTGATGCAATTCAGAACTATAATCATAGCAACGTTAACATTTTTTCTGTCACAATTACTTCAGTTACCAAGTTATGGGGTGACTGGAAGGACCAACTAGAGATTACGACTAATAATCAGTAGTAAATAGTCCAGGAGCAAGGTCTGCTTGTTTGTTCTGTCTCTTTACTGAACAGTAATAAATAATTATTACATTAAAAGAAAACAATCAGAGAACGTTAAATCCCTCCTTTCACAGCTAACATTACCACTGAGCTTTGGCATTTTAACAGAAGTGCCTTGAACTGACAGAAAAAGTGGAAGAGACATCCTGGTCAATCTGTTTCCTCCCACTGTCTGGTCTTGATCGGGGTATTAAAAAAAACCCAACAACAGCAGTTCCCACCAAGTGACACAAAACCAATCTCTGAGTGCTTTCCAACTCCCAATAAAAACACCCCACAAAGTGCATTACCTTCCACCTGCTTCCCTATATCCAACAACTTTCCAAGAGGACAATCATATTAACTGGATGCTAGTCCCTGGCACGTGGAGGAATAATTTTGAAGGACCCTGGTGCTTTAAATGTTACTTCTGGCCATTGAGAAATAACGCAGCTTGGTCTCCAGGGAGACAAAACAACAGTGAGATGTGAAATTTGTGTGAATCACAGGAAAAGTTTTCCCCATATAATGGGCCTCTGGATCTTTTCCAGGAATTCTGCCTTTGTAGTTTCTGACCCAAGTTTTTATCCTGCTCCTGCATTCTACCAGTGTTCAAAGGGAGAAAAAGACGGGCCTGGAGCCACTGGCAGTACACATGGATCTCAGAACAAAATGTTTGCCCCCATCTGACCACCAAATCCCACCAGAGCTAGAATAATCCCAGTGCAGTGAGGGCTGGGATGGCACTTAGCGAGGTGGGAATCTGGAGATAACAGTAATACTGCACAAGCGTGAATATAAAACCCAGCATTTTCTGGGTTTCCATAAACAAAGTAAAGCTGACACTTGATCCAGGCATGCAGGGCATATTCATATGAAATATCTGTGTTCCTATGAACCTTTCAACTTTCACCTGAATCTACCTCACATACAAGGGTATTTAAACTGTGTTTAAAGTTGATCCCTCCCAAGACAGCAGTGCCCATTACTTTCTCCTCCACCATGTCAACACTGGTGCCTGCTGAGACACCTCCATCTCCCAGCTCACTTCCAGACTCCCACAAGGACTTCTTGGGAATAGAAAGGACCTGGGCTGTGCACTGGATGAAACAGTTGTGTCTCTTTTCTGGAGACCCATCAGACACAGGCAGGAACTTCCATGCACTTGCATGTGTGTGGGGGCAGCTGTAAATCTGAAGCTCCCAGTGCAGTAGGATGGTCACCTGCTACAGAAAGGGGCAACATCAGGATTTCCCTTGCTATGAGTATGAGCTACACAGTCTGCCCAGTTGGAAAAGTCAGAGCTACAGAAGTTGGAGCTCCACAGCACACCAGATCGAGAATTAGTAGCATTTATGCAGCAAAGTACAGCTACAGGTGCAATTGCCCATTTTAATTCTATTCTATTATAGTTTTCCTTCTTATTCTCCTCTAGCATAAAACAATACCAGTTTCACAGAAACATCAAGGTTTACATTAACATATTTCTTACCAGAAGATTCTTTCCCAGGATGTTTTCCACGAGCTTGAAGTCATTACGTAATTGTTTGCCCTTGGAACTGGTGCCCTCCATCTCCTCATCGGCATAAAAGCGGAAATATAAGGATTCATCCTTAAATTCACTTTTCTCCAGGACTTGAAACAATATATATGAAATACACACGTGCATTCACACAGAGAAAGAAAGAGAGAAACAAAAAAGAAAGTTAAAGGACATCCTAAATATTTCCCCAATCTTCACAGAATACAGACCAGATGCATCTTTATCAGTCAGCTACTCAGCTCTGTATTTTTATGCTAATGCTCTATTTTAGGGTAATGCTTTTCTTCCCAGTGCATAGTAGCTCGTGACATGATGTGACCTCCCTGGCACACAGAATGCATATAAAATGCAAAAGATCCTCTTGGAAGGAATATGCCACTCAAAACCCCATGCTCCTTTCCCACATCAAAATGAATATAATAAAACTGCAAAAAGAGCAAAGAGGAGTAAAGTGGCTGCTTAAAATCACCTAAGATGTCCACACAGAATAAGGCTCTTCAACCTAAAAATAATAAAGAAAAAAAAGAGAGGGAAATGAGATCTATAAAATCCTGGAAGGTGTGAAAAAGTTCTTTACCACTTTCTCAAATACAAGACCTGGGAGCTACAAATAAAAGCAACAAGTGAGGAGCAACTTCTTCATTCAACATGTACTTATGCAAAGGACTTCCCTGGCAAAGGACAGTAAGAATGCCAAAAGTTTGCAAGGGCTCAAACCAGACCAAATTCTTAAGAAAACCCCCATTATTCTTACATTCTTATGAAATACTACGCAAATTCTTCATTACTTATTTACAATAATCTGCTCTCAGAACCACTCTGCAAAATACAGTGAGCAGATGTTATCTATGACTAAAACAATGTCTCCCTGGACAAACTACGTTTACTCTTAGGACTTGAATGTGCTCTTTGACACTGATACAGAGGTGGTTTGTTTACTTTCCCCCATCTGAGGATGGATGATGTCTAACTTGGCTATCTGGCACTTCAGATTCGGAAGCCTCAGCACTGAGGATTGTGCTTGCTGTCCAAGAGGCAAGAATAAGGCAATATTACTTTGTACCTGACATTTCTTGGGATATTTCAGGACAGTACTTGGCTTGGGCATTGGTCTGATGGCTCTGCAAGTGATACAGTGAAAAAAAATGTCCCTTGTAGCTTGTCTAATCCCTTCAGCACTGCCCATAACTGTCAGCAAGGACATTCACTTGGGAAGGTACCAGGCTTAGACATGATGTGTAAGCTTGAAGGTTGTTCTAAAGGACCTGCAGGGCTGCCTGCAGTCGTGTACATAGAATGTTTGGCCTAGAAAAGCCAACCTGCCTAAAGTAAGAGCTCCTTTACTTGGCTGGGGGAAGCAATTTTGGTGCATTACCATGATGCATGAAGCCGTTATTGCAGAGTCCCACACCCAGAGCCACAGCTTCCTCCCGAGTCTGACAGTCTCCCTGGAAACAAGAGGACAAATATTACATCTCAGACAACTTTCCAAGCTAAATCATTCCCCACCACACAGCTTGTGGCTCTGAAATTAGCAGGATGGTCTCTGTAGGGAACAATAGCAAGAAATTAAAATAGGTATCCCATTGTCCAAACTGTGTTTGTTCCTACAGACAGCATCTCTCCCTCCTACAGGAACCAGGAGGAGAAGGATCAGGATTAGGGAAAGTAGTTGTTTAACTCACAAAAGGATACAATTTTATTTCAACGTAAAGACTTTATTTGCAGTCATACTGTTGGACTTTAGGAACCATTAGCCACAGACAGTAAAACTCCTTCTCGAGAGAGAAGCTGAGAGATCCCAAAGGAAAAAACCCTGAGCAAACCCAGCATATGTGAACTCCAAAGGTCAGACAGGCTAAAACTGCAGTGGCATCGTTTGCTTACACAGCAGAGGCTTTAGTTTCTCACCACCTGAAGCCTTGAGTGTAGCCATTCAAAACAGCTACCAAAGGTGACTTGCAAATTTACAAATTTCCCTGAAGTGGCAGCATTAAGCTTTGCATCTACAACTTAAATACAAGCAGTGCTTTGCTTTCTCTCTGCACCTGCTAATTTGCAGCCACAAGGGAAGACTTTACAAACACAGTTGTACTTTTCAGGCAGACAAGTAAGTTCTAAACAGCACTGGTAAAAACCAGGAGGCACTGCTGGTCTTACAAACGTTGGTAACGCTGGTCCCTCCGTGTGAGATGACCAGTGGCCCTGCCCCAAAGGGGAACCCAGGGTCTGGTACCCAGTGAGAACAGTGGGTCAGCTCATTCCCGCAGGGAGGGCACCTCCTGCTTTGGCAAGAGGAGCCATTTCAGTGCATTGCTTCCAGTCCTGCTAACTTAGAAGCTGTACCCTACACAAACATTACACCTTCTTTTCTGCCCTCCATCTGCAGAACTAGATACCTTAAGGCTCTCACATCAGGGCAACAAACTGACTTTGTTTTGAGCAACCAAGAGCTCTCTTTTCTTGTCAGCAGAACATCAGTCCTACTTCAAGCCTTAGTTACTTGCCAAGCAAGCACTGCCAAAGAACATTGCTGTGGTGTAAAGGTACTATTTAAATACAGGATAAAACAGGATCAGCTGTTGCCAATCAGCAGCACTACTGGCTTTTGTCGAAGAGGCTTTCTGAGAGCACAAAAGGCACAACATTTACAAATTAAGAACTAAATACTGTTGTCTTGGAAGAGAAAGGATCAAGGCATTTCTGAAGGAACTACATGACCATGTAATCACACAGGGAAAGCCAAGAAAATAGCTTTAATAAACCTGAAGTTTAACTTTTACTATAAACTAATTTCAAATCTTCATAAGTTTTCCCTCATTTTCAGCATCTTTTCATGAGACAATTCTCAACTGTCTCTTTGTGTTACTTTATGGGATAAATGGGTTGTTTATTTTGCAGAGGCTGGGATTTAAAAATCTAATTTATTCTTTCAACTATAAATAAACTGGAGGAGAAATGCCTTCTAATGTTACCCTCTTAAACCCTTTGGAATCTACTTTTGTCCTAGGCAACAAAATCTTTGTGTAGGAAGGCTCTAAACCAGACTTGACTATTCCTGCTGACATTACCTTGGCCTCAAAACATTCCCCTAACAAAACAGCCCACTCTCCCTTCAGGTGGCTTTACACTATCAAAGCTACATTTTGAGTTCCTCAAGCTACACGCTCTTCTCTGTAATTACAAGGTAAACGTGGGGCAATTACAATTTCTGAAGACAATGTTGGTGTAAAATTGCAGATTCATTTTTCAGTAACATTGTACTAGATTGAAAGAGATCGACATTGGATTAGATGTCCTCCCAAAAATCACAAGAAATAGAAAATATCCCTATGAATAGCCAGTTCACCACTCCTAGGGCTAGCAAAGGACTTCCTCTTTATGTTGCCAAGTAACAAATTTTCACCAAATGAATGGTAACAGAAGACATAAATTATAAGTTCAGAGAATCAGAATGTTTTATGTTGTAATATTCTCTAGATAAATGTGTTTTATTTACTTTTAAATAGAACTGAAAAATTAAGCTCCTTATCAAAGATAGCAGTATCTGAAACTGTTCTTACCTGTGCAATAAGCCAGTCCACCAGTTTACTTGCAGGGATTACTGATTTGTAGGTCTTTAAGTGGTAGTCACGGTCTCTAATTAAAAAAGAGAATTATGGGGAAATCAGGACAAAAAGGTATACATTTCTTCTGTACTCTAAACCCACACATACTATTGTGACCTACCACTGGTAAAAAGGAGACATCCTTTTTCTCAAGGAGAAAGGCATAAGTCTTAAACATTTCTAACAACCTGAATTAGGAACATATTTCAGATCAACACAGAGCAGTGGTATTTCAAATTTCTCTACATGTTGTTTCAAGCCATCTTCATGGAGCTCACGTTCCTGCCAGAGGTGATCAGGAGATTCTTCGCACAGATGTCCTGAGCTGCTGCTGTAACTCAGGTTAGAATATTGTCACCGTTCAGTTCTGTAAAAATCACACTCCTCTGGCTGGAAATCACCTCCTAGTTTCCATCTGAAATCCATTCATATCCAGCTTACATCTTTTGGCTCAGTGCCAGTCCCACCTATACCCTTCAACAGTTCTTCCCTGGTGTTCACCCACCAGTGTGTTCACAGACAGGGACCCTCCTACACACTCCCTCTGTGCCCCCTTCGGGGAGGCTCACGGGATTCGGCACTTTGATGCCGAAAGATTTTCCTGATTCCCCACACTTGTTCAGATTTTACTTCCTTTAGTACAATATCACATGGTGGCCAGACTCAAACAGGGTACCCAGTGTCCTTTTCTGGCATTTAGATAATTTCAGCCACTGTAAATAAGAAAAGAAGTGTTGTGTTTAGGACTTGTAACACAACTGGCACCCACTCACCCCCAGCCTCATAGGAAGAAGGAAGAGGAACCCTACTCTAACTGGATGCTTTTTGCAGTTTTCTTCCATTCCTCTTCTCAGAGCCATGGAGATAATTGATGTTTTTAAGTCTTCTGTGAAATACTTCTAAAGAATTTTGATACAAATATAAGGAGACTGTGTGGCTCAGGACATTGGGCTCTAACACCTTTCACCTCCAAGGTCACTGCATTTAATCCAGCTCATAAGAGAATAAAAGCCATTTTAAGGCTGTTTATTGGCCCATGTGAAATAAGTTTCGTGGTCTTGATCCAGTTCCTAGTTCCACATCACAAAAGCCATTACAACAATTAATTTGCATTAATTGGCTCCCTCTCGTTGAGAGTCTCAGTAGAGAGGCCAAGTGCTGAACGGGCTATGAAGAATTAATTCCTCTCTCACTCTTGGGGGTGGTCCTTCTATTGGAAGCTTGAGCTCCACTGGCATGACTGTGGGAGGAAACTTGCACAGCCACTGGGACTGTTTCACAGTCCGGATGTTTCCATATGGCAGCTCAAGAGAGGACTTTATTCCCCAGTTCTGCCAAATCGACCTCTTTCATCAGCACCACACTACCTGATATTTCCCTTTTTCTAAAAATCTAATATCCAAGTACCATCTAAAGTCCATCCTACTCATGTTCCTGTTACTAAATCATCCACAGATAGAAATACGATGTGACTGGCTGCTGTAAATGAACACAGCACAAATGCCTGTGTGTTTGCAGAATGCAGGGTGTGAGAAATTAGAAAGGGAAGCAGGACTTTGAGAGCTTGGAAAAAACCCAACAAAACATGAGAGCATTTCCAGAAATACGTATACGTGTCCTCAGAACAAAAGCTTTCCTCGTGGTGCTTGCACACAGTTTTCAGCTTGTCTTCCAGTAATGTGCTAAACCCAGCACAAAATTGTGGGAGTTTTCTGGGTAGTTTTTCCCCCTCTCACACTCTTATCTTGAGAAAATGTGCTTTTGAAATGTCAGAACAACAAAGGAAAACATTAAAATATTGGGTACTAATGAGTAGGGGTTTCCAGATTGCGAGAAGCAACTCCCAACATTTTCATCCACATGCTGACAGAGTTTTGAATTAGCTGCCATCAGTCTTGGTGCAAAGCCCAGTCTTTCCCTGCTTGCAGTTAAATGCTGGTCAGGACCAATGTTTCAACATTAGTTCACTGGCTTTGCCCCTCATTTCAATCCAGCCTGAAGAGGAGCAGAGCATGAATCATAGAATGTTATCCAGAACCATGAGTTGCAGGTGAATAGTCAATATAGAGGTGGGAACCACTGAAATTTTGGCAGAGCCTTGCTGCCTCACAGAAACTAGAGGAATAGAATATTCGTCACAGGGTCCAGCCCAACGATGGGCTGAAGTACTGTCCAGCACATGCAGAAGTGGGAACAAGTCCTGCCATCAGAGTGCATATTCAGAACATCTCTCATCTAAGATTTTCCAAAATGTTTTACTTTTTATGTTTCAAGCCCCAAAGTAGCGTGATTTGTTTCCAGTGGGGTATATCATCTGGCCCTCAAAGCACAAGAGTGCCAGAGTTTACTTAATGAAAAACAAAGGCAAAGGCTACATGGAAACTCCAAGGTTTCCAGGGAAGACAACCAAGCAAAACTGTGTCCCAGGGTTGTCAAGAAAATATTTTAATTTTGAGTTTACTATTCCTCCAGATCCTTCTGGCATATGGATCTGCTACTCCAAGCAGCTTTGCCAATTTTCCATCAGGAGGGTTGCACCAGGAAAGCCACCATGGGGGCAGGGATCAGCAGTCCCAAGATGCCAGATAAATGCAGATAGATGCAGTGTCCCAAAGGCACAGCACAAAGCAATGGGCTTTGCCCAACTACCTTGGCTGAAAGTAACTCCTCTAGGCTAATGTTAGGCTTGCCAGAGGCAAAAAGACAGCATAAGAAGACATAAAGGGATGACAGCCTGGGAGATTCAGGAAAGACAAAATGAGAATGGCAGGAAGAAGAGCCTAAACATACCAAGAATTCAGTCCATTCAGAAGGACCCTAAAACTTCTGAGAGTCTGCTACTGTTCATTGGTCATACACAGTTTAGAGTCATGATGGCACTAGCACAGACTGATCCTGATCTGAGAAGATTCTCCAGCTGGGAAGCTATTACAAAAATAGCACATTGATAAAACACCACAAGACGGGCCTGTGGGAGTTACTCTGTCCTTGTTGATTCCCTAAAGCATTAGATTAGATCCACTTCAGTTTGTGGGTACCCTGAGGTCAGGGACATTTTTTGAGCTTCACTTCCCATTGTTTCTACTCTGGATGTGAATTGCCACGTTAGGGGGTGAAATGAGTACGTGCAGATGCACACATGCATCTCCAGAACCATTCTGCCTACCACTGGCAGCATCATGCTTTCCTGCTCCCTCCATACCCTTCAGGTTGAGTGAAATCTTCCAGAATACTCTGGGAAAAAAACCCAGAGCTCTAATTACGTAAATTTATGACTGATGAACTGTAACTACCTTTGCAGCCTCCTTTTAGCATGACAATGGCATCTCTCAGTGAAACATCTGTTGTGCAACTCATGAACAAGAGGTCAGTTTTGTTGAATTTGGGACTCCAGCCATCTCCACTGAAGGAATTTCTTTTCTTCCTTGTCAGTTTTTTATTTATAAAAATGAAGTTCTCCGAAGTGAAAATGCCTAATTTTCCAACACAAACACCTAAACAGAACACCTACACAGTTCAGGGTGGTTTCCATTACAGGTCAGAAATGTTCATCTGATAGAACAGTAAGGCAACAACATCTGAAAATCACCTCCTGGGACCTGGGAAGAGAGTCACCTCACACTTGCAGACTATCTCAATTCTTCAGCAGCTATTTCTAGAGCCAAGCTCTGAAGATACCACCCAAAACTTCCAGGGTTTCTTCAAATTGCAGCTTCAGGTTTTATTCCACTTCAGACTGGGTTTTGTTTGTTCAGGGTGCTCTGAATGACAGAATCCTTGCACCACACTGGAATCTGTTTACATCACGTCAGCATCTGTTGACATTTTCCATAACCCAGATAATACAGCAGCTACAATCACACCACGCGATCTGCCCTGAATCACAGTCACTTATTAATCACCCCCACTACAGCCACAGAAAATGCCCCAGTAAACAAACCAAGGTGTGTCCTGCTAAGAGCTCTCCTGCAGCAGAGGGGCTGTGTCAGGAGCACTATAACCATACACAGCCTCTCACTCCCCCAGAGCCCCCCAGTCCCAACATCCTCCAGCAGCCGCACAACTACACAGCTAAGCTGTGGAGATGGAAGGGCAGTGAAAGAGCCAAGAAAATGCAGAAAATTACTGTTTATAGAAAGAAACAAGAAAGATTTCAATAGTAACCGGTCATCCTTTTCAAGACAGGTAATAAATACAAGGGGAGCATGAAGGGGAACTTACTTCACCACTGGAGTGTAGAGGCAGTGCAGGCGGCAGTAGAGCCTCACCCCCTGAAGAAGGGAAGATGTGGGGTGTTAGCAGCTTTTTCCTTTTCAAAGAAATACTGACTAGCTAAAGCTAGAAAAACCTGGACGCTGATGTCTCTACTCAGCTGGAATTATCTAGTCATTAACTGATATTCGAAACGGTTCCCTTATCCTCTCTGTCAAACATTTTCTTCTTTCCCTGCCTCCAACAGCCAAAAATCTGTTCTTTTATCTCTAGTCACCTGCATTCCAACATTTTCTCCACTAATTCTCCCTCACAACTAACCCATTAACCAACGTCCATTAGAAAAAATGAAATTTACTAAAAGGTATGTGGGCAAATATGGGATACACAGAACTCATCTGACAGACAATTACTAAGAACAGCAGTTAAATATTGATCTCTTCTATCTTCCTGAGCCATAATGCCCAGATTTGCAGCACACGTGCTGTGTTACTGCCTACTGTTTTAAGACCTTTTGTTACTCTATTAGGAGTGCAACCAGCAGTCTTGGGTGCAGTCACAGCTGTATTGTTATTCACTGCTAAGCTCCCTAAAGTGCACGTGTCCCGTGGCATTGGGCTTGGACAGCTCAACACAGAGCAGCAGCACCAGGGACCTCCTGTACAGCAGGGCAATGACATCCAGAGGTACAGCAAACCTCGTGATGCAGATCACCAGGCTCCAGCCAAGAACGATAATACAAACCTTGGACATGATGTCTTCCAATTCACTTCTTGGCTTGTACGTTCCATCGTCGTAGCGAAACCTGTACATCACCTGCTCGTTCTTAAACTGGTGCTTATCTGAAACTAGAGCATCGGCATGACAATTAAAATCAGTCTTCTCTTTCCCCCCACCATGTTCTTTATAGGCCAGTTAGTACTGAGAGATACCAACTAAGCACTCACTGGTGTCTATCATTTTCTGAAGAGTATGTATTATGTACCTCAGAGAAATGCTATTATTCCCAGCTTAATTTAATGGAGACTAGTTCCAACAATACAGAGAAGGAAGAAGAAATCTGGAGAAGAGCAGGTAAGGTGGGATAGCTTACTGACTGCAATCTTCCCAAAACTATGGCCAATCTGTGTGCTGGAGCACCCTCGAATATTTTGGATGCAGCCTTTGATGAACTGAGAGAAAATACAGATTTACACTATTTAAGATGCATGTGAGCCTAAGCCTAAATTCTCTTAATCTGAGAAAACTTGTTCCACTGGGTGACTGAGAACAATTCTGTTGCATTGGGCAGACTCTGAAGTACCAGGACACAGTCTGAGGTTTGCCCCTTGCAGAGTGGGCAGGATAGTTGTTCGGAGGCCAGAAATTCTTCAGACCTTCCCTCATTACATAGGACATCCTGGTCGATAAATAGATTCCTGTTTTGGCTGACATTTTTTCCTCAATTTCACAGGATCAAACGAAGTTTGCAGGTTCCTATGCATCTCCCTTTGCATACAGTTGACTCTCTAAGCTGTGCAAGTCACTGACTCCTTCTGCAGGCTCTGGATTTTGTATTTCTAAATCCAGCTGAGAATCAAGTGAGCAGAAAGCATCTTCTGTGTCAGGCCCACAGAAGATCAGGTTCTGATCCCTCCTGTGCCCTGTGACAGGTACCAGAACTGCCCCATCAGCAGTTCCAGATAAGAGAGCCAGAATTAAAGGAGATACAGAGGAAACTGAGGGGGAAAACACACAGAGCTCAGCATTTAGCAATCTTCTATGGCCCTGCTTCTCAGGCAGGCTGAGGGGTTTCCACCTGACACTGATGTTCTGCCAAGTGGAAAAAAAATGATAAAAGATAAAAGAAATTGCATCATGCAGAATGGGGGTAAGGGCTTCATTGTGGTGTCTATATTTTCAATTCTTGCTACATTAGGAGACACATAATGGAATAGTTTCATGTTAATGGTTTATCAGAATCTCAAGAGATATTCCCTTAAGTAAACGCAGCATTACAAACATCTTCCAATGTCTAACAGTAACTGTCGTTGAAGACACTCACATCAGGAACTCTGTACAACTTCGAACTGTGTTTAGGGAAAAAGAACACTGATGAAAGTGTCAAAGTACAAATTTATGGCAAGGTAAACAGCCATCATGAAATAACAAGTCTCAAGAGAGCTTTTTGCACCAGCCGTGCACACATGCACATTCAGAACGTAGGCAAGTCAGGGTGTGAGTGCCAAAGAGCATTCCTCATCCAAAGAGGGGTCCCCATACTGGGGCTAGAGTGTTCCAGAGTTCTCCAAAACCACAGGAGATGCTTAGAGTCAAGCATTCAAAAGTTTTCAGTGTTTTTGAGCTCATGCTGAAAACGCTTCACAGTCTGAATGTGCCTGAAAGTTCATCTTGGTCCCCTGGGTGGAAGTGTATGAGCGTGAAGGACTAAGGGACTGCTTACAATAGATTTCTCTAGGTGTTAATTAAAAGAAGATAACAGATATAAGTTCTTAACAGTGTTATTGTCACCTGAAAGACAAGTCTGTGGTGCTGAGTAACCAAAAGATTAAAGCAAGACTAGCCTAATTAAATGCCTCCCCTATTAAAATTGGTTTCCAAGAGACTATGAAAATGTAGAGCAGTGGTGACTTAAGACCTATCTACAGTATTCCTTTGATGTGCATTTTGCAGCTAAACTCACCTGAACGCTGAAATTGGGGGATTTAGTATTTAACTAGAATAGGACTATGTTGCTCTGTCTGCATAAAGTGGGACAAATCTGAATTTAAACGATGCAATCTGGAGAAGGACCTTTTAGTAGAAATGCAGACAGCCCAGACAATTTTCAAGCAAGTGTCCTTTAGTCATGCAGCACTTTTGGATGCTCTGTCCTTCTCTTCTAAAACACCCCTCAGCACAGCACTTCAGGGTCATCAGCTGGGTGAGATGAGCAAATACGGTCCCTCACTATTTTAAAGAGACACTCTTGCCAAATGAGCTGGAAACACAAACCCTCCATCATCTCTTTCCTTTTATGATGAGCAGCCTCATTAAAATGACCCATCACCTGGAGCCCCTTTCCAAAAGAGCACTGCTCCACTCCCCTCTGGATTGCTGATGTCTCATTGTGCAAACCTGTGGTTATGCATTGCTACAGATTTTCAAACACACACAGTACAAAGGAATATACACCTGATATAGTCCCCAACTAAGATGTTGCAGAGAAATCCAGCAACTGCCAGCATAAATATTTTTCAGGATACCAAATAAGTCCTGTTTTTGTGGCATATATTTTCCCACTCATTAATCCCAAAATTCATTAAACATTTAAGAGGATTTGAAGGGTATGGCACAGGAAAGTATCTGAACATCGTGTGAACAGCTACAGACAATTTTCCACCCCCATTTCCAGGGCACTACTGAAATCTGACAGCTCTTTATGGCATGGCACACTCACCATGATGAATGATTCCATTTTCCAGCAGTGCCTGTCCCAGGTTGACCCCCTCCTCTGGTTTGCTTATCTCTCCGATCTCCGTGAGCCAGGACACAAACTCACTGCAAAGGGGAGCAGAACAAACACTGAGCTCTGGGTGTCAGCAGGGACCTGCCCTGCAATCATCATCCAGCCAGGGAGACTCTCTCCTTGGAGTGACTGTGAAAACTGTTGCAAGCAATGGTATCTCTATGTGGTTTAGTTTCCTCAATTTCTGCAGGAAATGCTCTGCAGAAGATCCAGACTCTCCCCACCATTCCCCTTAGCTCATAGTTAGTGTGCAAACAAAAGGAAAGACAACCTGGCTGGATCTATAAAGATGCTGCCAATCCTTTTATGGAGCAGTCCAGACATCCATGGGGAAAAAGGGAAGCAACTGATGACCTTAAAAACAAGTTCAACAGTAGAGTATCCTCATTTCTCAGCTACTTCTTTCCAAGCTACCTCTCCAAGCAGTGTTTGTGGTTTGACTTAGTTACACATGCTCATCTTTCTTCACTGGGTCTGATTTCTGCCCCCAGCCCGGTGGTGTAACTGCATTGGCTTTAATGGAATCACAGTAGGATGTAGGATAGAAAATCCAACCTACTGAATTCAAGCACAGAGCAGTAACAGAGAGCACAAGTCCCCCTGACAGGTTAATTGAAGGTCATTTTCTGGAGGTGGTGCCTGGCAGATACATATATCATGCTTCTAATTTATAGACAAAAGATGCTAAGCCTGTCTGCTCCTGCAGCAGAAACAAAGCCTCTCTCTGGTGAGGAGTAGAGTGAGAGGTGAGAGGCACATACGGGCAAAATAAAAGCCAAAAATTGATAGATATGTGATGTTACTCATTAGAAACAGTAAGTACAAAAAACAACCATGGCAAGCCTGATGAATCCAGCCCTGTCAGAGCCCCACGGGACTGAGCTGTTTGCCAGGTTAATTAGCAATTATACTAGAAATGTGTTAAAGTCATAGAGAAGAACAAAAGGAGTATATGAAAGTAGAGCAACATATGGGAAATGTGAGTTCAATAAAACACTTGGGTGCTTGCCAACGTGCAGAGTGTTGCTGCTTAGCAAAGCCACTATCCAGGTCTCTGCTTGCGGGCTCTGAATGAAGTATTTTTAGTCTCTTCATATTTATCAGTGCTGACTCATCTAAGCTGTAGGTAGTATTTGCATTTTGTTTTTAGAATAACAAAAAAAGCTTCAGGACTGAAAATTTTGGTTTGCTGAGGGGCTACTCTGTAGCTGTCCTAGTGTAGAAAAAGCAGCAGAATCTATTCAGCTACGCCAGGGGAATCCCATGGAAACCAGCAGAGTTGTGTAAAACTCCCAAAGCCACAGTAGTGATGAGTCAGACCCTGTCTCCTAAGGAAAGCTCATTCTCAATTTCCCAGCGATTCAGAACTGTTTCTAGAAGTATTTAAAAGCTGAAACAGAATATAAACTGCAGAGGGAGGAGAAGTAAGAATGACCCTCCCCGCTCACTACCGAGGACACAAGGCAGACACGCTGTGCAGGGCCCCAGCACGGCCCTGCTGCCAGTGACCGCAGCCACGGGGGATGCCCGGGGTCTCTACAGTTCCCCATCAGCCAGTTTATAGCACTTAAACAGTTGCTCAAAACTTCAGGGGAAGCTACCCTGTTAGCATTCCTGCTGCTTTTATTTGGAACTGTGTCTCTGGAGTTCATCTGGAATGTAAATGTAAGGCAGTCTTCCTAAAGGCTGAAATGGCGAGCTGAGAAAGGAAAATAACAGCGCTACTCTCGCAGCCCTGGAGCTTCCCAGCCGTGGGATGGTTTTCTTAAGAGCTACTTTAAGACTACTAAGACATTTGATTCAGAAGCAAAATCAGTAACCATTGGCCCTGAAGGCTTTGTATGCCCTGAAAAATGCACGATCCAGAAACATTTCAAGAGGTTCTTAAGGAATATGCCATACTGTTTCTAAAAAATCATCAACCATCAGTGGATGGCAAAGCTTGATTTGTTTTCTCATCTTGTCCTAAACAGCTCTCCTGGATAACTGAGTATCTTCTCTTCCCAGTGCTCCCATGCAAGTCAGGACACCATCTCCCAGTGATTAGTGACTCCCTTACATAAGACTATCTGCAAAAAAACCCAGGTCACAACCAATATGCACCGTCCAGGGAAAGCTCTGGGAATGACACAAAATCTGCCAGTCATGACTGGAATGCGCTCAACAAGTGACTGCTGAAAAGATATCAGCACAGTTATTTGCTGTGGGGAAGGCTGGAACATCAGGAGAAATAATCCTTTTGTCACAGATCAGGATACCTGTAGGTATCTCAGTCTGGGCTCAGTTAGCCATTGGCAAAGTTAGGTCAGGTCCTCACTACTGGAATGTAGGTGTGGCTGTCAAGCAAACTGAGGGCACTGAGCAGGACAGACTGTAAGAAAACAGACATTTCAAAAGCAGAAGGAGTAGCAGGAAGTCCTGGATAAGACTTGAAACTAAGAAAAGCATCAGGGAATCCACAACAGGCTCATGCATAATAGCACTGGAAGAACGTAAATTCCTGATCTGGTACTTCTTATCGCATGGAAAATGGGAAATGCCCTATCAGATCTAAAAGGTTTTACTCTTAATCCAAGATCACCTGGGAGGGTGGGGGCTTGTGTGTCAAGAACTAAAAAGCAACTGGTTCTCCAAAAATCAAGATTTTTTTTTTCTAGCTGAAGTATCACCAGCCTATGCTCCCAGCCTGCCTCCTGTCAGGCAGGGAGACGTTTCCACCCCCTGTCCACAGGGAATGCTGCTGCAAACTGCCTTGGGGAGACTGGGCAAGGGAAAGGAAATGAGTGGATACGCTGCCTCTTAGAACTCTTCTTTTCTCCCACAGCTGATCATTTCAATCATGAGCAGCTGAGGTGGAAAAGTCTTCTCAGGTCAGCAGCTCCTGTGTCTCCCCATGTGCCAAGCAGGACACTTCCCTACTGCTGCCATTTCCAGTTGCTGATCGGATGCCCACGGGGTCTCTCCTCTGCTGCCTCATACAAGTCATCCCTCAGAACTAATTTGTCATTATTTTGTAACATCTAACCAGAATCAAAGAGGATTTTTTCCAGCCAGTACAGCCCTATACTTCTAACAAATGTATCAGGTCACCTGATGCACAAAGTTTCATTTGTGTCTGTTAAATGGACAAAAAGGAAACTGCTACATTCAATCCTGAGACTTGGACAGCTCTGCTGGATTTAAACATGACCTGGAAAGCACTGGTTGTACACAGAAGAGGATACAGGTTAGGCCACCTACAGCCCCAAGCCTGTGGGAGTTGAGGCCTTTTTCCTTACTCCTTTTGCCGCCCTGCAGCAGCTGTTCTGAGTTACTGTACAACAGTGAGCTGTCACATGGTGTAGTGTGCATGGTGTAAAGCAGAAACCAATGGTTAATTCTAATAAATCACAACTGCAATGGGGCTTAGGGCTTTTTTAATGAAGCTGTATCAAAGCACATCTGATCTGACGTCACAATGCCCTCCCCAGAATATCCAGTCCGTTATTTTAATTGGCATGAAAGGACCTTTTCAGTCGAAATGTCACTTACTTGCCAAGAAAGCACTTGGGAACAGTACTTAATTTTCTCCTCCTGTCTTTGATAAGGTTCACTTTCTTGCTCATCATCATTTGGTACAGCTTCTCTCCCTTCTCTGCAATCATGACATATGCATCCCTCTCCATTCCCAGTTTCAAACCTGGAATACAAAGTAGAAATTCCTTTAGATCTTTAACATCAGATAAAGCATTTACTCAAAGTCAAAAGCTGAGCCAAACCGCAAAAAATGGTGGAAACACAAAAATTAACTGACTTATTTTCCATTTAAGGGGGAAATTAAATCATTTTTTATCTGAGTACAAAACTGTCACTGGTGAGTTTAACACCACTGAGATGCAGCTGTTCTTCTCCATTTTAAAAAGCAGCTTTCAACTTGTGGGCCGGATCAACCCCAAGCACCAACACAGGCTGGGAGGAGAACAGATTGAGAGCAGCCCTGGGGAGAAGGCTTGGGGGTGCTGGTGGGTGAGAGGCTGGATGTGCCCCATCCACGTGTGCTGGGCTGGTCCCACAGCGTGGGCAGCAGCAGAGGGGGGATTCTGCTGCTCTGGCCCCTCAGGTGAGACCCCACCTGCAGAGCTCTGGGGAACA
Organism: Oxyruncus cristatus; assembly: GCA_013399855.1. Taxonomy (NCBI): domain Eukaryota; kingdom Metazoa; phylum Chordata; class Aves; order Passeriformes; family Cotingidae; genus Oxyruncus; species Oxyruncus cristatus. Next base: position 3,724,310 of record VXAY01001630.1, on the reverse strand, counting down.
GCACAGGAAGGACATGGAGCTGCTGGAGAGAGCCCAGGGGAAGCCATGGAGATGCTCCAAGGGCTGAAGCCCCTCTGCTCTGGAGCCAGGCTGGGAGAGCTGGGGGGGTTCCCCTGGAGAAGAGAAGACTCTGGGGAGACCTGAGAGTCCTTTGCAGGGCCTAAAGGGGCTCCAAGAGAGCTGGAGAGGGACTTTGGACAAGTACATGTATTGGTAGGAGAAAGGGAAATAGCTTTAAACTGAAGAGGGGAAGTTTATATTGGATAGTAGGAAGAAATTCTTCCCCGTGAGGGTGGGGAGGCCCTGGCACAGGTTGCCCAGAGAAGCTGTGGCTGCCCCATCCCTGGAAGTGTTCAAGGCCAGGTTGGACAGGGCTTGGAGCAACCTGGGCTAGTGGAAGGTGTCCCTGCCCATGGGGGACTGGAGCTAAATGGCCTTTAAGGTCACTTCCAATCCAAACCATTCTCTGATTCTGTGATTCTCAACCTTCTGAAACTGATTTCCTGTCGCAATTTCACCTCTGAACCTGAAATAACTTCAAGCATAAGATTTGTTAAAGGCATCTAAATGTTTGAAAGAGCAAAAGACTTTTTGAGTGTTCTATCACTTGAAGCCAAAAATACAACCTGCTGAAATCAAATTCACATCTGTGATTAAATCAAAATTAAACAGGAACGTTATTTTCTCATCCTTTCTTAATTAGCCTTTTTACTAATACTCTTAGGCTAAAAATAGAGTTTGACAATCGTATTACCCAGTCATTGAAAGAAACACTGCATGATTTAAAGAATAAAAGACAACTGGATATAAAGAACATTTCACATTCACTTTGTATGAGTTCCCACACAGCTCGTGTGAACTTGAAAACTGCTACAGGCCAGAGGACAATCTCTGAAAACAGCAGGTGTCTATGTTACAACTATCCTCATAACTGGCATTTTCTGGCCCTCTTCCCTTTAGATTTGCAGATTGCTTTAGGAGGACAGCACATGACAAAAGCTGTTTTGCTGCTGTAGCTGTTTTGTCTTTCCTAGTCCAAACACATCGCTTAGTTTTCTGGCGAAGTTACTCTTAGAACTTGTACATCTGGGCAACTCTGGAGTCCAAAACAGAGGCACAGACTGCAGACAACCCCAAGATTGGTTTGAAAACAGGCAGCCTGAAGTGGTCCTGTACTTACGTACCTAATTCTTACAGAGACTGACATTAGCAGAATTTAAGTGATCAGCGTAAGGCTAGAAAAGGAAAACTGTACATTTTTTCAGGAAGAGTAGTTCATCCTACCTGGAGATAAATCCTGTTGCTTTATGGTAAGATACTGAAATGAATCAATAATCTTCTGAGCCCTCAGAGCTGCTTTCTGGCTTTTCAAAAACACTTAATGCATTTGTTTTAGAGGCTTGAAATGCACATTCCAGAAATTAGACTTGCACAACATTTTGTCACTCAAATACAGTATTTCCTTTATGTGCCCATTATCTGGCTAAAGGTTTTGGCTCTGCAAACCCCCTGGCTTATCGCCATTATTCTTCCATCCTCTTCTTCCCCAGCACTGGTCCAGCTCACTCAGAATGCAGCACGTGGAGCTGAGGCTAATTCACAACGTGGACTCATTGCAGAAAACGGCCTGTGTAACAGGACATGTTCCCTGCTGCTCTCACATCCCTGAATTCCTCAGGTCATGGAAATGGCAGCCTGGAATGCACACTCTACCCAACTCATCATCCTACAGAAATGGGAATCTCACCAAGCTTTCTAATCCAAACACTGATAACTATATGACTCTGCAAGTACTCTGATCCAAAGGATACTTTCCAATAAAGCCTGGAATCTCTGTCAGAATATCTCTGCTTATCCTGAGTGCCTGTCACCAGCTGCATCATAAAACTGTATGACAAGAAGCATCAGAAAACCCACTCTTCCTGGCCAGTGTTGCATGGAAAACCTTGAGAAACTTTCTATTCATGAACGGTTCTTTTCCCTTCCTGGTATTTATTTCAGTCACTTCCCCACATTCTCCAGCAAGGTCCACGTTTAAATATGGTCTGTCTTTCAAGTCCTGTCTTTTTACTGCTTATTGAACCATCTCTCCCCTCACACACCTTACTTGATGCATGGAAAATTCCCACAGGACACTGTGACTTCCCAAAGCACAAACTCACTGTGAAAAGGACACTCGCTGCATCTTTTAGAGAGACTATTCTGAGCGCTCTGAGGGTAAAAGTAAGAGCCAAGCAATGTATTTTATTAAAAAATACATAACTGGGAAGATCAGGATCCTTCCAGTAGACCAATGAGGATACAACAAAACTGATTCTCCATGCTGCCTTCAGGTAGTTCTTTCCAATTTATACCATGACTGATCTACGTTTTGAAGGGAGTATCCTTGCTATTATCAGAAGGTGTATTGGGGTTTATATCTGACAAAGTAGGTTATAAATGTTTTATATTCTATGGTAACAACACTTTAATGTGCTCTGAGTTTAGCAAAGGAGATGAAAAGTACTGTAGCATAAAATGAGCAATTACATCTTTAATGTAGCTGTGTGTGCAGAGAGGGGAACCACTTCTAAAGGTCGGGCACAGAATGTCTTAAAATAAGTGGAATTTTCTCTGGCAATGAGCTGTTACTGTTCCCACAGGGCAAACAGGGCAACAGGTTCACCTGGGAAGGGTAGTTCCGACGTCTAAAGGAACCCAGAACTTTCATCACATCCCTGATTCTTGGTTTTGTGAGCTTGTTTCTATTGTATGACACTGTTTCAAGATAAGCTTAGTTTGTGTTTCATTCCACAAGAACAGATAAAAGTAATGAGTATCTGCATCCATTTGCCATTGTTCCCAGTCTAAGTGTAGTGTCTCACAGAACCACAAGCTGGTTTGGGTTGGAAGGGACCTTAAAACTCATCTTGTTCTACCCCCAGCCATGGGCAGGGACACCTTCCACTAGACCAGGTTGCTCCAAGCCCTGTCCACTGACACTGACACTTCCAGGGGCTGGGATTTCTACAGTTCTTCTCCAGGAACTGTTCCATTGAAAGATCATGAAGGCCAAGTTTGTGAGAATGAGTTTGTCTCACTTCATCGGGAAACAGGCTGCAAGCTGGAGTTTCTTCTTTCCTTTTACTGAGAAATACAATACAATTTTATCTTCTTTACAAACAAAAGAAGACCAAAAAATTAAATTGATTAGATGTAATATTTTGACAGTAATTCAATGCATCAAAGAAATGGGCTCTGGTAAATGAAAATATTGGATAAATTTACTGACACAAGTCCGTAAAAACCCCAAAGTACACATTCAGAAATATTTGTTCTCAATACCTCTTCTTTGTCATTAAGGACAGGTTTTAATTCTGCCTGTGGAGGAACAAGTGCAAGCTTTTCTCTTTCTCTCAGATACATCAACACGCATACACATTTCTCCTTCGTACACGGGTTCGTTCAGTGCAGTACAAAATCTCCCAACCACTTACTCTCTCTCTGCTCCCTTTCCTTGATTATGGCATCCAGCCATTTCTGTTTGTCTTCTGCAGTCTTGGCCATGCAGACAAACCACTTGTTTTTGGCTGTGTTGTGTATCTTCCAGCCGTTTGTCACCGTGTAGCCGTTGCTGTGATAATCTGCTGCAAAAGGTCAAAGCACAGAGCACAGGGTGAACAGAAGGTCTCTGCTCCTTCCACCAACCCGGGGGGCACACGGTTGGTGAAACTGTCCTCTATGAAGGCCTTGATTTCTGAGGTGCTCCCCCTGACTGCCCGTGGGACCAGCAGTGCTCACCCCTCTGGAAGTACACGTGTCAAAAGGCTGCTCAAACTGACTGATGATTTCACCTCAGAAGAACTAAAGTCTTAAATATGACATTGGTGAAAAAGCCTATGGTGTTTGTTCAGGCTATTTGTTCTGAGTTTTCTGGGGACGCATTACCTTCTTGCACTGCAAGGACTTTTGTCCACAGGACATGGAAACTCTTTAGGCATCAACTGTTTAAAGGACCTAATATTAATTCCTGACTTTTTACAATAAGAGCAGGAGTGGTGTGGCCTTTGTTGTTGCAATCAGAAAGCCACCCAGTCTTCCTGCCTGTGTCAGGACACAAGAATCGTAACACAACTGCCATTCCCATACTTTGTTCACAGCCACATTCCATGCTACTGATTTGATGCTAAGACTAATATTTAGTAACATTCTACATGAGAAGAAGATCCAGGAGTTCTATTATTATAGCTGTAATGGCTTAAGATGTAAGAAAATAAAGGATGGAAAGAAGATAAAAGTATCTTTTATTAAATTAACTTGGATTAGGAGTAAAAATAGACAAGCTTCTGAGTATGCAAACTCTTCATAAGGTCATTTCAGAATGAAGGACTAGTGCCTGAAAGCACGTCCAGTCTTTCAACCATGTAAGTTGGTCCAACAATGAAGGTACCAAAAATTCCACAGATTACTTCAGATTTCATTAAAGGAGATGGATAAGGACTTCTGCACCAACTTGCAACACAAGATCTAAACTTACTGTGTTGTTATAAGACAATATTTGGTCTCTTACCTGTTCCATCTTCCACATTCTCTACCTCCATGACTTCTGTATTTATTCGGCCCCTGAAGATATAAAGGGACCCGTTGATTGACTTTGTCCTTTTAGATGTTTTTTTCCCAGTAACTCTGCAATCAGGATTTAGACTGTTAGCAACACATAAGCAAACGGTGTGACATGTATATTAACAAAGCAATCTGAGACATGACTGTTAAAAGATGGATCCAATGGTGGTATTTGACCTGATCTCTGATTTTAAATAACTCAACCAGCTCCCAAAGATAAGGGTGCACCAGTGTCAGCACAGCGATAACGAGTTTATTGTGCCAGGTTATGTGAAGATGGGGCTGCCTTCAAGATTTACATTCTTGATGACTGATTGAAATGCCAGGACAACTGAACAGCACAGGGCCTTGGGATGACAACTGCAGTATCACCTGACACCACCTTACATTTGCCTCCTCGCTTTGCCTAAAGCTTTGCTCAGTTTGTGGTATGTACCAAGCTTCAAATATGAAATGAACCACGTGAAGAGGCCACTGTCACATGGCCTGTCATGTGTGTTACCTGTCACTGTATGGGAAACTCCTGCTGTGGCAATTTTGCACCCAAGTTTATTCATAAGCTTTATAGTGTCTCTGTTGAAGTTCCTCGTAAAAAATTCAGGAAAGCACTTTTTGATTGCTAGTTATGTTCTGATTTTTACATCTAGAACAGGTTTAAAACTATCCAAGTGACACCTGCTGAGCTTTAATATCCAAGAACAACCCTGCTATGTGAACCAAAACACAACTGCTCAATGGTCATTAGGAGGTGGCAGGTGTCCAAACTCTGGTCAGTGAAGGGAATGCTGGGGCAACTTGCCAGGAGGTCACAAGATTCAAAGAATATTGCAATTAAAAACAGCAGGGGAGAAAATTTCTTGTCAGAGTTAAATACCTGTGATAAACTGAGGTGAGAGGAGAAACACCAAGTTTTCCCAAAATTTTTTTTCTTTTACAACTAGCTTGAGTGACAAATACACATTTGGTGATGACCACATATTTACACCCAATCAGGCTGGCAGGGAGCTATTGGAGATCTTGGAGCTATTGGACCATTTCCTAAAGATGACTGTGGAAGTCAAAAAAAAAAACTGTCCTGGGAGCCCTAGGGAAACCCTTGAAACACTCAACTTATTTCCCCACATGAAACATATTGTTCTTGACATCAGGATTCAATTTAAACAGCAGTCTGTGATCCTGCTAAAAACAAAAAAGCAATACTCAGCCCTGAAAATCTACGTCATCAGTTTGCCAGACTTCCCTAAGCTTCTGCAAAAGGAGTGATTGCAGTCTTAGAGCTAAAATCACAGATCTAATTCCAGTTCTAAACAGAGCTCACATTGGTCTCGACAACACTACTCCTAACTTACAATACTGTGAAAAAATATGATGTCTAGATTCAAATGCTGCTTTGACTCCTTATCAAAGATTGACGCCTGAATTCTGCTTCCACTTTTGAACCAAAAAACCTCCAGTGATTTCTGCAAGTTAGTACAGTACAAGAGAGATGAGAACCAAGTTATTCAATCTCAAATAGGAACAGACAGACAGGTTTTTTGGGGTTTTTGGTTTTTTTAAGGTGTGTCCCCCCTAACATGTCACTGTTTGTCAAGCAGCCACTGGGCACAACAGCCCCAAGGAAAAGACATTGATTTCCATCCTGGACTAATTATAAATAGCAGCTAGACAGCAGAAATATCCAAAATTAAAGTGATTTAGTGATCTAAATATATCTTTTACATTAGGCAACTCCCAGTAGACTTAATGAAATATTATGCTTTTTAATGGAAATCAGATTCTGGGCATCCATCAGTTCAAGCTGCATTGTCAGACAAAGATAAACAATATTGATCCCTTGGGAAAATCCAAGTGCTACATCAGCCTCCTCCAAAATCAAGCCAAATGACAGAGGAGCTCGGTAATGTCTCCTGCACAAAAAGAAAGTTCTGCTTAAAAGGCAGCAGAACACTTTGTTTTCTAAATCTTAGTATTCTGGGAAAACTGCCTGGCCAGTGCTGGAGCCAGGTTGACCTGAACTACAAACAGGACTAGAAAAACAGCTTCAAAGAGCTCTGAAGAAGAAAAATATTAGTATCAAATTTTGGGGTTTTTTGTTTGAGTTTTTTTTTTTTTAAGGAATAGTTTTCTGTTATAAAACACACATATTTCTCAACTCTGTTTCATATAGAAGTTTTAATTTTGACAAATCTGGTAAAGTGTCCAAATGAAATGCATCCTCTCCCTTACTTCATTTCAGAGTCAGAATGCTTCAGGCAGATAACATTAAAAGCCATATAAGACTGAATGGTGTGTATGTTTCTAAATTTAATTCAAACATATTTCATTCTACTAATTTCTTACATAGATGTCACCTAATAATTTGTATTTATGTTGTATAGATTCAGCATTATACACACACAAAAAGCCTGAACATTACTGAAATTGATTTTCCCAGTTCAATGTTTCTAAAATTTTCCACTGAACAAAAAAAAAAGGGGGGGGGTAGGGGGGAATTTTGAGATATGAGAATTTTCTTTGGAGAGAACACTCTGGTTTTACAGAATTTTTACCTGGGTTTGCCATTCCACTTGGCCATCACCAGTAAGAAAGCATAACTTGAAACAGGAGGAGGATATTACAGGAAAGGAAGGAAGAGGAGAAGGGAGTGTAGAGAATGCATTGTAAATTGAGAACAGACCAAAACATGAGACTGGAGCTGTGGAGGCGAAAACTTAGGAACTGAAACACAATATAACTGCTGCAGAAGCAAGTTGCCCTCCACTCTGCCAATGCTATTTTAATAACAAGCAGTAGGTGTTAATAATAATTAAGGTTTCTTAGGTGGCATGATGCAAAGACCGTTACTAGGAGAGGAAAGGAAGACAATGCACAGAGCACACAGGCTGCAAATGCTGACAGCAACCTGCAAATCTTCATCTCTTCCTCACTCCCCTGGGCCCTGCATCTATTTAATGTTTTCTCAGTCTTCCACTCTCCCCTTGCTTGGCTGTAGATCACTTTTCAATCACCCTCTTCTGCTTGGAACAATCTCACAATGAAAGTTGGCACTTCCACATCACACCTGAAGACCCGTCTGCCCTGGGAGGCTCTTCAGCTGTGAGAACTCACCCTGTGCTTTTGCTGCACTGGTTTAACTCCTTTCTTTGGACTTCTCAGGGGCTGGGGGGGACTCTGTTACTGCCTGGAATATTTATCTACCACATAGTGATTTCTCTTCCCTATTGCCTAAGTAATAGCAACAGTCAAGAGCAGGAAGGTCCCACCTGTGACTCAGCCCTACAGAGCAACAGGGAATGATCAATAACTGGTCACACCTTCTCCTGATAAACCTGAATAGTTCCTTTATAAACCTGAAAATACAGAGGGACTCACCTGGATTTCCTCTTGCAATAGACCAGTAGATTATCAAATAGAAAGAACATTCTCTCCTGGATGTTTCCTGCTGAGATTTTTAACAAAGTCCCTTGTAGCAAGAGCTGTGTGCAGATGTCTGTCAGATTTGATCCCTGAAACATAAATAAAAGATATTGTTTATTTTTAACTTTATTTTGTGTTTATTTAAACTTTATATTGTTTATTTTTAACTTTATTTGAATTTTTTTATGCTGCTGTTTTATCTGCATGCCATTAAACTGTGAAACAAATGATGCCCTCCTAAGGAGGAACCCCTCAATTTCTTATCATGGCTAAAGACATCATGTTTTCTCTTACAAATATTTCTTTTGAGTCTTCATAAACTACAATAAATCTTCCCCACTGAACAAATGGGGACTGTCGTCCTGAGGAGATCTTTCACTCTCAAAGCAGCTGTACTGTGAGCCTCTCAAGAAGACCGTGAGTCTTCCCTTCATACCCTGAGCTACCACTGCAAATATCACAAGTGATGCTTTAGGAAAGCTTTCTGGAAGAGTAATGGTAGCTCTGACACTGACACACATCCCCATTCACCATCTGAGAGCTCCTTTCACTGCAGAGGTGTCTCTCCAGCTCTTTTGTTAGGAGGACATGCAGGTCTGTCTTTTCTGGAGTCCTAATAAGCAGTTGGCCACACAGGCACGGGCAGCAGAGGCCAAGCCCTGCACACTGTGCCATGGCAGGGACCTGAGCTGATGCTCAGACACTCCAGCCTGGGAGCATGGCCAGAACCTGCAAAACACAGGAGATCACTCACAAACATTTACTCCCCAAACTGTTACTCAGATTATTCCTAGGAAAAGCGATTCCACAGTTCTTTCAATAGCTAACAAGAAGCAGCTATTCTTCCATAGAATCATAGAATTGTTTGGGCTGGAAGTGACCTTAAAGCTCATCTCGTTCCACGCCTCTCCCATGGGCAGGGACACCTTCCACGAGCCCAGGTTGCCCCAAGCCCCATCCAACCTGGCCTTGGACACTCCCAGGGATGGGGCAGCCACAGCTTCTCTGGACAACCTGTGCCAGGGCCTCCCCACCCTCACAGGGAAGAATTTCTTTCTAATATCTAATCTACACCTACTCTCCATCAGTGTGAAGCCAGTTCCCCTTGTCCTGTCACCCTTGTAAATAGTCCCTCTCCATCCCTCCCGTAAGTTCCCTTCAGGCAACGGAAGGCCACAATTAGGTCACCCCAAAGCTTCTCTTCTCCAGGCTGAACAATTCCAACCCTCTCAGCCTTTCCTCACAGCAGAGCTGCTCCAGCCCTCTGATCATCTCTGTGGCCTTCTCTGGACTCACTCCAACAGGTCAGTGCCTTTCCTGTGCTGGGGACCCCAGAGCTTTTAAAGGTTGCCAAGGATGCAGCACCAATTTGTGTGTTCCACATCTGCCTTTCTATACATTCTGGATAGAGTGATGCAAGAACTAGCTAGATGCAACAGTTCCATCTGCTGCCTGATATGCTTTTAGTTTTTTAATCATTCTATGGAAAGACTTAATACATGTCCAGAAAAGAGAACTTGTTATTTTGAAAATGACTTGTCACTACATCCAGGAGAAATCACTTATTTTAGAATTATGACCCCAAAAGCCGATTAAAACACACACAAATAGGAACAGAAACCAACTGACTGTGCAACAGAAAAACATCTTCCTCACATGGTTTGCCCGTGGAGAAATCAAAACTCCAGAGCCCCTCAAGATCAAGTACCTAATTTTCCAAAAGACACCCAAAGACAGGAAAAGCTACAAGTACAGTGACATCAGTAATTAGAGTCAATCTTTTACTGACACAAGAATCACTGGGTAAAATTATCTGACCTATTTTGTGCAGGAAGTAAAGCAAATGACTGCAACAGTTGCTCCTCACTTTAAAATCTACGAATATTTTTCCATCAGACCCATCACGATGGTATCTAAACCCTGTCAATGCATTTCCTGTTTGCTGGTGGCCTACCTACTTCCCATTTACAACTTTTCAAGAGGTTTTTCAGTAGTAAGAAACACAGTAAGATTTATTTGATGTTTTCAGAGGCAATGCAGAATTTCTCACCTTTCTAAGTGGAACTAAGCTGCAGGGGAGGGGGAAGCAAGAAAAGAAAAAGAAAATATCATAGCTGGTAGAATTGCAAATTACAGGCAATTATGAAGTGATTGATCAGCCTGAGCACTAACATGAATCTTCCAGCTCCTGCTGCTGTGGGATGGGGCTTTTGCTACCCACGGCACTTCAGACTTCGATAATTTGGGGATATGTAGCAATTGTTCAGTAAAAGTACCTCGCTGTGGGGAGGAGCTCTGCCCACAGAAATATTAATGTATAAGAGAAATGGCAAAAAAAACCATTTACTTGTTTTTTACTAAGCAAACAAAAGCACTGCACACAAAAATTGGTCTTCCTATGCATCCTCTACTTTTTTGAAACTAATCTTTGTTTCCCAGAAGGATTAACCAGAATCAAACTGACCTGACTGAAACTAATCCATAACCCAGAGCTGCAAGGATTCTGTGGATTCCAAAAGGATGCTCACTGTGATGAGCAGACTAAGCTGCAGGCCTTCAGTGGCTTCCCAGCCTGGGCTCACTTGACCACGTGCCCTCATTGCAGTGTGTCTCACAAAGAGCACCCAGGGTGATGCCAGGACACTGACAGGATGGTTGTGCTCCACAGGGAGACGCAGATCCGTGGGGGGAGATGTTAAGGAAAACATGTTGAACTGAGGAGATTGCTCTGAAGAACAACTACTGCTCTTTGTGAACTTACAGCTGCCTCTGGAGGACAAGGAGACTCTGCAGGAGGAAAAATGATGCTGTTCTCCGTGCTGGGAACACTGAGGGTGGCTCTGAGGATGGTGAGCAGAGCAGGGATGGTCTGCTGGAAGAGTTGAAAGGAAGTGCAAAGGCCCAGAAACCAGTGAAACTGCTGGTTAAAGAGACACATCAGACAAGGTGGAGCCTGTTCCCAGTCACCTGCACAAGGTGACACCAGCCTTCGTGCTGGGTTGCTGGCACACTCCCCACATTCAGGCTGTGTGTCTTATATCTGTAGAATACTTGATCCTGAGTAAGCTGATCTTCACTTCTTTTTGACAATTTAGATCCTTGGACTGAAAAAGCTGGAAGCTGTAGGCCTTGTTGCAAAGTATATATGGTATATAACCATATAGACAGGGCACCAGCGCTTCAGAATCCACATCCATGCTAACAGAAAAGGGAATCTTTCTATTTACCAGGGGAGACTGCCACCACAGAAACTAAAAGCAGGCATAAATTTGCATTATAGACATCCTCCTACAGTCAGCTCTGTGACTTATAGCACTGTAATGTTAATCTTAAAATTTATTTAATTCAGAATTGTAGCTTTCTAAAATAGAAACTAGGAACCCTTTCTCATTAGGAATAAACTGTGAAACATATCTGAAAGCACTAAACCCAGTCATTTATAAACATAGTCCTTTGTTCTAGAGTCCTAATTTGTAAGTTCCCTGCACTGTGAAGACTGGACACTGTCAATCAGTTTCAAACTTCTTTACAAATTTTCTTTTCAAATTTCTTTACATTTACAAGAAAAAATACCACCATGGTATTTATACTATTATATCCACCATCTATCTGTGATGTATAAAGTAAGTTTTCCTTTCAATATGCCACTAGAACAGTTTAGAAATGTTCCACAGCTAACTGAGAGGGAAAAACACTTCCTTTTAGAAATTTTGAGCTGAGTGACATAGGTGTCTGTGTAACAAAAATCTGTACAGAAACAAATTTGAAAGGGTTTCGAGCCCCAGAATATTGTTGTAGATAAATTAAACCCCCCCAAAAAAAAACCAAAAAAAAAAAAAACCAAAAAAACCCCAAAGCCAAAAAAAACCCACAGGAAGTCTGGATATCACTTTATTTATGGCATCATGGACACTTTAATAGTCATGTTGCAGGCCGCAGAGTTCAAACATGCCTCTTGCTTAGACGACCCAGGAGTTGCATTGAACCTGAAATGTTTCACTGGCTTCTAGAAGTCTTGCTACATAGAACACTGTACAACTTTGCTCGCTGAGCTTGATATCCAAAAATTACACAGCTGGATATCTGGGTTGTTCTCATGTCTTTAGCTGGATGCCAAGAACATCCTTCAGGGAAAAAACGAGCAAGGTTTAAAACATACATGAAAAATAAAAAACAACCCAAAAGAGAGTCATGGAAAGCACCCAGGAGTTCAAACATGAGGGAGCTTACATGACCCCTAACAAAATGTGCTCAGCTGGCAGTGATCAGCCCTGATACTCTGAACACCACCCTCCCTAAAGGCCAACACTGCTCTCTCCATGAGGCCATTTAACACCACGGACTCCCCACGGTGCACCCCCCAGAGCCTTCCAGCTCCACTGACCCAAGGCCTCAGCCAAAATCATCACAAGATGAGCTGCCAATCCTCTGCACAACATCCTGACTTCCCACTATTTCTACTGAATTTTGCAGATCTCCTCTTCCCCCAGGCTTCACATTCTAGTTTTCTCCCTCTCTTATTTTTCTCCCTCTCTTATTTTTCTCCCTCTCTTATTTTTCTCCCTCTCTTATTTTTCTCCCTCTCTTATTTTTCTCCCTCTCTTATTTTTCTCCCTCTCTTATTTTTCTCCCTCTCTTATTTTTCTCCCTCTCTTATTTTTCTCCCTCTCTTATTTTTCTCCCTCTCTTATTTTTCTCCCATCTGTAGAAAATGCTTTTACCTACACAAACCACCTACTGGTAAACACATCACTGGAAACACATCCGTGAGTAACTGAACCGGAGCAAACACAACCAGACCAATCCAATGCTTGCTAATCCAACCCTTATCTTCTGTATAGAATATCCATATGAAGCTAAGTGAAATAAATTTCAAAGCTCCCAGAAAAACTAAAGGCTTATGGGAATGGAAAAAGAACCTTCTGTTACTTAGACCAGTCCTGATTTCATCTTCTAGATCTATCTGCCTTTCAAGGGGGATCTGGCCATTTAAAATGTCAGTCCATTCTAGCCCTAACACCCTTCTTCCACAATCCATTTGTTCTGCTACAAATTGTCTGCAGCCTGCACACCCAAAATAAACACCAAATTCTAAACTCCTCAGTGATGCCGCCCACGCCTTCAAGAGCATTTACACATCACGTAAGAAACAGAAATCCCTGCATGCAGCATGAGTCACTGAACTCCAGCCTCCAGGGAGCTTGCTGATCCTGCACCCTACCTCCCATCCTTCGATGTGGGACTGCAACTGTTCGAGGGCTTCCAGTTTCTCCATCTGTCTCTTGGTCTCGTTGATATTTGTACAGACTGTCTTCATTGCCTGCAGAGCATTCTGGACAGCCGGGTGATCAGGATGCTTAGAGGGAGTCCTCTTAGCTAACTCCTTTTAGAAAAAAAAAAGAGAAAACTTGTTAGAAGTGGTTCATGGAACGGTACAAGCATTAGTGAGCAATCCTGTAGGAAAATGCCAGAACCACTGCAAATTAAAGAGAATTTGAGGTCATGCTACTGTAGATGCTGTTCTCTGTTCTTCATCTGCACAGGTTTAATAGGAATGCTGTGAAATAAATGAAGTAATTGCTCGTGTTAAATATGCCAAATTGAGAGAGCTCAAGCCAAATACGTTTTGCTGTGTAACATGTGTTTGCTTTATGTTCATATATTTAGAAGGCTAGGGCACATGTTCTAACAGAGACAAACAAGGTCTCTGCTTCACTTGTTTCAAAGCACAACACTCCAGTTAAAACCTGTCCACTGAAAAAGCAGAGGGAAGACTCAGGATCTGACAACATTAAGCAGTTTGGCAAAAGGCACAACCACTGTCAACTCACAATCATTTTTTAGACCAATAGTACTTAACAGTCAGCCACAATCAGACAAGAATACATTAAAGAAACCTAAAATAAGGCTGGTAATTTTATCTGGATACATAATATGGTATTTTAAGACCCACATTTTTAGGTTGCCTGAAATATTTAACTTTCTCACTATGTTTCGCCTCAACATGTTATTTGGTTGTTTAAAGGTCCTGTGCTGCTGAACCACATCATTTTGCACAAGATACAAGAATGAGTTTGGATTCAGCCAGAGAGCCTGTACAGCACTGTGATCTGAATGTAGCTGGATTGCTTCAACCCACAGTTCCCACGGCTGAGGGCAAACACAGCCTATTGCACATGTTGCTCATCCAAAAGAGTGCTCACAACCCCCCAGTGCCTGTCATCGGTTCCAACCAGCCTTAACCCACGGTCTGGTTTGTCTTGTGCTTCCCCACATCAGCACATTAACCTCAGCAAGTCTCTTCCCCACACAGAACTTTGCCATTCTGGCATTAACTGGAAGATCTTCGTGCCGCGCTGCCTTGCTCGGTGCTGACATCCTCTGTCTCCTGGTTATGCTCCTGAGCACCGCTGGGGCCTGTCCCACCTGAGCTGCTCCCACATCCTGCAAGACAAGCACTGCTCCTAACCTGACCAAACACCACCTCTAGGTCACACTGACTGGGCCTTTAGGCTCGTGTTACACGGCCTGACAGAGTGGAGGGTGATGTGCTGAAGGGCAAGTTCTGCTGCAGCATTAACTTACAGTGACTCGAACAGCTGCTAATCCAATAATTTCACTAATCCAGACACTGAGCTGCTAAATCAAGGAACTTTCTCTGTCCTGTTGTAGATTCACAGATCTGCTCTACAAAGCTCTTCAGACAGAAGTCACCTTCAGCAGGCGACAAGTTTGTGCAAACCTAGCTGTACTTTTGTACTAGCAGGAGTAACTGTAGAATAAATAGTTACACACTGAGGTGCTCAGACCACCAGCAGCATTGGAAGGCATATCTGAAAGGAGAAAGCTAGAGTTAAAAGCAGTACAGATTCATTTCTGTCTTTGCACAGACCCTCTCAGTGCTTCCTCCCTGCCTCCCCATACCAGCTGGAGGAAGACTTAAATCACTACCACTAGTAAACTATCTTGAGACCCAGTATTACAGAAGTAATTCTAACTATTTATTTATTAACTTCTTTGTTTTTCAGAATGAAGTCTGCATCTTGAGATTAAACTACTTGGCCACTGATGCTCCTTTAAGCAATGCAAGTGACAGGTCTCATGAGAACCAACAAATGGCAATGGGGGGTGCTCTCATTTCCACACAGACAGATCCCAGAGATAGAAAGGCCCAAATGAATGTATGCTTGTCCAGGGAAATAAAGCAATTCCATTTTTTAAGCAGATTCAGTATTTTGATAATTTATTCACAGCTACAATTTCTCTTTTCAGAAAATTACACATGGAGATTGACAGTGGTTCTTGTCAGATGGATGACAGAGGAGATGGGTGATGTGCTGACAGCTGGGAATCCCACTAAGAGAGAGGAGTTCATGATTTTAAACTCTGTGATACACAGAGTGAGTAACACATGGACAGGAAAAGGAGACTTGCTGCTACAAATGTCAGTTGACACCACAAATAACATTCCCTATGGAAGGAAGTCTTCCCTCTACTCTTGCTGAAAATAAGGCCAAGAGAGGTGTTGCATGTGGGAGACACTACGCTCTGCTCCATGCTTCCAGTACAGAGGACTCTCAGTAAAAATCAGTGAAGGTCTGCAGCTCGTGTCACCCACACTGCACTGGAAACAGTGTGGACACACTGGCACTGTCTAAATGTCCTTTTCAGAAATACCCCAAGACACAGAGAGAGATCTCTTCACTCAGAGCAGGCCCCTGCTGCGACAAACAGCATCTCCCCCACTCCCTCCTGCAGGAATCCCACCCCAGGAGCAGGAGAGGAGGCCAGGAGAGGCAGGGATGGCACTGGCTGGGGCTGGCACTTGTCCCAACAGCATAAGCACCAGAAGCACCCCGAGAACCTGCCCCTCCCCAGCCTGAGCCACGTGAGGACAAGTCGTGCTGCCCTGACACTGCCACTACCCTAAGGAGCAGAGCTCGGCCCTTCCGAAACACAGGGAGGGAGCTCCAGGTACTGATTTCTTTCAGTGACACGTTTATGATGTGCAAACTCTGAGAGCATTTGACAACATTTTGAAAGGCAGCTGAGAGACAGACCAGGTGGCAAACCTTGAGTATGACTGCCTTGTCCTCCACAAAGCCCATAGATATTGCTGTCTGGAATTACTATCTCATGTATTGCAACGTGTGCACTAACAGGGCCAGGAAATGAGGTTGCTGCCACTTGCAAGGAATAGTTTTCTGCAAAGAGTTTCTTAAAATAATTCATAAAACACACTTTTCTCTCTTCTTTGTCGGGGGAAAAAAAAAAAATCTGCAAAGGTATTCTGCATCATAAGCTGGAAAAAAAGAGCTTATCTCTGTTCTTTAAAGAATTAAGATGGAAATGGGAACTGTGTCCTCTGGGCACAGAATTTTCCCTTTATTTCATGCCTCTTTCACAGCTGTGGAGATTGACATTGTGTCACTCGTAACACCTACACACAGAACACAACTCATTTTACAAAGGGAGTCACAGAGCACTCCAGGACATCTCCCTCCAGCCCTGGCATCCTCCTGAACAGCGCCAGGAAGGAGGGCAGGACATCTGCAACCCCTCTGCTCACAGAGGCCGGGTTGGGATTATGCGATGGAGTAAAAAGATTTCCAGCTGAAGTATTTCCATCTCAGACGCTGTTTTAAATAGCTTAAAGCTAAAAGAGTTCCAAACATTACAGAATCTAAACATAGAAACTAAATCACAAGAAGTAAGACACATCATCTGCTCATACATTTGTCTATTTGCTGATTGTGCTGAAGAACCCCATAGAGGAAGATGCCAAGAGGTGGCAGGAGGGATGATGAGCAAACAATAGAGGTGGGCAGAGGAAACAAGAGAGGGTTTTAATGTAAACGCAATTTCAGTATTTCCTAGAAAAAAGGATGTTATTCTGCTTAAGTGATCTTTTTTTAAGAAGTCTCTCTCACCCTTGCCCACGTCCTCCCTTGCCACACAACACGGACTGTTTGTGTACTCCAAACTGACAGCGAACATGCTCTGCAGCTGGAAGTTACAAGTTTCTGTATTTTAAAAACTCCTTCCTCCTATCTTTATCCTCCTGAGAACACTCAGACATGGCTTAACATGGGTTTTGTGTGATGGATGATGCCAATTTTCCCCCAGTGGTGCAATCCCTGCTGCCAGGACTGAGCCCAGCCCAGGGCATGCACAGAGCCCCAGCCCTCAGCTCCCAGGGAGAGCAAACACAACTCATTTCTGTGCTGAGCAGTTCAAGCAGTTGTGTTACTTAACAGTTCAGCTCCAAAACGTGGTTAAAACAAAAAAACCAAACCAACAAAAAACCCAAACCACCTCCAGTGAACATAAATATTCCTGGGAGTTTTACATTTGTATTTTACAGCTTGTAATCACATGCCTGTATTAAAATCTATTTTACACTTAAACTAATCAGAAAATAAATGTTACATCAAGTTTCATCTGTGTACCTGCCAATCACAGTAGTTTTTTAATTCTGCATATTTTTAAAATTTGTAATTTATGTCAATGTCTCTGCAGGGTAAATACTTGACAAGCAATGATAAATCAGATAAAAAGATTAGATTTAATGTGCCATCAAACCTACAATATATGCTAAATTAAAATGCAACAAAAACATGTTTCCAGTTTTATAAATATTAGCAGCTATTTGTGGTTATATATAGAATGTGTGGAAGACAGCAGTATGATTTATAAATTGGCAGTGTTCCTTACAGCTCTGTAGGGCATCGACAGTTTTTAATGCTGTGCTACAGAGAGCTGGATTTAACCACACAGTGTCACGAATCTGAGAGCAACACCACTTTTCTTGGGGGGAAAAATGAGAAAAAGAAAGCCAAACCCCCAAAAATAAATATATTCAAATATGGCCAAGTGGAAAAATACAACGTTCTGTTTCTTGAACAGCTCTGAGAGGAATGGAGAGTAGGGAGACAGGGAGTTAACCTTCCTTCATCCTGTTCTGCATCCACACCACCAGCTTCCCATCCTTCTCTTTCCAAGCCCAGGCAGTGATTCACCAAGCCCGTGTGTGCCTCACTGTTGGGTTTTCCTTTCCAAAGGGATTCTGAATCTGGTCACTGCTCTTTGCATCCAGGCTCTTCTTCCCCTCCCAGGGCCAGTGACTCTTCCCCACATGAGGCAATACATAATTACTGCCCTCATCATCCCTGGAGTTGCGTACACACCGAGATATTTTTAAAGGATCAGAGGTGGAACGTGCCTTTCTGGCTGGAGTCTGAGCAATTCCTTAACAGACCAGGCCTCAGACAGGGCACAGGCCCTGTGACAACTCCGGGCTCTCCGGAGCCGTAGGGTGCTACAGTCATGTGCTGCACATTCCTCTATAGTGCTGGGAGGAAGGAGACAGAAGGGACTGCCTAATCCCCACCCCGATGGTGTGATCAACTCATGATCACCACTCCCCCGGGGTTTGCTTCTGGCTGACATAAACGCTCTTTATTAAGGAAAAAGGGCTATTTTTGTTCAGAGACTGCTTTACAGAACAGCTGCTTTTACTCTTCAGCAGGAGGGTTCAGACTAGATACGGGAGTCCCCCAGGTTACCTCGGGTGGGACAGAGCTGCCTTCATCCAAACCATTCTGCTGGAACACCAGGGAGTTCTCCGGCTGCTTCCGAGTGGCTCACACAGTTTATGCCCTCAAGGTCTGTGTTTGCTCCTGCTTCCCTTCCTCTTCCCAAATCACAATGTCCAGCACAGTTTTGTTTTGCTTGAGCCTAGTCCAAGCCCCTTTCTCAGTTAGAAGGAAGTAATTTACTGACCAGCAAATTCTACACTCATTTTCTTGCATGCCACCTGAAGCAGGTAAGAACTGTATTGGGGCAAAAATATTAATATCATTACCTCTCTCTTAGTCCCGAGATTATGAAGTGCCATAGCT
This sequence comes from Oxyruncus cristatus, assembly GCA_013399855.1. Lineage (NCBI taxonomy): Eukaryota > Metazoa > Chordata > Aves > Passeriformes > Cotingidae > Oxyruncus > Oxyruncus cristatus. The sequence goes on along the minus strand of VXAY01001630.1, from coordinate 3,705,390 downwards.
AGGTTAGAGTCTCAGCCTTCAAACCATATAAAAGGCTTGCTAATTAGACAAAAAGAAAGCAACAAAAATGTTTAAACTAAAAAAAAAAAAAAAAAAACAAAAAAAAAAAAAAAAAAAAACCACAAGACAAAACCAAAAGAAAACCCTAAACAACAAAAAAGAACACAACCAAAAACCAAAACCAACCAAACAAACAAAAAAAAAGCAATGAAAACTGTTTACAGTCAGCCACTCCAAAGCTGCAATGTTTGAGTCACAAAAACTGGGAAACTATAAACAGAATTGAGATTTATCAATCACTATCATCTGAATCATTGTTCTGTCTCCACCATTTGCTAGTCAAAAAAACCCAAATAGCTTCCTCCGAGGACAAGAAAACATAAGGTCACCAGTTGCAGGATGCCATAAGTTTTTGGAAATTATTGTAATATATGCCTAAAGTGTATCTGCACTTGGAGATATTCCAGCAAATTATTCCTCATTAAGTAACCCAAATCAGCTCTCTGCCAGATGCTATTATTCTGAAGAGGAATACTCACATAAGATATTAATAAAAAAAAGAGTTCAGCATTTAAAATATGTGCCTTGCTCTACTGCTCCGGTTGGCTTTCAAACACAGGCCAGTCTGAATTCCAGGGTGGATACCAATTCTACCAAACCTACTAGTACACTAAATACTTATGCTAAACAAGGTCATATCAAAGTTACCAGAAAATCTGGATGTTCACAAACTCTTGCTAAAAACAAAGGTAAAAGAGGAAAGTAGGCTAGCTCTGGTCTTTCACTTCTCTCATCAATTGGAATACAACAGTATCTGTTTGCCCTGGGAATTGGATAAAATAAGATACAATCCCCATGAATACAAACCAGCTATTTCAGGAGCAATAACTGCAGTTCAGTAGCAAAGGGAGAGCAAACACTTAAATTGAGGGTTGTGCTATTTTTAAATCTATCTTTTTTTTCCTTGCTCAGAGAGCTCTATTTTCCTGGTCCGCATGAACAGAACACGCCTGTATTTTCCCTGAGCTCTCCTCATGTGGAGATATCTGCGTCCACTCTGGTAATTTTGTGCTAGAAAGTATCAAACAAGTCTTGAACAGGACACAGTTTATTCACCATGAACTCACTACCTTTGAGAATCAGAATCTGCCACACTTTCTAATGGTCACTGGTATTTTCTGAGCTGAACAACCTCTAGTCATGGCATAATCTCACTCCTCGTAAGTGAGGTAGATTCGTTGCCTAATCAAAACCTAGTTCCCCCTCAGCTTTTTTTAAAAGCTTTGTATTTACTGCCCAGGAAATTTCAAGTAGTGACCAGTGTGTCATTTCTATCAGCCTGGATACAAAAAGAAATCCACAGAATAATGGGATGCAGCATCAGGAGATACTCGGTCAGAGCTCTTGCTCAAAGACCTGCCCTCAAATGGCACCAAGGAATGGGAAAAGTTAAGCTGCAGAACACCAAAATGTCATTGCATCACTGATGCTACCACCTTGTCATCAAAGCTGTGCATTTCTTTTAGGTGCGTTTCTGTAGTCAGCATTCTCATGGGATTTGAGTAAAAGCTCTGAAATTTCAGAGGAATTTGTATTATTGGCAGCTTTTGTCATTCTAGTATTTTGAAGAGCTTTTAAAACAGCGTAGAAATTTCAATTTGCCAGTCAAGCTCCTGTCAGTAGACAGTAAGGTCTACAGATTATCCAAACTGATAGAAGCTTAGCACTCAATCATGCTTCCCAAAGATCTTAGAAATTAAGCAGGCCTAATCAGCAATGGGTGATTCAGCAACATAGCAAAGCTAGAGAGAGAAAAAGCAGAGGCACTGAGGTGCAGAAGTAAGAGAGAAGTTCTCTAAGACAGCCATGCTTGTGCATGGCTTCGAGCAGAGGTCCCCAAACCATGCTCAAGAGACGACTGATGGTCTCCACCCTGCAGGGTCAGACCCAACAGGTGAAACCACACTGACTGCAGAGCTACCACCAGCTCATCAAGGACACAGAGCAAAAGGTAAGAAATACAGGCTGCTAACAGTGATCTCTTGGTTTCATCCAAAAAGTTCAAAAGAAAATTTTGGGATAAAACTGCTCAAAGATTTTAGGTAACTGTGTAGGCGACAGAACGACTCCACCTGTAGGGAAGATACTTTGAAAATTTGGCTCTAAAATTTTGCAGTTGGATGGAAATAAATCATTTAAACATTTATCAGATGAAACAGGTAATTTACAATTTCCAGTGGAACAGCAGATGAGTCTTGAGCCAAACAGCTCATACCTATGAAACCCCTTCACCTGGGGAGGGGAAGGGCACAGCACTGCAACAGCTGTACATGACACAGAGGGTTCATGTGCTCAGCCTGGGACCAAAAGCACCAGCTCAGCACAGAGCTCTTACTTTCTTCCAGAACTCTGAAAGGGACCTTTCTTTCCAAGTATGAGGGAAGCTCTTCCTTTATTTAATTAATTTTCTTTTAGTAAATGCAGTGTTACTCTGGCTGAGGAAGGGACTGACATCACAGAACACTGATGGCTGTCAGCCACAGAGTGTCCACAAGGTCACTGGTGATGCAAGCTCTCCCAAAAACTGCTTTCTCCTTTTCCCTCTCCTTGTCCTGACCTGGAGGGATGAGAGGCAACTCAGCTCTCTTCAGGTCTTTTATTCCTTGGCTGCTACAGGAAGAATACCAACACGGGGGCCATTTCTACAGTGCTCATTTCTGCAATCACACCCGTCCACTGGGAATCATCTCAGACAACCAAACGGTTTTCAAACAAGCTGACAAACAGCTGTCAGATGATACAGGATTTTGATCATTACTGACCTAAACACACTCAAAGCAGACAGGCTGTGATGTATCCAGTTTACAGTCCACCCCCACCCAGTCCCTCGGAACGTCATCGGCACAATTCTGGCTGAACAAAGCGTTACAGGAAGTGGCTGAAATAGCCCTCACTAGCCTTAGTTACATCTGAAGAGAACTGAAGCCAAAAGACCCTGCCTGGTCTACCCACACCATTACAGGATTTAGCACCCACCCTGTCAGCATCAGGCACCTTTTCACCTGTACCCATAAAAAAAACATTTTCTTCAGAGAAGATCCAACCTTCAGGAAAGCAGCAGTGGCAACAAAAGTCAGGGCTAAAGAAATGCAGAATCATTCAAAGAATAAAACAACCATCTGGAGAAATACTTTCTTTGGTTTACCTTAAGCAGAAGTGGATATTTGCAAATCCTCTGAATAGGAGTCAGCAGATAACCCTCCAGTGGAATGTCTGTCGTCTTTCTGCCTCCCAAAAGCATGCAACCCTATAATCAAAAAAGGAAAGAAATGTTACCTCAGACACAAAGCTTTCAGGTGCTCTTTGACATGATTTTGTATTCCTGTAACATGTGTTAAAGCCACAAAACAGTTCTGTCAAACTTAAGGTTCAGGAAATGGCACTTCATTTACCACTGACCTACAAAGTTCTGCAGGCATCAAGAGAAGAAAATCTGCTGTGGATAACAATGGCTGTGCAGAAAGGGATCCCCTCAGAGAAATATTATACAGCTGGTGGCTCAAAAAATGTCCTAACAGAATGATGGCAATCAGCAAACGTGGATGCACCACTACCTGAAAGAATCCAACCTACCCCCACAGCTGGTATGACCATTTGGTTTTGTTCACTAGTTTTACACTATTGGTCCAGCAAACTCTTGAAGGTTAAAATAAAGCCTCCTAACCTAGCAATCCTGCCATTAACTCTAGTCCAGTCCTTATGCCTGAAGGAAACTGAACTGGAATTGGAACAAATGACTCATCTGCATCACATCCACCAATTCTCTGGCAAAACATTATGCCAGAGCACAGCTGGACAAACAGCCTGGGTGCACTGGCTGCCTAAACCAGCACACAGGAACTTCCCAACAGGTTATGGACATCCATTTCTCAGGATTGACACAGAAGGGGAGTATAAAAATTGGGGAAAAAAAACATTTCTAGTCCTTGATCTCTCCTTATTTTGTCACAATAATCTATAATCTGTATGACAAATGAACACTGACCTACTGTAAGCTTTTTATATATTTCCCTGAAGATTCTGCTATTGGTTGCTGCCAGAGACAGGTACTGGAATCAGGTAGACTTCAAATCTGTTTCAGATAAACTAATCCACATTCCTATCTTCAATCAGGAATATGGACTTTGCTCCAAAAAATCACCCCAGTTGCAAACCTGTCCTGTCCACAGGAGCTGAAGTTTAAATGCAGTTCAGGCAAGAAGGGCCTGCCTCGGGGCATCACCAGTAACATTTTCCCCCGTGAAATGTGTGCTGTGGCTCAAGCACATTCTGAAATTTAGTGGGTTTTTGGCTGTAGTTCAACAATCCTTCTCTTCAAGGAATGCTCACAGACATCATACATAAAATCTCATTAGTCCTAACTGGTATTTTTACAGACAATTGTCTGTAAAATAACCCTTCCCCAGGCTATTCTAGATCTGTGGCATTGGCTACCAGCTCACAATGCTCCCTGTCCAATTTTCCAAGTCTCGAGTGATTCAGTCCTTCCCATCTCTTCTTTCAGCCCTCTCTCTAGCTCTGGGCTCAGAACTGCCCTTTAACACTTGCTGATTTTTCAAACACATTCCCACATTTTCTGTTTCAGCAGCTGTGAGGGGGCAATCGGGCCAAACCTACCCTCACAAGCAAAGCTTTGTATTTTAACGCTCCCTTCCCTTCACAGTGGCATTATAGCCTTGGCTTTAGGAGGCAGTGGAGAAGGGAAGGGAGGCCTGGAAGAAATTACAGCAGCCACAGCAAAGTAGACACTTCAGTGCAGCCTCTCTTCCCATATTTACTGCTATTTTAAGACTCTCTTGGATTCAGGTGTTGCAGCAACCCATAGCAGACAGTGTGACATTTTCTGTGTGCCTTGTAATCAGCTTGTCAGCTGCTGCCAGTAACACAGACAGGAGGCTTTGTCAGTCCAGTGGAAGTGGAGAACGTTCTGAATGTTGGGAAGGACGGTGTTTACATGTACTTTTCCCTCCTCTTTCTCATTAGTTTCCCTCAACAGGAGCACGCAGAGAACCCATGAACAAGGAAAGGGTCATTTGGTGACTCAGAGTAATGGCTTGACAAGGTTCATTAAAACTCAGACATGACAAAGAGACTCTGCCTACCCACCAGCACGAGGGCTTGTCCCTGCTGCTCCCTCTGAGGCCTATATTTTGTGGCTAAAGGAATGCTCTGGCCCTGCTTGTGACTGACATTTATGCAGAAGTTTTCTTTCGCTGTACTATATTGGGAAAGAGCAGACCTCTGGCAAAAAGTTAAAAAAGAAGAGCAGAAAGACGAGCAGGTCCTTTGTAAAAAGACAGCCTTTTACTTCACAGAATTTACTAGGAAAAAAGTTGATGTGCCTCACCTATGTGCCAACCCCGTTACAACTGCCATGCATACATAGGCAAGAAAAAAAGGTGTTCAAAAATCAAGCAGAAAGGGGGTGAAAGTAAGGAGGAGAAACAACCAAGAAAGAAAAATAAGGAATGTTGGGCAGAAGGCACTGCCCATTTGTTGTTTCTCCTCCCAACCCAGACTCTTAGAGGCACCTGAAGGCTGCATGGCCATAGTCCCTCCCAGTGTAGATCCACCACGGCGTGGATGGGGGGATAGGTCACTTTTGGTATGAGCAGCAATGATGCAGTCAAAACAAATTCATCCCGACTACATTTCCAGCCCACAACTGGACTCGTGGGGAAAAAGGTGTCAGAAGCAGGCCAAATTTTTCTGGTGAGCCTGCAGATGGTGAATTGGTTAGAGAACTGAGTAGGGAATCAAATCCAATGGGAATTAGCCTCAGTCCTGCTGCTGACTTGTTGCGTTACTCTTTTAACAATCTGTGCTCACTTTTTCTGTTGCTTCTTAAAAAAAAAAAAAATTGCATAAAAAAAAAATCTTCCACTGCAATCACTCATACCAGAGGGGTGCTCAGGTTCTGTGCCTCAACTCACCAGTTACCTCAGTGCCCATCCACCCGGAGTGCTCCATACCTGGAATGGATACTACCTGCAAAGTGCCCAGCATTCCTGGGATGCCAAGGGGTTATTATGAGTACAGGGCAAAGTCAGATTGTTAAGTCAAGAGTGCTAGAGAAGGTGCTTACCAGGAGGAATGTTCTCACTGTTGGGATCTTGTTCAATTCCATCAGCAGTCTGAGTGCTTTCTCGTGGTTGCTGCAGTACTCCTCGTACACAAAGAATTTGTCTTTCTGCAGGGAAAAACAGAGGAACTTATTGACTCAGACACAACTTGAGAGGATATTTTGCCACAGTCTGATACCAAATTCTTTACAAACAGGGGTGAACTCCAAATGGCATTAGGGTTGGATTTTTCATGAAGCATGTGACACTTCTCCAATGTGAGTAACATATACAGGTGTTCCACTAACTCCTGGCTTAACTCTGCTGTAAGTCACCAGAAGCCTTCTGAGCACTGAGACTTTCAGCACTTTTCCTCTTAAAATATCACTAAGATCACAGGTATTCTTTGCTGAAAGGAGGGATTTTGCTATCTCAGGGATATTTGCATGTGTGTTAGGATGTTCCATGATGGTAACCAGGAGCAAAGAAAAGCCAGGAGCAAGAGGGCTGACATTTGAGCTGTGCTGGCCACTCCTGCAGGAGGAAGAAACACAGGTGGCTGGGAAGAACCAAGGCCTGGAAGATGCTCAGGGACCTGGAGGGGAACTGTAACACAAAGCAACCAGCTGGAAACTCCCTGCCTTTCAGGGGTGAGGGCCAAGTCCCAGTGAGTTGGTTGGTTCACTTTGTGTTCTGAACCAAGAGGCAGACAACACCAAACAGCTGTCCATAACAGTTTCCCTAACTGGAAGAATTTCATGAAATACACACAAAATAACCAGTATATTTAAAGAAAGAGAAAGGCAGCTTCAGAACTAGACTGTGGTACCACTTACACAGGGACATGTCACAGCCACCATCACATGCTGGAAGGAAATCCCCTGTTAAGAAACGAGGGTCAGCCGGCAGCTCAGGGGCAGCAAGTTCTGCTCTGCTGACCTCCAGATTCAAAGATAGTGCAACTTCTTCTACCCAAAATGGTCAGAGATGCTGAATCCATTGCAAACACCAGGTATCTGGAAACACTGGAGTGATTCAAAAAAGAAGTAACAACTATTTCCACGCCTGAGCAGATGAGGCAAGACGTGAGTGGATCCTCTCAAGGCTGGTGGGACTGGCTGAACTTTCAGCAGCCATGTTCTGGGGTTCCAGTATTGCATCCACCAGAATAAAAGGTGGGGTCATAAGACTGTAGTAGGCTTTAGGCAGGTTGAACAATTCAGAAGCCAAAAAAAAACAAACCATCATTCTTTGGGTGTTTCTCAGAATAGCAGTTTATTTTCCGCATTTAGCCACAATGCAGTGCCGTGGAGAGCACCCAGACAGGCTACTTTGCATCTCAGAAGTCATTTCAGTGCATTAGTGTGGAACTCTGTCAGGGGTAGTATGTGAGGCCCTCCAGAGCTACACCTCAAGGGCACCAAGCCATGCAGCCAATGCCCTCCATAGTTTGCTGTTGCATTCACATCAGGATCCCGGTCTACAAGCATTCTACCTGGACCTCTTCATCTCCCCAGAACTTGGAAGTTAATTTTTTTTGAGTTTTGATTTGACTCCTAGCACTCCTAAACCTTCCCGAGTTAGATGAAGATCTCTGCAGCATCTAACTGCTTTTAAGATAGCTCATACTCATCCAAGCAAAAAACTACTGCCAGCTGAAGGAGTTCTGTAACATGAATCCATGGGAATACAGCTGCACTCCCTGGATATTCCCTTTGCTATTGTCACATGCAAAAGAAATTGAGTTAATGTTAGTTGAGGAGAATTTGACATTCTGGTCAGATGCTCAGAGGTAGATGCAACACGCACAGAGACTGTAAAACGCTTTGGGGTTTGGTTTATCACTAATCTGATGAAATGTATTCCCCTCCTTGTACTTCCAGAGAAAGAATTGAGAATTAATGTATGTATGTCCAAACACAAGAACAATAGTACAAAGCAAATAGAACAGCAGCCACAAAGGGTAGGGTGCCAAGAGCTGGAATGCACACGTGCAAGACTTTTATCCTTCACCAGCAGCTGTTCAGTTGCTACTGGGAATACTGGGAGTACTGGAAAGCTGCAGAGAAACAAAGGCTCTGATCATCAGATGCAGGAAAAGGCAGGGCTGGGTCCATAACACAATAGAAAAAAGTCAATAGGATTGCTGTCAACCATAAAAACTAGAGGTACAGAATAAGACAGATAGCCAAGTTTCTCCCACATTTCCTCCTCTCACCTCTTCTCAGCGCACAAGCACCATGTTTGAAACTAAAAATAGAGCCATTAAAACAACAGCATCCGCTACATCAGTGCACACAAAATGTCACTGCCCAGGTTTCTGACTGCAGCTTTGAGTGCCTGGAGTTTGGGAGGTTATATTTAGATCATGACAAAATCCCTTTGCTAAAGCTCAAGACAGTAACAATAATTGCACACACACCAGAGCCCTCCCCAGCTGTGCTGCACGCCGGCGACCCACAAATATGAGAACTATGCTTTAAGTGACTCAGTGGCTCAAGTGTTTAATTTCCTCTCTGGGTGACAGTCAGTCCTGGGCTCCCCCCTTGCCTGGGGAGGAAATTATCAGTTACCTAATTACAGATGTTAGCTCAGGAATTCTGAACCTGCAGTTACTCTAGATTAAAGCGCAATTATGGTCAGAGATGCACACACATAAAAATGGCACCTTCTTACTCAGCAAATCTGGATACACAGCAAGACCTCCTGATTTTGCTAAGTCTGTATTGTTCTTTGGTTAAAATAAATCTTTAACCAATAGTCTATTTTCCCAATATGTTATTTTGGGTCCATTAGAACTGCCCACAAATTAGTACAAATCTGAAAACAGTTCTGACTAGAAAAAACAAGTAAGGCATTTGGAAAACTAACCATTCTATTTGGACATATTTTTAACAAGGCATGGCATTTTCTTGTTCCAAAGCAGGCTGAAAACAATTCTGTCAACATGAAAAACCTAAACAGAAGACATAATTCTCAACAAAACAAAATCCCTGATGACTTAGACAGTAAAACTGATTGCCCATGCAACACTGCTCCTAAAAAAATCAGCATAAAACACATTTCCCTTGAACTAATTTCTAGCTAATATGTCACCAAACCTCTGGCAACATCAGAAAGGAAGGATCTGGCAATTCCCTGCCCTCTTGCTCCACAGTCACACGTTTTCCTGCCCTACACAGCTGACCTGTGGTCACTGCACAGTCAGTGGATGTGCTCTCCCTTACTCAGACTAGAGGTTCCACACTGCTCCTAATGGTATTCCTACATTTCCTTAAGGAAGTTACGGATGAGACCAGGTTTTTCCATGTATTCTGAATTAAATATATGTTCTGCTTCCGTGTGCACAAGCTGCTTCTCCCCAAGGGGATCATGGAAGAGTTGGGGTGCCTATTACTGGCACTGCACTTCACAGACAAGGACGTGAGCTCATCTCAGCCCCACTATCAGAAGGCAAATTTTCACCAGCACTCACTCCTATGAACAGCAGTTTCATACTTCCTGTATTGCTGCATGTTGGATAGGTAAGGAATATTGCATGATTATAATTTATAATTATAACTTATAGTAATAAACGCAAAATGGTGCGTTCATATACAAGAAAACAGTACCAGTGACTACATATCTCAGGCCTTGCACTCAGTCCAACAGCTGGAAGTGAAACATTTGGGGTTTTTCAGCACCACTCCAACACAGCAGCCAATCTGACAGCATCACCCTCTAGTCTCCCTAATGAATATTAATATATTAATACAGTATATCTTGTTCATAGCCAATGATTCCAGTGGGTGGTGAAGGCTTTAACTGAGGTCACCAGTAAGTTTTTCAGCAGCTGACAGTCATTTCTCACACCTGATACAATTCTGGGGCACGGTCTCAGCATCCCACTTTCCGATACTATTTTAATAATTGTCACAGCATAAATAAAAATTAGACAAGGAGGGTAGCTGGTAAAGCTCCAAGTAATGAATGGCTGTGTAACTGCTGCCCACTCAAACCCGATGAACTGTGAAAGCATGAATTTTGATTATGAAAGCCTAATAGAACACATTTTGATGGGAACTGGGCCTGTGGCTTGGTGGAGTTAATAAGAATTTGAAGAAATGGCTATTATGTACTTGCTTTCCAATTTTCAGACATCTCAGGAGGGCTGCTCCAAGTGAAAAAAAAAAGTGCAATTTCTAATTATTTTACATGTAAATTAGGTAGCTTTGCATTTAAATTAGCCCAGCCTGTAACTTGGTGTATGTAATTGGTCTTGCAAATACCAATTGCAAACACATTGCTCTACACACACGTTAGTCAAGAGGATGGCACACAAGTGTGACTGAAATCAGGCCAAGTGAGAAACAAACCAGAAATCTACCACAGGAAAAATTCCACAGCATTAAGAAGCAAATGACAAGGAGAGAGGCAGTGCAGGATCAGCAGCTGCAGTTGCAGGGTCCCTGTTGTGGGTCTGTGCTCTCCTGGATCAGGGAGCAGCACCTCAGAGCAGATGAGGATGGACACAAGATCATGTTCTGGCTGTACAGCAGAACAAGTACCAGCCATCAGGCACAAAGCCAGACGATACAGAACTAACTCACCAAAATGTCCTAAACTACCTGGCAGAGTGAATTTGTGTTGTGGGAGTGCTTTCCCTTCTGTGTCTGGCATTCCCGAGCCTGCAGTAGGAGTTCAAAAGCCACACTGGATTTACTTTGGAGCTACAGAGTGCAGGTACTTGTTTGTTCCATGCTCAAAGGTTGGGTGTTGCAACTTGTGCTTCACCTCAGCAAGATAAACCTTCTCACACCACCTTTCATTTACAAACGTATGCACAGACACCAACTGCTGTAAATGATGTACTGTCCTTTGGGTTTAATTTTGATCTTTATGGGTTTCAATTTTTCAAAATTTTACAATACACACAATAATTATTCATTTACTTGAAACTGAGCTGCTTTTTGAAACATTTGGAACCAAAGCAGACAAATTCTCAGCAATAAAATGTGATCGGCTGGGTGAGAAAAAAGAAAAAAAAAATCAATGGGAAAAGGAAGAGTTTCTAAAAATACATCGTTGTTTAGCTGAGTTTGATGTGGTGTCCATTGTTGTAATTTACAAGTTCTCATTCACAAATTTTTTCCCACCCTACCTACAACTTTCATACAAGACACACATTGTCATAGTACTGCTACAAGCCTTGGAGATTAGGACTTACTAAGGGGCAGGAGAGTTTATGACAGGAAACTGCATTTTCAGATAGCATTAAGTCATTGTACTTACAAATTTTAAGAAAACATTTCCCAGTTCATGCTGAGACTGAGGTTCTGGTTGTAAACAAAATTCCAGGGCAGCCAGGAACTCCTTGTGAACACCAAGAATGTCTTCAATGTTAGAAAATAAGATCTGAAATATAACAGGAAAAACATTGCTAGCTTTTAATACATCTCAGAGTGTTTGGTTAAGTAGTAGCACCAAAATACTGTGGCTCTAGACTTGTCATGATAGGATCCAAAGCGCAGACAGGGACTTGTACAGAAATACATCATATTTGCCCCTTTCCTGGCCCTCAGTGGAAATCTTTATTGCTCCTGAAGTACCCGCTGTAAATGAAGGTTATCTTTTCAGACCCCTGAACATGATGAATGTGAGCAACCTCTCTGAAGCCTAGAGAAAAATTTCCCATGAGACCAGCCAGGTAAATGGAGCCACAAAGACCAAACTCACTTTGGAGGACACGGAAAGCAGGGAGTCATTTGCCTTCCCATCCCACACCTTAGAAACCCCTTCCTGGAAGAAAGGGACTCAAAGCTCTCACACACCAAGGTGTACCTGTAAACAGGGGACAAAATCTCTGCCACATGGGAAGTAGCATTCCACTGACCTGAGAACAGAACAGTGTACAATCCTCCCAAACCTCAAGAGCAGCAACTCAGACCTCCCTTTCGCTGCCCTTGGTGGTTCCAGAGGCACATGTACAGGGAAAGAGGCCCCTGGTTCAGCCCTGTACTAAAAGGTAATTGTGACAGTTATGTGATCCCTGGGACTGGAATACACGTGTGCTAAGGGGAATAAACTGCCAGGGTGAAAGTTGCTATAAACACATTAAATTTCTAAGTCTTAATTGTTTTCATACAAAATAGGAGAAGAAAGTGTGAATCCACATGTAGGAGATGGAATGGTACCTACAGAGGGGGAGAAGTCCTGATGTACAGTGACAGCCACCAGTACTGGCAGCCACTGCAGGAAATCCTGGAGTCTGCAGTGACACACACATTGCAATGTTTCTATCACTTTGCTTTAATTACAACACTTGCAAAGAGAAGATCTGCAGTGCAGCCAAACTAGCTTTCACTTTGGAAGAAGACTCCCAGGTCTGGCTCAGAGAGTGGGAGACAATTCTCTGAACCCCAAAGCTTGCAGCCTGACAGAGCCAGCCTTCACCTTCCTGGCATTTGGTGTGGGAAGTGATCGAGCCAAACATCCTTCAAACAATTCCCAAAAAGCCTCCCCTAACACACAACACTTCAGCTCTAGGCATTGGAACTTATTCACCTGATGTGACACTGACTGAGCCTGGTGGCTGATGATGTGGCACCAATTCAGAGGAACAATTATCTGTAAATTAAGTCTAGTCATAGGAATGAAACCTCAATTCCTGGTTTACAACCAGTTTCTCTCTGGTTTAGCAGGGGTAGACTAGATCACGAGTTCAAGGAGCCTTCCTCTCTGCAGGTACCCAGGTTCAGTTTTCTACCCTCTGTTATTCAAGGACAGAATATTTCCTTCAAACTCCTGCAAGCTGGATGTGTGTGCAGAGCAAAGCCTGTTGCACATTCCTTGTCTTTGCTCCCCTCTCCCTTCAGGAATGTTGGGATACGTAGTATGCACCATCATTAACGCACGCTTGTGCCTCAGAGCTCTTTTCTAGCCCTCAACAAACTAAAATATTCCAATGCACTGAATTTGCACTGATGGGCTCTGAACCCAAGAAAAGGCCAGGGAGCTACAAACCTGCTCCCAGAAAACTTCCTGTGCTAATTCAAGCAGAGCCTACGATGGTTCTGTCACATGGCTGGAAGTGATGTGATGACAGGGTAGCCCCTGCCTGCATGGCTTTGCCAGAAGCTGTGCCAAAAGGGGATTAACAAGCAAGAGGAAAACATCTGTCGGGGATGATTTTATCCTTCAGGAGCAGCCTTTGGGGGGTGTTTTTTGATCCAAGGAGTATCTGTGCAATCTAATGAGTTCTGTGGTGACCACCAGAGCTCTGCTTGCAGCAGACTTTGCAGACAAGAGTCACTTGAAAATCAGGGCAGCAGACAGACCTTGACTGACGTGCTCCTGTGTCTAAGGCAGTTCCCACCCTCGTTCCCACCTTCCCATTGCACTGCCTTCAGCCTGCTGTATCAGGGAGGTGACAGCACAGTGCCAACAGATCAGGAGAGTTATTCCCACATGAGGCAGCACACAAACTACAACCAATCTTTTTGGTTTGATGTTGCTGCAGCTGTTAAACACTGGAGCACTTGTAAAATCGGGGCCTGGCACAGGACTCAGTGTAGCCCTTCTGGAAGGGGCAACAGTGGCCAAAGATTGCTGAAATCTCCCGTGCTTAGCTCCAGCTATAGGAGAAACCTGCAAAACTAATAGTGGGAGCAATAACCCAAATTAGCCTAAAGAGCACTTTCTCCTTTTGCTCAGAGGTGAGTGACTGCCAGAATACCCTGTATTTTCCTCTAGACATTTCTGCTGCATGAAGAAAGGGAGGAAAAGACAGGCTTCTCCTTATATAAGCTGCCAAATCCTTTTTACAGTCTCTGCTACCATCAGCCACCTCACAGCTCTCTGGTGACTCGAGACACATAATATCTATCAGCAGGGAGATTATTAGAAATCCTAACACCACCTTGCTTTTCTCGTGTCTACTGGTAAGAAAGGAGGGAAAAAAAAAAGAGAGGGGAAAAAAAAGAATGAGTATCTTCCAACTGCAGGAAAAACAATCAAATTATTTGGCATAGTGGTAAATGGAGGGTGGAAAGAGGAGATAATATTGAATATATTCCTCTGATCAGGAAAACTGTGCCTTTGTGATTCTATTTCACCAGCAATAGGCACAGGCCCCTTATTACTGAAGAGAAGCTGTTTCTGAAGGCTGGGTATTGTAATAACAAGAATAAATGAGGTCTCACAGTGGCCTCAAAAAGACCCCCCAAGCACTTCAAGAATGACACAAAAATGAATTGGTACTTCCCCAGAGTAGTGTGATGAAACTTCAAATACAAATACATTTAAATCAGCAGAGAAAATATGAATTCTTCTGCACAGGCTTTGTGGGCACTGTATCTGATTATATGGCACTCATAATTAATATTCATTTTGATGATATATGAATAATGATAGGATAATAATTTTCATCAGCATCTGCAGCTGCTTGCCAAATTGGCAAAGAGTTGTGTAGGTTTATTTGCAAGTACACTCACTTTTTGCACACAAGATCTATTGTCACTAATCACTTCTCTACTTTTTCTTCAGCCAGCCCCAAATTTACTTCAGACACTGGATGGTGAGTTTTTGGGGACTGGGGATTCCCAAATTTATAGACAGCAAGAGGCTGAGCTCCACAAAGCTGCCATCAGTCTTGCTCCCAGCCCCTTCTGATGCCAGTCAGTCAACAGCACTCCTTGTTGGCATGACAGGCAGGGCAGGACTGGAGCCCTGCTCGGTGCCTGGGACAGCCAGGGAACACCAAATTACTACAAGGAAGTGTTGCTTCTATTTATGACATAATGAACAAGGTGCCCTGTGACCACAGGCACTAGAGAGGCCAGTACCTCACAGTCCTGTTTCTATGCCCTTATCTCTTTCCAGTGCAAATTTCCTGCAGGAACCTCC
This sequence comes from Oxyruncus cristatus, assembly GCA_013399855.1. Lineage (NCBI taxonomy): Eukaryota > Metazoa > Chordata > Aves > Passeriformes > Cotingidae > Oxyruncus > Oxyruncus cristatus. The sequence continues at coordinate 3,690,385 of VXAY01001630.1, read as the reverse complement.
TCACACAAGGGTCTCACATTACTCAGTCCTCCCACAAGAACCCAAATTCCTTTCCACTAGAACACAAAGGAATATTCCTGCCTCCTTTTCACAAGCCCTATCAATTTTAGAGTAGTAGAAGACAGCAGATATGAATTGGTTAATTGAACACTGTCGGGCAAAATGGACAAGGACTGTGCATTCCCTGCCTCTCAAAGATGCTGAAATGGCCTCTCTGTCCTCTTAGTCACCATTTCACAAATCTTGCCAAAAGTCAGTATCTGTGACAACACTGCACTGTTGTCAAATTTTACTGAAATTAGCTGGTGAGATGAAAAATTGCTAGAAGATGACAGCTATAAGAATGGGCAAACAGATTGACAGATGATGTCAACGTGAGCTCCTTTCCTTAGGGAACCAGCTTAATAATAAGCATCAATATGACAAGAGGGTATTTGATATTCATATCCCTGATCTGGCCTTTCATTGCATATCATTTCCCCTACCAAGAAAATGAGGAAGACAGAAGAAATACCTTAACATTCTCCTCTGTTATGTACTTCTCAGCTTTGTCCACAGCATTCTGGCGGATCCGGTGAAGAAATGCCTGCAGAGATAAAAAAAGATTATGTTTAAATGGCTTGATACAGTTTGATTTCACTACTTTACATCCTCTAGATTCCCATCAACACAGTGTGGCTGATTACCTTTAAGACCTAAAGAATGTAAACATTTACCAACTCCCCAGCACAGATGGGAGGGCTGCATACAGGCACCACCGAAGACATTTCCTACAATGCTGTTGGGCTCTGCCTGGCAGTAAATGTCTTCCCTTTGTTGAAACTTTTAGACTTAATTATCTGTTACTACCAGCAGACTGCAGCAGGGTCCATTTGCTCTTTCTTTGAAGGTTCCCCTGTCTCTGGGATGCAGCTGTGCTCACGAACAGCGAGACGTGTGTCAGCAAAGGACTGCGAAGAACAACAAAGGGACATTCACACTGCTGGAGTTGAGGCACATCAGAGCCCTGAGCTGGGGCTACAGATGAGTTCAACAGCCTCAGTATGTGGAGTAGGGAAATGGAAATCACCAGACAATGCCTGGGATACATTATCCTGTTCACTCTATTTCATTTGGTTAAACACAGACAAAACAATGCTGGAACTTTTCACTTAGGTCAGGCTTCCCCTTCCCTCAGCTCTACACGACTTTAACAGCCAAGTCAATAAAAAGCTCTAGGCCAGATACAAATGGACAGTGATCCCACTACCAGCCTGTAAAGCATAACTCTGGCTATTGGAAGTTGGGACCTACTTGCATTTGCACGGAACATACCCATAACATATTTGATTCGGCGAGAAGGGTTTAGCAAAGAACACTGCAAGGATTTCTACCTCAAGGCTCCACTGGTTTAGCCACCATTGGCTAAAGGGCACTTCTGAACTGACAGCAAAGAATTTTCTTTTCCACAGGCATCAGCAGAGATGCAAATACCTGCAGGTGAGACTGAAGGGAAGCTGGCGAGGACAGAATCTGCTGCAATAAACTACATGACCTGTGCACAGAAGGGCTCAGGGTTTTCCTCTCTGTTCTTGTCAGTGGTTTCTAACTTGCCTCCCACACAAAGCAGTGAGCCCTGGGGAGTGCTGTGAGCAAGGATGAAAGGAACTTTTCTTTCCCACCTGACACAACGAGGGGAAGCGGGTCATATCTTTGTATTTATGGCACAAAGCAGCTTTGTTACAGCTTGATAACAAAAGGCTTTTAAAAGTTGAACTATTCCTGAGCAATGTCCATGTCAGCTGGTGCATACTCAGCTTTTGCTTTCTGCCTTTGGCCTGTTGGGATTGGCAGCAGCTTACAACCTGATAAGAAGCGATGTCACTGGACCAAACTTGGGAGCCTGTGGAATACCTTTGCCTGTGGTATTTTGTTTGGAAGACAGTGAACGTGTCCTTCTGCCTGACTTCCAGCACTAACAGGGGCACATCTCTGTTCCTGCTTAGCCATGGCTCTCTGTCACTCACGACCCATTCACGCTTTATAGGAGAGGCACCAATAAAAATAAGATTAATTAATGAGGCACAGAGACCCTACATTTGGGTTTGGTCCTGGATTTTCAAAATGCTTTTGAATAAATTTCAAGGACTATAACCATGTTGCTCCTCTTGTACTGCTAAACAGGAAGGAGATCTTGTGTAGATTCCAGCTAGAAACGGAGAGCTTGGAGGAGGCTGTGTGGAGTCAGAAGTCTGAAAAACAGATTCCTGCATTAAAGGGACAGAACACAGGTGCCAGTGGCAAAAGAGGTATTTTGTAAGAACCAGCCAGTCCACCTTGCCAACAATGGGGCCAGGAACTGTAGTGCCCAGCACAACCCAGGCAGGGAACTGGCTGAGGTGAAGTGTTTGCTGGTGACTAATGACAGGAGGGTTGGCAGCAGGAGCTGCTGCCCTCCCACTTCAGTGTGGGGGGAGACAGCAGAGCATTAATAATCAGGCATCTGAGTTATACAAGGTAGCACAACACACCAAAGTCACTCATTCTCAAAACATAAGCCAGGCCTTGCTTTAATCACATCTCTGTTTGTAGACAACAAATCCAATTGGAATGATCAATTAATCTACACAAATAGCAACTCCACTGGTGACTAATAGTTACCTGTACATCAGTCCCAGTATGGTGGATCTAAAAATAGACAGCTGTACACAGAAGTGCAAATCACATTAGCTGTTACAGGCAAGTCAATAAAAAAGTGGAGACTGTGTTAATCTGAAAAACAGTTTTTCTGTGACGCTTGTCTGAAAAGATCACTCAATGTGAACAGGAGAACTAGAGGAAAAGGGAGAGAAAAAATTAAAAAAAAGAGAGAAAGGCATAGAAAAGCAGAGACAGAGGAAAAAGGATAAAAGGTATGAGAGGGATACAGGCAGTCAACTTTGTAGATAGTCCATCAAATCTCCTACAGCCTCTGATTTGCCTGGATGGACACGAACAGCAGTCTCTCCAGTAATAATAAAATAAGACAGCTACAAGACATTTTGGTCCTACAAATTGAGTAATCTACTTTCCAAAATGCAAATCCTCATCAATTATCAAAACTCAGCAGATGCAGAACTATTTGTTTCCCAATTTTCAATACCTCCTCAGGTGCAAGAAGAATCTTTTGCAACACAGTCATTCAAACAAAAAGTACGATAAACACAAGCTATTAAACAGCAGGCTCATGGAGCTAATGCTACATGCCCTGTTCACATGGCAACACCACTTTCTTTCCAAACAATTTCCTGCTTGGAAAAAGCAGCCCCTTTCCCAGAGATGGTATTCTGACATTCAGGTCAGTGTTTCCCAAACTTCTCAAGTGATTTTTTTTTTTAGGCTACTTGTTTTATTAGGGTCTAAGCTCATCCGTACCAGCACCATCTCTCTCATCACCTGTGACACAGACCCAGGACCCATTACACAAGTAGCACGCAGCTCTTTTTGGGAAGGGAGTGCTACGATCTTTTATTAGACCCACTGATTTAGCTGGAAAATCAGAGAGTTATTTGGACCGGTATATGACAACAGTGATGCCAAAAGAGAGAAGGTGGTCGTGGTGAGTATTAGAAAACTTGCTGTACCTGTATCTTATTTAAATTCCAAAACACTGTTACTAAAGAGGACATATTGTTATTAAAGAGTAAAGGGGTAAAGGCTCTTCCGGCCACCCAAAAGGTTACTGAGGAAAATGCTCTTTCTGGCTGCTCCAACCTACATTTATGATTTCAAGGGATCTAGTCTTTGACATTGTCCCGAGGAACTTTCAGTCCATCAGTACAACCCTCTTCATCTGCAACACTTTCGATCTCTGCAAAAATGAACTCCCGAGCCTCCGGGGATGTGTGGAAGCAGAGAGGTCAGCTTTCTTGGGGGATCTTGAAAGACATCCCTAGGACTTGGGGACTCTGCAAGTCATTCCTAGGACACTGCAGGATGATCACAATCACCCCTGCATCGCAATCAAGAGCAGAGCTCCCTACTGGGATGTGCTGGTGGTCTCCTCCTCTTCCAAACTAGCTGGGATTACTGAAACAACCACCAACTGCAGATCACCAAGACACTGTTGGAGTGCTGAAACAGGCAACCAAGTAGGCTCTGCTTCCTTCTATCTGCCTGCTAGAGGCTGCTCAGGACTATAAGGCTACAGATTTCACAAGAGGCTAAGAGGTTGGCAGAAAACATGCTCCGCTGTGCCCACACTGGGCCAGGTCTCTGAGCACCCCGAGCTGTTTGCTTGCGCAGCACAGGAGGGGAGAAGGACTGGCAGAGCCCATGGGTCCAGAACAAAACCAGGTCATGGCACAATGGAGGGAAAAACCAGGAAACCAGGCTGAGAAATTTTCATTCTCCTGATAAAGGTTGTAAAGGTCCCGTCTTCCATGTTAATGTGCTCAGCGTTAGGAAAACAGTCCACTGAGGATTTGTTTTTGTTTAAAATTCTGCTGCTGCATCAACATAACATTTATTTGTGCACTGTGACTTGCTGCCCTAAAGGTCTGCTACTTCCAAACTCAGCAGGCCACGGCTGATGCTCCTCATGTCATGCATAAACACAGTTTATAGTTTGTTTTACAGTACAAATGCCTTGCAGGATTCAAGTAAATCTATGACAAATCAGAATGAGCAGAGTGAAATGCTTCCTTTCAGCACCACATCATGTTGACTAAGTTTCTTCCAATAAATACTAAAAGAAATTACAAGTCTAGAAAGGAATTTAGGTATTAAAGTTCACTTCAGTAAATAATTACTTTTTTAATGGCCCCTTTTGCATGAAGGTGTTTTGTTCTTCCATTCATGATCCTCACAGTCCACTGTTGCAATGAAACCCCATTGATCTGAGCACCTTTGCAGCACCTCTGAACCACAAAAGCACAGAGCACAATTTAAGGCAAGAATCTGCTAATTGTGAGTTTGTTCTCACACAAAATAAGACTGAAGATACCGGGTTTTCTCTCAAATGGGCCTTGCTGAACTCACCTTGTAGCCCTAACTTCATTAGGGAAAATTAGCTGTTTCCCATCTTGTGTTCAGCATAGGCAACACACGCAAAATACGAGGCCGTGAGTTTGCTCATGACCCTTCTCAAAATTCATGTCTACGGCAGATACTTCCTCAAACGCTCAGAAATAGCAAGAGATTTCTTACTAAACAGCAGGGCAGGCAAAGCGTGCCTGCCCCTGAGGGAAACGAAAGGGAGAACAGAAACAGGCAGCGATGAGGCAACCGGTCCCCGTGTCCAGGGGGAGCAATAACTGACAGCACAATCCTGTGAAACCCATTTTCTCAACAGGTGAGTGGAATGTCACGTTGCTCTTAGGAGACAACGAGGTAACTCTGTTATACTTGTCAGTGACGGGGACTGATTCAGAACAAGGACCCAGGGATCTAGATCAGCCTAGTATTTTATTGTTAAAATAAATAAACCGCTTTACACTCGTGCAATCAATTGTATAAAGCTTCTTGCAAGTTATCTTGTTTACAAGAAAATGTGCTCACAGTGAAAAATCAAGAGGTGATGTGGACAACGAATTTCAACACTTGACCACCACGAGCACCTTCACCTTGAAACTACAGCACAGGGGCCATGCATCCGTCCCTGCCGAGACAGAGTGAAAACATACGAACAAGAAGCTGCAAATGTAATTTTAGTTTCTCTTTTTTTCATCACTTGAATTAGTGTTGCCACTAAATGTGGCTGTTAAAGATAATATGTGCCTCTACACCAAAAAGCCCCATTGTCTTTAGCAAAGCAGCTTGAAGGTCCTGGGGGAACATGGCTCTACTGAAGGATTCTGACCATTTAAAATGAATCTTTGCCAGAGTTCATTTTTTAAGAGCAGGTGTATCCTTGTTCATGTTACTCAATTGTTAGCTTTGAACCTTGTCATCCTGATACTCCTTTTCTTTCTATCAGACATGCAGTTTATAAGCTAAAGCTCTACACAAACAGCAGGAAGCAAATACCCCGCATCCCATCGCACATGTGAACTGCAGTCCTCACCTGCACTGAAGTCTGAAAGACAATGCAATAAATAATCTCCAAATAGCATAACAATGACTGCACATTGTTATGAGAAAAACACAACCGTGGTTTTTTGCCCCCCTTCATAACAACAAAGTGTGCATTGGTACAGAAAACTAAGTCTTCCAGCATTTCAGCTGTAACTACTTGACTGCAGGGCTTTCACAGCTCTGGGGACCGAGACACCTCAGCTGAGGGTGAACCTGCTTCAATTACTGGTTGCTACATTAATATCTCCATAAAAACTCATTTTAAATTACTATTGTCTGGAGAAGGAAGGAAGAACTTAAGCATCAGATGAGTGCATTATACTGAAACTCCTGCACAGAGGATTTCACCTATGAAGAATATTTTCTCTAAATTCTCTTAAAACAATAAAGAGCCACAGCTGTGAGAGAGCAACTCTGCAAAAAGTAGCTGAGATCTACCGGCAAATTAATTCATCAGCAAACAGCTGAACAGGGACTTGCCTGACAGGCAGAGGTGTTTAGTAAGAGGAAATAGCACCAGAAATATCTTTTATTGCCCTAATTTCAGGCTTCCTGTGTATCAGATTGGCTTTAAAGCCTCAAAGCTTATTGGTACATATTTATTTTTTTGATCTATCCCCTGATGAGGAACTAAGCTATTAGCTAACCAAGATGATTTAAAAAAAAAAAAAAAAGCCATGCACATCATGGAATATCAAACACGTCCTCTGCAAACAGCTCAGGCAGTCTGAGCAGTAGAAGCTGCACCAGTGCTACTGCCAAGCAGAAGCTCAAACAGACTCTACTGTACGGTTTTTAGAATGACTCTTCTTTTACAGAGGTTACAGACATGAAGTGAGGTGAACTACTTACACCAATCATCTGTGCTCCACAACACTCACTGCACTATTTCTGAAAACAACCACGAAGACCTTTGTCTTCACAACTACGACTCCCATATCCCTGAGGACAATGTCTTTCTTGCTCATGTGCTCCAAGTCCACCCCCACCTCCCCACTTCCTTCTTTGAAGGAATTGTTTGGCTTTTCTCATTCGAGTGTTGTCATTTAGAATAACAACCATTTCACACACAACAAAAACATGGGTGTTATAGCAGCACCACCTCTTCCCACAGCAGACTACATGACCATTTGCATAAAAAGCAGATTTCATCTCAGGTGAAACTGTGAAGGTCCTCAGAAAAGAAATGCAGCTTCAGTTGCAAAATCCAGATGTATCACAGAGGAGAGATCCTTTGACCTGAAGCATACTTTCAATGGTATTTTTTATAATTGTATAGATACATAAGCAATAAATACATATATATGTATTACAAAACCTCCACTGATACTGACAATTTAATGAACATTAACTAAATATGGATCATGGCTATTTGAAACTGCTTCCCCACTTCTTAGTCTGACACATGGGGAATGCTGATGCATAGTAAATGAAATATAGGAAAGCATTTAGAAACTCAGCTATTTAAAATTATGTAAGTGTATGTATGAATAAGACACTTGAATAAGTAAAAGTAAACTGGATCATATCTTTAAATACTAGGTAAGAGAAACAGCCACTGCTCACGTAAGCTACGTGCCTGAGATACTTCCAAAAGCCCTACTGATTTGTCCTTAGCCAGTCCCGAATTTTAAGGTTCATTGGAGTTACGATCGCACTTGGCTGATGTGTCTTACATTTATCTTGCCACTGTTACACTGCCTATAACATCAAAGTTATGAACATGAGCCAGCAGTGTGCCCAGGGGGCCAAGAAGGCCAATGGCATCCTGGCCTGGATCAGGAACAGTGTGGCAGCAGGAACAGGGAGGTGATTCTGCCCCTGTACTCAGCACTGGTGAGGCCACCCCTGGAGTGCTGTGTCCAGTTCTGGGCCCCTCAGTTCAGGAAGGACATGGAGGGGCTGGAGCAGGGCCAGAGAAGAGCAACCAGGCTGGGGAAGGGACTTGAGTACAAGTCCTATGAGGAGAGGCTGAGGGAGCTGGGGTTGTTTAGCCTGGAGAAGAGAAGGCTCAGGGGAGACCTCATTGCTCTCTACAACTCCCTGACAGGAGGTTGTAGCCAGGTGGGGGTTGGTCTCTTCTCCCAGGAACCAGCAGTAGGACAAGAGGGCTCGGCCTTAAGCTGTGCCAGGGGAGGTTTAGGTTGGATATTAGAAAGAAATTCTTTCCAGAGAGGGTAATCAGCCATTGGAATGGGCTGCCCAGGGAAGTGGTGGATTCTCTGTCCCTGGAGGTGTTTAAGATGAGGCTGGACGTGGCACTGAGTGCCATAGTCTGGTAACCGCGGTGGGGTTGGATCAAGGGTTGGACTTGATGATCTCAGAGGTCCTTTCCAACCCGTCTGATTCTGTGATTCATATGAAGCAGTCACAAAATACTGGCATTGCACAGCAGGGGGATTTTCAGTGATGCTCGAGGGAGTCAAGACATTCCAGTAGCTTTTTGCTCACTTTGACTCTCTTGGTCCAGCACTAAACGGTTTCTGTCAACAAATCCCTGTGCCTTCGATGAGGATTCACTCATCTACTCACACCCCTGAAAGCCTTCCCTGCGTTAGTGACCCAGGTTACCACTGCAACAGAGCACCGGGCAGGCAACTGCAGAGGATGAGTCGCTGCACTTCAGGGGGATGTTTAAGAGGAGAGGCTGAATTACCATCCAGAAAGGCCCTCCTCTTTCCATCCACAGCCAGCCTGGGTGACAAGTTTAGCTCAGGTCACCCTCCTTGCCTGTACCACTTTCACGGCATCTGCAAATACAAATTCCAGGGCAGGAAGTGTTACTGAATGGTGTCTAGAAGTGACCCAGGACTGTCTCTCAGTCACTCAAGGATGCTTATGGACATGGGGGTTGCAAGTTGACACAGGCAAAATTCACATGCACAGGTGTTCTCAGCACAGTGGTGGTCTGGGACTATCCCAAGTGAACTGATCTAGCAGCACTTCCCAGAAAAAGTCACTTACAAAGAAAGCTCCAAAAAGATCCCGGACCGTATCTGCATTTCCAGTGCACTGCTGTTTACACTGAAATTCTCCAAGAACAAAGGTCAAACCAAATTCATTCATGCATTGACTGATGGAGGAAGGTGTAACCAAAGGGAAGTGAGAGTGAAATATGTTGCAGTGTTCCTCACTCCAAAGAGAGATCCCTTTCTTAAAGAGGGGTTGTTCTCATTTGAATTACAAAAAACCTTTTGTGAAGTGAAAGACAGGCTGGTGCTGCAGAGGGGCCATTGTCTCTTCTCTACCATTGCCCTGACCTCTGCCAGCCCCTCCTCCCCTCGGACACTAATATTTGCATCCTCAGGCAGGTCAGAAGATCCCAATTCATTTCAGGGCCCCAAAAGCTACATTTTTCACCTTTGGTTTCTTTGGAATCCTTGAGGGTTCATTGCTAATAATTTCTTCATATGTCCCATACCCTGCCTCTTGTGACTCCTCTTCATCCTCTCCCTCCTCTACATCACTTCGAATATTCTCATTATTGTAGGCTTAGAAAAAAAACCCTCCTCTTCTTTGCTTAAGCAGCCCTTCTGTGAGCATCTACCCCATAAGATTCCAGCCCATTCTAGTATCAACAGAAAATGTATTTGTTTGGATTTTCAAAGGAGCTTAAGACAGTTATGTGCCTAATTCTCCCTTTTACTGGCCTCTTCATGTCTTTCTCCCCGTACTACAATCATGAGATGATTTTCATCATCTTACTGCACTGTGGCACTCTTCAAAATGCTTTCAGGACACAGTTTGTTTGAATAGTGTGGTTCACTTCATTCCTCTGTTATGAAGCGGAATAAATCCTGACAAGGCTGTGTCTGCTTAGCCTTTACGGTACTTTAACAAGAGTTGGCTTTAGGAGCAAGGGCCCAGTAAAAAACATACAAATACTTTAGGATTTGACCCATATTTCTTATTCACTGTGTTCACAAGGGAGAGATGCCTGCAGATTGCAAACAGTTCTAGATTAGTGACGGATCCAACTATTAAGATCCTATCAAGCACCAGGGAATATTTAATCCCGTTTCAGGCTCTTCACAGCTACTCATTTTTCAAGAGCGATGTAGAAACATCAAAGTGACAAGAAACATCAAGTGGTCTCCAAAAAAAAGGAAAATCAAGATGACTAATGTAATTGCAGCAAGAATTATAAATTTCTTCAATTAATACATCAAGATTACAAAGCTAAAGAACTTTCCTATCAAAAAGATTATTCTGTTCCTTTTCTACTCTCTCTCCAGTCATCGTGTTTAATACTTTAAACATTAAACAGAAAAGACAGAGAAAAACTTCAAATCTAGTACCATTAAAGCCCACAGAATATTTTTCATTAGTTGCAACGCAGTCTAGGACTTCACCAGTGCTACTTCTACAGTAGGAAAGAATAAGAATCACAGAGAGTAAAGAAAAGCTTAAAAGATGTTGAATCTTGCCTTGCATACTCAGTTCACGGATACGTGTAATGAGCTGAACACTTCAGAGCCCCAAAGCTAACAATTTTACTTTAAGTGAATTGTCAGGCAAACAGAACTGCCCAGATGTGCAGGGGTGTAAATCCACACAACTTCACTGATGGGAGCAGACCCACCTGACAACCTGGCTCTAAGCTGCAAACTGAGTTTACAGGATGATCTGGAACAATACCGACTTTCAAGCTTAGCCTGAATCTCTGAGCAAGCTGAAGCAGCCCAGTTCAGCTGGCTGCCATCAGGTTCACTGACACTTGCTCTAAATTACAGGTGAATCTACACTGGGCCCAAGTACCACGATCTCGGGTGACCCATAAACTTGATCTACACTGCAAACATGTAACAAAATCCCAGGATCTCATTTCCCTAGGAACACTTTATCTATGCCCTGCTGATACGTACTTAGGGTCTCATAAGCCGGTTCAGCATCAGACTTTGGACCTAAATATTGAGACTGCTTCCCCAGGTGTCTTCTCCAGGGGATGTCTGCCTGGCCTCAACTCCCATGGATCCAAGGGACTAACAAGCTGAGCCAACAGCATTCCATGTGCCAGCATACACATGCTGGGTGTCTATCAGGTTAGGGACCAAATCGAAAGCACATATAAAGTATTATTTGCGTTTGATTCTTAAGTTTAAAAGGACCCAGGAGTACAAAATGACTCAACAGAGTTGTACCTTCTTAACTGATAAAAATCAGAGCTACAAAAGAACCAATCAAAATGTCAAAACCACACATTTCACCTTAGAGAGGGCCTAGAAGTATTTGAATCAGATCTATTTATGCACTCACAGGATTCCTATTAATTAGTGTTCATAACTGAGGTAATACAGGGAGCACTGAAATCCATAGGTGCCTTATCCAGAAAACTAGCCTTGGAATTGGCAGGAACTACTAGAAACGTCAGTGAATCTCACGATTTTAAGCATATTGGCCACTAGATTTTGAGCAAGTAGTAATAACTGCACCTGGGAATCTCCACGCAGGTATACCAGATACATGTGCAGTGATGGATCAAGGGACTTGAATTCCAAACTCATTTCTAATTTAGAAGACTCTCCTGGTACCTGCCTCTGCAGCAGCCACAGCCAGCTCCCCTCAGGCCCCTCACACGCAGCAGTGTCTGCATGGCTGGGGCTGCACATTGCTACAGAACCTCCTTCATCACCAGCAACTGGGGCAACACAAAGCCCTGGCATTCCTGCTCTTTGGAGCCTGACATTTCCTGCTGGGAGGAATCTGCTCGAGTGCCTGCGGTCTGACAATGGGGAAGGCAGCTCTCCACGAAGGCACCGCCAACTCCACCCAAGGCCGGGACGCTTCGGGCTTCCCACCACTCAGTGGATCCCAGAAGGGGAAGAAACTCTGACTTCCCTGAGCCTCTTCTTTTAAGGGCAGGATGGGCTGATGTTTATGGAATGGGGTCTCTCCCCATCCCACCAGAGCACACCCGGTAACCTGTGGCTCATGCAGTCTGAGCTGCTCTTACAAAGCCAACAGCACATCAGGCTCTCCTGGCTATGAATTCTCACACCTCATAAAGCCAGCAGTGAGGGCAAGTCTATTTGTGAGCTAAAGGATTAACCTTGTACAGGTAAAATGGAAAGGAAATGAATCTCAAGAAGGACAATGACCTGAATTTTCATCTTCCCCACACAAAGGCCACAAGGCAATGTGACACATCCCACCCCCACCCACCAAACTCAAAGTTTAGTCCCCAAATTATTCTCTTTATACAAACTGCTGGATAGGTCACACCATATGTCTTCTCAGAAAAGAAAGTAGCTGTTTACAGAGATATCCCTTTCTATATTTTGACTAATAGTAAATATTTGTCTGTATTGCAATTTCATAATTCACCAAAGAATAATGCTGTAAACAAGAATGAAAGGTCCTCGGTCTCTGATCAGACCACCAACTTCTCTGTAAGCACAGGGAATAGGTTTGCAAAAAGTTTACTGGGTTTTTAACCCAGCACTTAATGCATCTTTTCTATCCAAGCACTCAGGCTTTTTCGGTCAACGTTAATTCAAAAGAAACCCAGGAAATTTTGTCTGGTTTCAGCTACACCATGGATTCCAACATTTTACTAACCTAACTAGTCAAAAAAAGCTGCCAACTTACAGTTGGGTCTGGGTGGTTGTTTTGAAGGCATCAACGCATTTATACTTCCTCCCACAGGAAAGAAAGGAACGCAGCTTCTGAGCTGCCGCTTTGCATGTGCTTTACCTCAGCCGCTGAGCGCGCCTGCACGCACAGACACGCGGGCTGCACACACAGCTGCACATTGCAAAGTCTGCCTGGACGGATTTGCAATTATTTACACACAAAAAAAAGGGGGGGGGGGAGAAAGAGCATCTTTCACATGTCGGTTTAAAAGAGGAATTAGACAAATCAACGTCACAAGCGCATTTTCATCACTACCCCTGAGCAGGAACAAACCCTTTGGCTGATGAAGAGCTGCTTGCTGAAGGTACAGCAGCTGATCTGAGCTGGTTTTCCTAACCAAGCCCAATCTAACAACATCTGCACCATTTTAAAGTGTGCATCACCTGAGTGTAGCTGCTCATAGGGATGGCACACAGTTTTCCAGCCAACTTTCCTACACTGGAATACGATAGTAAGCACAGACCATATGGGACAAACAAACAGGGGAAAATGCTCAAATAATTATGAAATATAATGCCCAAAATCTAGCAAAAACAAAAATTTCCCTGAAGGCAGACAATATCATTTATGGGCCTTGGGGTTTTCTTTAATTCTCTTTTCCAAACAGCACTAGAGCCCTAAACCCCACTGCAGAGTGGTGTGGGGCCAACCTCTGGCCACCACGACCTCAGAAACATCCTCAGAAGGCTTATTCATGTCAGGGGTCCTGCCCAGTTTTACACACCAAGAGTATTTGGGCTATTCAAAAATGCGGTTTGGGGTGCCCAGCCAGACCTAAACTCTTCACTGCACCCAACAGTCAATGGTAACCTGCCACATTCCCTCTTGGACAAGTGGAAAATTACGCCATTTTATCAGGTCAAAGAGCTAGACAAGTAAAGTCTAAAAATACCGCCTGTCCCACTGCCCCAAGCCAGACCAGAGCAGGGGTTCATAGGTCCCCTTCACATACATTTGGTTTATTGTGACAGATGGAAGAAAAGCTCCCTCTCACTGGGGCATTCCTTCTCTGCACACACGTTCTTGCAGAACACAATCGTATCACACACAGTCTTAAACCCCAGCTTCCTGTGAATCAGAGCAAAGAATTAGACCATTATATTTTAAACATAAAGGGGAAGCTGAGCAGAGTGGAGCTTGCTGCAGCCCCTGAGCTGACGGGCTCCAGCAGGCTGGCTGCCCTCTGCAGCCTTCCCAGGGCCTCCAGCTCGCCCGGAGCGTTGGCAAGGACATGGGGGTCCTGCCCGCGAACATGTGGGGATGGACAGAGCTCTGTAACTCCAGGTTGCATGAAAAGGTCAGCTCTGCTTGGAGCTACTCTGAACTGATGGGTCAGGTGTTCTGGGCTCTGTTAGGAGGGTGGCGTTGAAAGCGAGCTAGCAGTTGTGTTTCTAATCTACGCACATTCTAGGGCAAAGCTAAAAACACGGCTTTCTTTACTGAGGTGCAAATAGATGGGAAATCTAAAGAGGAGTTACTAAAATTTTCATTTTCCTTGAAGGGGCTTTGTGATCAAAACAGTTTGCTCAAAGTATTACAATGTTTTTAAATTAAAAACAGATGACACTTGCGCTGAAGTCAACTGAATTATGTTGCTGCGAGAGGTGAAGGACATCTCACCAAACCGATTCCTGTTTCTGCAACCTGCCCTTTTCTCAGTACAGCCACAGCTTTCTCCCCTGGATTGCAACAACAATTATTAAAGCAGCTTGGGGACCTCTCACCAGGACAGTCATCTGGAAATTGGAACAACTGTTCTTAATACAGGTACCTCCTATGTGCAGACCTGCAGCCAGCATCAGGTATGACTTTTCCCAGCACTCTGCTAAAAAAAGGACAACCACCACACTGCCTACATGCCAGTGCACTGGCTGGTGCATTTAGCAGGCCGTTCATTCGGGCTGCCATCTCCTCTTCCCCAGTATTTCCCCCTCAGCTGCCTTTTCATTAGAGGCTGAATAGTAGCACCTACTGTCTAGCAAGGAGATTCCCACAAGGAGTTCCGTTTGGAGCCAATACTCCTGCCAGTGCAGCAGCTCCCTAGCCAAGCCCATCACTAGTCACTTCAGACACCGCTGGCACTCCTTCCCTGAGGACCCATCTCTCCTAGTCCATAGAACAAACCTCTAAATATGCTGCCAAAGCCCAGGTCCATGCTGGGCCAAAGCAAATAGCTTGTTTCACACCTCATCCACCACATTGACACGCTGGATTGCATTTGGCCTCTGCAAGAGTCCCAACCACATCTGTGAACTCAGCTGATTGCCAGTTACTGAGTGCTCACACATAGCAGGGGTTTTATTTGTAGTCAAATATTTAGAGTGGAAAAACACCCCAGATTTTAATAAAAGAAATACTCTCAGATTGCCAGTGACTTGTGGTGCATCTGTTCAGATGCTCAGAATTCCCTACATAAATAAAGCTGGAATTCAAGTTCTGCCAATTAAATGAACGTATGTTTTAACTCAGTTTTGTATTAAAACAGTAACCAATTTTACTTATACAAAATAAAGTATGAAGTCCTGGATTCTAAGTGGTCTCTAGTTGTGGATGTCTTTTCACACAGTTACTCTGCCTAAATAGCTGACTGTTCAGAGAAAAAAAAACACACCCAGTTTGCACACATAAGCACAACTGCATAAGCCAACTTAAAGACAAAACATAAAACTGCTTTTAGACATCAAAGTTTTAAGTGTTAGCCATTCCCACAGAATGCAATAGACCTAGAAGTTTTTCAGGAATAAATGTTTATAAAACTTACTCTGAAAGCTTATAGAGGCAGCTATCTTCTCTAGTGAAATCTTTCAGTCTTCTTTGTATAGTGAAGATCCCAACAAAACAATTTTGGATGTTCTATCAACTGTCATGTCAATACAGGGCCCTTTAGCAAAACCTTTTTTATTTGAGTCATGTACAAAATTAATGTGTTTAGATGCACTACGGATGGTGGACAAAGCAAAAACAAGAGGAAAACTGGAACTGCAACTCTTCCTTCCCTCTTAACAGCCCAAGCAGAGTGGGCTGCTCTCCATACTCCGGGAATCACTAATTTGAACCAGGAAGAGCCCACCTCGTGTTTCAATCCATTGACACTGAAAGCTGTCCCGTGCTTTTCTCCAGCCTAGGTACTAAGGAAGCAATAGGAGACAGAAATCAGGATGTGATTCCACAGCCAATTACAGCAACCAAAGCCACAAGAGTGCAGCTATTTCCTTACAGCAACCTGAGCTTCCTGCCCTGCCCCACCTGAGCATTACTGCTAATACCTGGAACAGTCAGACACAAACCACAGCTGTTTAAGCTCCTGCACCCACAGCTCTCTTTGTACTTTCTAAACCTCACCCCAGAGAGCTCAACCTCCCACTAGAACATACTAAACTACTCAAGTTATGCTGGGGGAACAGTGAGGATGGGGCTGCAAGGCTCAGTCTAAACTGGAGTTTAGATTTACATCCTCTCTTTGAAGCCCAGTATGGCGCAGCAGAGGGGACAGTTGACCATTCTGCATCCATCAGCGACAAGTAGGGGAGAACTGGTTCCACTAATGTAATGTTGTGTCTGCCTTCGGACTATAAAGTAAATCACAGAGGCTCAAGGGTCTCACTGTCACATCCTGTGGCTAACACCCTGCTGGTGTGTCCTTCAGCAGGAGTGTTAACTGAGTGGCAAATACATGGATGTCTTGATATTCAGTGGAGGGAATGCACAGGCTTTTTCTTGGTCATTTTCAAAAGCAAAAACATGTGACTTCAGTGTCAAGCCTTTTCCATCTATCCCCTTGGGTACAGAGAGCTGCTTTCATTTCAACATGTTGTGGTTTTTTTTTTTCCTTTTAAAATGGCAGTCTGTTTGTCCTTAAACCAAAAGCAGTAACACACAGTTCAGCAGTGACGAAGCTACAAATAAAACACATTATCGGCCTCTCGGCAATTTGAAGACCTTCCTTGTACTAAATAAACTTCCCATTTTACTTCATACAGCGCCACCCATTTTATTTTGCCTGCTGTTTCCCCCCCCCCCCCCAAGAGCACACTAGGCTTCTCAACTTCGAGATGTGTCTCACTTTGATTCTGTTAAGCTGGAGCATAAAGCTGTGGACAAAGAGGCAACGACTCCTTTGGACGCTTACTGCTTTCCACATTTAAGCACATAAGCTTAGAAACATAACTCAGGTCTTGCCTACACTGAGGGATCGGTTTCAGTGGCAGCCAGACTGGAGCACCCTTCTTGCCTTACCCTAATGTATACAGGACACACTGCTGCAAGCCTCAGTGGGCACTGAAGCGGCTTCACCTGGTTTTGCTGGGAAGACAACACAGGCAGGGACTTGTGCCACTCTGCAAAGGTCTGCACTGCTGCAGCTCCGTGTCTGCTCCGCACTGGCTGTGAGCTGGGCAAAGCCACGGCCTCGAGGTGCCCAAAGGCACACCCTGTGCTGGATGTCTTGGGAGGAAAGCTTAGGAGCCTCCCTGCTAGTCTTCCAGATTGGAAGCAGAAGTGAAGCCAAACCAGAAATAACCAAAAAATCTCCCAGGCAATTAAGTGAACTTTGACAAACCAATACAAAGCTGCGACACCAACATCCCTGACGAGGCCAAAGCAGCCATGCCAAAGCACAGGGCCTTGCTCTTGCTGTCAGCCACGAGGGACTGAAACAGGCAATACAAACACCCATGCGAAACACCGAGAAACCACAGCAGGAAGTAATAAGCATAGGACGTCACGAAAAGTCTTGATATTTATTTTATTTATTCTTTAATTCTCCTCCAAAAAACTTAGAACCTCCTTTAGGGCAATGCTGTTCCAAAGAAGCCTCACAACTGGGAACACTTGAGCACTACAGCTGAGTGCCTGTGTATGATTTGATTCTGATGCTTGCTCTCTTTTTAGTTTTAATAGAAAATACGGTTTGCCACGCTATTAGTGCCTCTAGGTTTGAGTGGAACCTGTAAGCATTGCATTTCCTTTATAGATTATATATATATATACACACACACACTGGCAAGGTAGTTGGAATTTTTTTTTTGCTTTTGACTTTTTTTTCTCCTGTAGTAGGACATTCCTTGGGGCCATGCAAGATACCTCAATGGGAAAGGGCTGCTCCCTGCTTTAAGACCTTTACAGTGAGTCCTGGTTGTCTCCGGGGAGCAATCAAAACATTTGTTGGCTTCACTTACTGCTCTAGAAAGCAACAGAAGGCAAGATGAGATTGCCCATGAGTCTATATGCTACTTCTTGTTTTATTACTTCTAGCAACTGGAGCAGAAAACAGTAAAAGCCAAGCATTTTATTACTGCTTGCTAGGTACAGAACCTGCACAGGGCCTCTTTATTTATTGAATACCTCTGTAAAGCTATTCATAACCACATGGTTTGACACAGTCCACGGGAATTACTCCCTGCTCACTGTATTGACTCTCAGTTGTTTGCTCTCCCATCCCTGGCACCATATAATAAAGGATCAATCTCTGATTCAAACCACATGCTGATTGAACGGGCATAATTCTGCAGAATTTACAAGTGTTGACCTCAGCCTTAAAGGTGACAGGTCCCTTCCCACTGATGGGATTTCTGGCTCATTATCACAGTGCTAATTTGCATCGCTTTGGTCACAAAGCTCCCGTCAATTACAGATGGAGAGGCAGGCTGGCACCTCATCTTCACCTCACCCCTCTGCCCTGGAGCTGCCAGCTATGCTTCTAATCACAGAACTGTCACAAACCAACTCCATCTTCAGGGCAGAATTCTTAAGAGAACAAACCACACATGCAGGGATGCCAGGAATCTTCTGAGATGTAACCCGTGGCCCTGGATCCAAGGTCCTCCTGTGCATTATAGTGCTGCTGGCACTTCATATAGGAGGCAACAACTGTTCAGAATCTAGATGATTAATTACATGCTTACAAAACCTCCCCATTATCCTAGCAGTGCCTTCGAAATCCATTGCTTTTCATTAAATGATATAACATTACTCCTACAACAAATAGCATTAAGCCTTAATACCCAAATGAAGTAGAGTAATTTCTAGGACATGCCTTTCTTCCATCATAGATGTCGATGTTTTTTATTTTCTAAGTATTTTATTTAATTTGTGATGTCTGAATGCTGAAGAAACAAAATAACCACAGGGCTACTTCAGGAAAATCAGTTTTGAGTACTATCTTTCCTAAAAAAGCTTAATAAATCACCTCTAATTTGCAAGGGAGGCATGGTGTAGTTCAAGCAAACTCTATGCAAAATTATAATATTTCAAATCCCTCTAAAACAAATAGAACATGGATCACATTAAAATAGGTAGAAACTAAGTCTTTTCAGGTAATTGCGACAAGAACTTTGATCAGAAACTGGGTAACAAATTTTAAAAAAAAAAATCTTAGTACAGCCGGTCATGGACAAAGACATGTTACAGATACTGAAACCCACTCAAAAAAGCTTCCTGATACCTATATATGCATTTCCCTGTTATCCAAAAGGGTCTGGTTAAAGGAGGTACAGCACAAGGGACAATTTCCTTCCCAGAATTCAAACTGCTTTCCTTCAGCCTTCTCCAGAAACAGGAGAAGGAACAATAGAGAATGTGGGTGAAGGAGGCAGGCAGACCTGTGAAGAAGCGAGGTGTGTGAACAGAAGGCCACCTTCTCCTTACAAGTTTTCACAAGCTGCCCTGGCATAACACAGCATTGGAGTGCTGAGCCTCAGGGCAGTGACTGCAGAGAACCCTTACTTAAAATTTAGAATCTGGCTAAACGCTGTCTCTGAAAGGATTCACTATTTTTGACCTAAGCCAGAATCAAATCTTTGACATGGTAAAATAAGTGAGCACTGCCCAATCTTGTACCTTGCCAAGATTTCTGTGCTCCAGTGTTTCTTTTCTCATTCTTTGATAAACCCAGCTATAACATCTTTGCTTTTCCAACTACGACAGGTAGATGTTTTGTTCCAGTTTAGTGAGAAGAAGAAAGCAAACCAATCTCTTCTGTGTCAGCAGGTGGCTGTCCTTCCAACAGGACAGTCTCTTCTCAGGCCTCCCAAGGACAGGGAACACAACCCTGGCTCTGTGGTGTCCGTTCATGGAGGTCTCTCTAAAGACAGCAGACATGCTTGACTGCTCTACACCTTGTGGTTCACATTACTCCAAGACATACTCTTAGGTTTCGGATCTGGCAGGCTCTGCTTCTTTTGGGCTTGGTGCCTCTGTATTAGGATCTCCAAATTCCATGCTAAGCACTCACCACCCACCTCTGCCTCAGACATCTAACGTGGGAACTCCCTGTTGGTAAGGTCCGACTTGCATGTCAGGCCACCAGTGCAACTTAACAGCTGGTTCAAAAGCAGTTTGATTTTATAGAAAGCAGAATACCTGTGGCTTTTACCGATGCTTAACTTTTTATATTAAAAAGTACACATCTTCAGCTCCTCTAACCCTGTCTACACTTCCCCTCTCTCCAGTATCCAAGGTTTTTGTTTGGGCAAAGAATTTCACAGGGAGTGTACAGGTTTTTTTCTCACTTGCTTCTCTCCTGTGAGTCCAGCTTATTCTTACTCTATGTTTCTTGTGTATTGTTTCTAGAGACTTCAGCTTCTTAAATCAACACGACCAGCCCAACAGAAGGGAATTACTTCATCCCTGCCTGAACACAGGGGATTGTTTAGAGCAAAATATTTTTGCGTTGATGAAAAGTCATTGTCTTTCAGGATTAATTTTTATTGTTCTCTAGTCACAATCTGTTCATCGTTGTTAAATTTAAACACAGAATGATAAACTAGCCATGCCTGAATTTAAATCCCACCAATAAAAAGTTGTCACTTATAACCTGAAGTAATCCATGTACAGCCCCCAGTAAATCACTTCAACTTCTCCCCTGGTATTTCTTCATTTGCAAAACAGAAACAGCATCATTTGTCTCCATCCTTGCTGTGAGAACATAAATAATGCACAGATCTAGACAAACCTATCCATCCTATCTCTCAGAGTAGCAAGGAGTAGTTCTTGAGGAAAAAATGTAAGAGAGCAGCAGGTCCACCTCCTTCTTACGCTGGGGACCCCAGAGCTGGACACAGTACTCCAGGTGGGGTCTTGGGAAGGCAGAACAGAAAACTCACATCCCAGCCATGGATAAAGCATCAAATTTTCATTATTTCCAGCTGCCCACAGAAAGCCTCATCAGCTTCCTCCTCCTGATCAGGTGGGCTATAGTGAACACCCACAACAGTGTCACCCGTATCAGCCCATCCCTTAATTCTCACCCATAAACTCTCAAGTCATTCATCTGTCCCTGGAAGGAGCTCAATACATTCCAGTCTCTATCTCACACAAGGAGCAGTTCCACCACCTCACCTCTGCCCTGTCCTTTCTGAAAAGCACATGGCCACCCCTGACAACATTCCAGTGTGAGCTGTCCCCCCACATCTCTGTCACTGCAATGAGATCATGGCCCTGCACAGAGATTTTCTCCTGTTTATTCCCAGGGCTGCCCGTTTGTGTCCAGGCACTTCAGAGGGGGGAAACAAACAACCGGGTTCCCTTGCAGGGGTGTAAGAGGATTCATCACACACCCTCAAGGTGGTTTGCCCTATGATTCTCATCTGAAGAGATAGCCAAGGACCATCTGGTTGGCATGGCTCGCTCTCAGGAGGAGGCAATGGCACGAGAATTGCCACCTTGGATCCCACTGTCCCGAGTCCTTCTGTTTGTTTATTGGTACACAAATCTGCACTGGTTTAACTAAATTAGTAAAAAACCCTTTACCAAGACAAAACTATGTTTCAGTGCTTGGGGTTCTGAAGAAGCAAAGGCTCTGCAAGGGCGGAGGTTTACCACAGCACTGACCTGACTCTGACAAATGCTGGACAAGTGGCAGGAAACAACAGTTACCCCTGAGGCCAGACTGAGCTGAAGAATCACTTGTACTTTACGTGAAAACGAAGAGGTATCAGATTGTTCAAATGTGGGCAAAGGACAGTATTTTGATCTTGCTGATTGAAAGGGATTTGGTTAAGCAGGTCCAAACCTCAGCGCAGATGCTGCGATTTCTGTGGAAGTATCTTCGATCAGGTTAGTTTGAACTTTTCCCAGTTGATCTAAGCTGAACTGCAAACAACCACTGCTAAAAGAGGTTTGCACATGAGTAGCAATGTGCTTTAAAATCACTTCTCAGGTTACAAGGCCGCAGCTGTTTGCGTAAACAAGGACTAAAGTGACAGCGTGCACCTAAGGAGAAAGAGTGGCAGTAAGGTCGGGAGGAAACAATTCAGGGAAGACATGAATACTTTCTCACACGGGGCTATACGAAAATAATAAAAGAAGTCAGAGCCCAGCTCTACCCACCCTTTCAATGCCTGCTTCAAGTCACAATGAGAGCACCAAAAAGCGTGAGCCTTTCTCAGGCTGACATTTACATAACATTGCCAGCAGTTCCTTTGAGTCAAGCTCCTGCTCACGGCCTGGTTTCATGGCTTGGTAACCCACCTGTGCGTGCTGATTGCAACGACCATGGCTCCTGAGGAGCTCCCATTCTAAAAAGCCCCATGAAGGTTCTATTTACAGGGTGAAATCTGGAAAGGCATTTTCTACAGGATATGTGATTTTCCTGCTCAGGTATCGAGTGTGACACTGATGTCACACAGCAACACAGGGCTGGGTTTCAGCCCTCGCTCTCTGGTATCAACTGACACTACCTACAAACCCTGGCAGAAAAAACAAAGCTGCTTTCTCTTTGTTCCAAAGTTCTTTTGTTATTCACTAAGGACCACATACTCAGATGGTTGAAAAAGGATGTTGGTCTACTCCTAAAGTCTAAAGATTCATGAAGTTATTAAGCTGTCTCTCCCAAATCTCCAGCATTCTCAGGATTTGGGGCATTGAACTAACAAAATGACAACAATCAGACATACTTGACTGGCATTGGACATTTACCTGGAACCTGAACATACCACAAGTAAGGTCTGGTAGCTCAGCAGCCCTCTCAAGCCAGAGGGACAATGACACGAGCAGACTGTAACTTCAGGACCCCTGAGAGCCTCCGAAGTTGTTGTCCCATTAAACTGCCCTCTTCAGTATCACCCACTAAGAGGAAATACGAGGAGCTGAAAGCCTCCCTCACAAAGAAAGATAGGCTCAGTTACCAAAGTGTCACATGGCAACATAAGCTGTCACTGACCCAGAAGCATCAATTTTACATTGCAGCCGCTACCCCGAGCCAGTCACCCAGGCTGAGGTAAGCCTCCCATGGCAAGCGATATTCCTTGCAGGACTTGTGCACCACAGACGTTCCCTGACAGCCCGTGTTTCTCTCTAATTCTGAAGTCTTATCAACAAAAATGCACTTCTAACTTTGCTACCCACGAAAGAAGCCACAGGAAATCTGACTACTAAACGCGAACGAAATTACCAGTGCTGGGAGTACTTAAAAGAAGAAGTGTGCATGATTTAAGTTTTGTTATAAATAAGATGAGCAACTGATCAGCACAGGTGTCTCTAGAAAAAAATCAAGTGTTATAAGTCATTCTGATAATCAATTCGAGACATGCAAAACGATCCAGGGATTTTTTAATCGTAACATAAATCAGACAACAGAATGTTGGTCAAACGCTCACAAATCTCTTAATTGTTGCAGTACAGTGAACGTAAAAGAACACTGAAATCAAGATAAAACGTTGCAGGCAACCAATACAAGAACACAGAATTGGAATGATTAAGGTCTGTGTGTTCCTAAGGAAACCAGTCACCTCTCACCCCCTCCCTTTCATTAACATCTCCCACAAAAATGTCAGCTCCGAGCTCTTCCCAAAGCATTTAGCACTTGAATGTTGGAAACATGCCTAGAAAGTTGAATTCAGTTCTGATGCGCGGGCTCTCCTTCCCTCGAGGCTTTGGATTTGCCTGTACATAAGGAATTTCAGTGCACTGGGAGGATATTGTGGCAAGAGGAGAGGACTGGGGACATTACACCCCCTCCTTCCACAGTGGGCAAGGAGCAAAGTCCCTTTGACCCACCGTGACAGGGCAATAGCGAGAGGCTTCAGGCTCTCCCTGAGCAGTTCCCTGTCCTGGACCCAATCCAAGGCTTCCCACATTCTGTTGTCCTAGTTACTACACAAAGACTACTATACATTATAGTTCTGTGCATCAGTTATCTGTAGCAATACCTCTGATTTTGCAAAACATAAATACTACCCTTTAAAAAGAAACCATGGCCTGAACAGATACAGAATCATGTTGCAAAAGCCTTCAGAGCTGCAGCTCCTGGACAGCCTCGACCCATAATCCATGACCACAAGGAGCAAAAGAACAATCCTCAGTGTTGGAACCCACTCCTCTCATAAATGGAGCTAGCCAATTAGTCCTGTTTTGGGATGAGAGGACTTGCTGAAATATTTGAAGTTATCACATAAGAGGATCAATCTGAATTTCAAACAGCTCTGCATGCAAAGATACTCCATGGCTTCCTAGCAATGCACTGGAATACATCTGAGAGCAGCTGAGACACAAACTTCCACACGTGGGACTCTCAGTTTTATCCATTCATCTTGAAAATAAATCTGACTTGTCTAGGCACAAAACTCTACTTATTCTTCTGCCTAGCAGAGAAGACAATTTTGGGGGAAAACCAATTAAAAATACATATAAGCAACAGCCCTTAGGGTGAATGTATCCAAAGCTATACATTGTAACTGCACTTAAAAGGCACTTAAAAAGAAATTTGGATTGATTTATAGTTATAATCTGGGATTCTATGAAGAGCTTTGCTTTGTATTGATGCGACTAATGACCAAAGTTCTTGTAATAAGCAAATGCAGCTGCCCTTGACAATGGACAAGTCTCTGGGGAGGAGATGAGGATTGCATAATGAAGTTAATGAGGTTAATGTTGTATGAAACTTCAATTCTGTAAAACAAGCAGTGGAGGACACAATGTTTTGTAGAGGATCTGCATGACAGCACATACCATCTCTCAGCAAACGCTATAGAATGCTTTCATAATTAAAAACATTTTCAGGCCGCATGTTTCACAAGAAGATACTTTTTTTTTAATAAATACAAAACTAGCACAAACTTTTCCATTACATATTTCTTACTCTGAAAGGATCTTCACTCAACAACAATAAGACTGCCAATGCATATATATAAGTATTCACTACACAGTTAAGAAGTGAAGACTATTTTCAAGATGTAAACCTTTTTTCCATCATAACAAAAATACTTAGAGTCAACATTAATGACCACCTGTAAATTTTATTCTTTACTACTCAAAGCTGTACTAATCAAGAAACAAATATTAACACAGAAACAAGGGTTTCTAACAGCAGTTTCCTAACTTTCACTTGCTCCAGTCAACTTCAGAAATCCATCTAATTTTCCATTATGCTGATTACGCATTTTCCCAGTGACACCAGTGATACCTGCTGGACACCAAATTGCTCTGAGACTCAGGTGGCTACTTGGATAGATCTTGGATGTTTTTCCTTTCTAATATGGAACACCTTGTATGACTTTGCTTCCACTGAGTTGGGTTACATGATCCACTGCCTTCTGAACAGCTGCACCACAGACACTTTTGCTGGGGGGGTGAGAAAAACAGCACAAGCAATCGGCTGCTTTCAGCTCCTACTGCCTTGGGAGTGGAAGCACAATTCTCCCTCTTACAAGGTGACAATGGAATACACCACCCAAAAAACTGGACCAGACTTTGTTTAGAAATAAATGGTGACATCTCCACATGATGGTACCATGCTCACTGTTAATTCTGCAGGTAAGTCCTCCCCTTCTTTCACATCTAAGGAAAAGTGTTTTTACACAGCTGCCATCATCAACAGAACTGCACCAGCACACTGTCATCTTCTGTTGATGACTCTGTCGTGTTCTGGTAGCCAAGACAAGCAGCTTTATACCAGAGCAATCAGCTGATCTCCTTGGCACTCTCCCAGTACAGCAAACCTTCAGGGATGTTTTGTAGCATCATTTGTCCAACACTCTACTGTGATCTCCCTACTCCTTTTGGAACAGGGACTCCTTTGTACTTTGGTGACTTCCCATCTCAGTAGTAAGGCAGTTGTAATTCTCACCCGGAGCAAGACATGTGACCAGAACACACAAGCTGATACATCCTGTTGCTCCACAGCTCTTAATCAATTACAATACCAGGAAGAGAAGACAGGGTACAGGGGCCTGTAATATTTTTCATATCATTATATAAAAATTTGGTCAAGTTGAATTTAGCTCCCTCTAGTAAAGCCCTAGCACTTCTCTCATTTGACAACTGTGTCAAAAAAGTTCTGTGGGCCACAAATGAATTCTTCGAAACCCACCACTGCTATAGGCACCCATCTGCAATCTTGGTGGTGGTCTAAGTAGAGAGAAGTTTAACTTTCAGACACGGATTAGGTGCACTGCACTGAACATTAAAATGTGCCTTGAAGCAACACAAAGCCTCAGTCTCAGAACATCTCAAGCATCTCAGTCTCAAGCCCATCAGCCTCACCCAAACTGCATGCAAGTGAAACAAGTAAGACACCAACAACATCTGATAAAGAACATATTTTCAAATACATATAAAACATTAGCATGGAAGGCAGTGAGGGAAGAGATACTATGTACCTGACTTAAGTGCTGTACAGATCCTAACAGTATCACAACTAATGTTGTGTTTGCTTTCCAGCCTTATGCAAGCAGCCATGGAAAGCTTCATGATGCTGTAGAGGTTAACTGCTGGGCTTGGCTAGAATGACAGTGCATTGTGGAATTTAACACTTCAGGAGAAGATGATGCCTGTAAAAACCAAGCCAGATGTTCAGCCTGTAATGCATCTCAGCCCTAAATGCATTAACAGGGAGTACTGAGTCTAAAGGCCTCCTGAAATGAGTAACATCCCTGCACTCACTGCAACACACCTCAGCTTTCTTCACTGCAGCCACAATCATTCCTCTGAACCAAGCAAGACAGGGAGTATTTCAATCTTCCCTCAAACTGCTTCTACTTTACTCTGCATTCCACTTCCTCCAGTGTAACACATTAACCAGTGCTGTGGGGGTTAAACAGGAAAGTGCACGGTAAGGAAGTCACTTCTCTCCCTGTTCTTTCCACCCATGCGAACAGCTTCAGAACCACACCTCTAATTTAGGGTCAGCTTCCTAGGATACTGCAGCATCACACAACTCTCCTGTTTACACCACTGTCTATGATGTGGCACTAAATTTGGTGCATGTAGGTCTGTTGTGCTGGCACTGTGGGGTCAGTTCCATCTAGTCATCCACTTGAGCCACTGGGCACCGTGACATCTGTGGGGTAACAGAAGGAGAAGGAGGCCAAGCTATGGAGCTCTGATGGGCAGCACTCCCTCTCAACACACCCCTCAACCTCCTCCACCCCCCGTGAAGAGATGTAGAAGCCTCGGTAGGAAATTAGCAACGCTAAGGAAGTCTCTACAAGGACATTTGGGTCTATCAACAGAGGTGACAGAGATCCAGACTGCCAGACACTGCCTAGACACCAAGTCAGAGATAGTTGGTTCCCTGCATGCAGAGTCTGGCCAAGCTGTGCATAATTTCAAACATAGAGCTCCATGGGGGACCGTAGCACTTCCCTGACAGGTGTGGGGCCCTGGATTTCAGCCCAGGTTTCATTCGAATTGTGCTACTCGGGCAAGAAATCACAAAGGCAGGTTCCCCCAAGCACAGAGACACTGAGTAGTTCTTGAGGCAGGACTTAGATTTACCGCAGTAATTAGTCACACAAAACAGCAGGGAAGGGTGCAGGAAAACAATTCCGAATCTGTTGTGGCAACAGAAAATCTCCAGCTGACCAGTAGCTGGGGCAGCAGCTCCTGAGGGGATTGCCTGGAAAAGCCTTGCACTTTTCAGTGCTCTAAGCCACACGTATGTAACCCGATGGATAGGTAGGCTACCATTTTTCTGTGCCTGGAAGCATAAAATCCTTTGCAAAGCCAAACTGGAGTAGCATGCAAGAATCCATCACTTCCTAGGAAATACTGGCTATGCTTTCTGTGTACCAAAAACCTGATGTTTCTAGGAGGCCACATTTCTTGGCCTGCACATCAAGACAGGCTAGTTCAGAAGAAAAACCAAAAATAGGCAGGTCACGAGCAAAAGCCACAGCTCTGTGTGTGTATTCCCTTCAGCCCATTTTCTTTTCTGTTGCTTCCACTATTCTTCATGCTGTGTACGAAAAAGGGAGAGTGTTCCCAGTTCATTTCTTACTGGTTCACCTTCTCTACGGCTTCATTCCCGACTTGCTTCTTCCTCCCAGTCTTCCAGTGCAGTTTCACTGTCATTCCAGCCATTTGCAAGCAAGTATCTCCACTGCAGAGGGGAATACTCACAGTCATACTGTAACAGCCCATTTGCTTACACATGACAGGCCAAATTTTGCCGCAAAACTGCCACATCAAGCTCCTTCTAAAAGAATTATTTCCAGTGTTCTTGGGAACCCTACCTGATCCAATTAAAGAAATACAGAAAAACAGGAACAAAAATAGGCTTTTATCCAGAAGCAATGAAACCCAAAGAGGTGAAAAAATATCTTTTCTGCACAGAAAAGCGACCCACACTGCTGCATAATTCTCTTGAGGAACTACAGAACACATCAAGTCCAGGCTCTTTTGTTGCAGTAACTACAAGATCACATCCCCTTTCCAGTAACTCAGAGCTTTCTGCTAAAGGTCACAGATGAGAAGGGCCCCTCTTTGTCTCTCTCCTGGCTACCAGGCTGCAAAGAACACGTCTTAGTCATCTCTAGCAACAATATAGAGCAGTCAAAACAAGTGCTGAACAGCAACACCCAGGAAATCAAAGCCATCTACAAAAGCTGCCTGTGGGCCACAATATGATTTAGAATTCAAAACACCTTTTGATTCTGCCCCCAGAAACATGACTGATACAGAAATTATTCTAGTAAGATACATGAATGCAGGAAAAAGGGATAAGGGAAGACTTAGAAGGCTCCAGAGCTGCTGTGGGCAGCACCCAGTTTGCTTGACTTCATTTGACCCAGTGAAATAACATTCACTGGAATTAATTCAACTGCAAACCGTAGAACTTTAAAATATAGGTGCTACACAATGAAAAGTCAACAATACAGGTTAGCTCTGTTTGCAGAGACCAATGCTACCACTCCAGTATTTAGCACCCACACTGTCCTAGATGCAGAAGGTGGCTGTGGATAGGAAACCATCCTCCAGCCCAGGTGACTACAAGAGAAAGCAGCACACCTGGGACTGTCACTGAAAGGACAGAGCCAGACTATGACACAAAACAGCCCCCTCAGTATTCATGGCTCTTACGTCAGGCCTTGAGGTCACTGACTGGACTCAGATGCCATATTCCATTCGTAGAAAGGACTCAGTATGAAATGACATTTAATTCAACAGTTGAAAAAGCTTCTTCAGGAAAACTACTAAGCCAAAATGATCCTTTTTTCCTCACCAAAATAGTCGATGGCAAGACTGTGGTACCTCTCGCAAAAAAAAAAAGTATGTATTGGTAAAGACAATACATAAAAAATACCGAAATAACACCACATAAAGAGACACATCCCACCTGTGATGTCTTTAGACCAGGATGTAATGTACATTATCACCTTTAGACTTCCTACAGCTGCCCTGAGAATCAGTGACAAAACTTCCTGGTGAACTCAGGCTGTAATCAGGGTTAACGCTTTAGTTTTCCCTTTCTTCTCTATGCTTAGATACTTCTTTAGACTTCAGACAGATAAATCCTGTGAGCAGCAGTGATTCAGTTCCAAGCTCTGGGGTCTTGTTAAGTATTCTTATTATTTATCATTATCTTTGCAGACACAGCTTTAAACCTTGTAAATGCCGCATTAAACAACTACAAAAGGTCTTTAGGATGCAAGGACTATAGGAGGATTTAAAAACACCTCTGCATTATTCCTGAGCTCACTTTGATTTGGTGTCCGTAACAAGCAGCTCACGAGAAGGAAACGCCATCGCTGCACGGAGTTGCTCTGCAGTGTCTCATCTGGGAGAATGTACCATCAGCCACAACCAGCTCCTGGAGATCTGCCCTCATTTTCTTCCTGTGAACTTGTATAAAACCATCTCCACTCGACTGCCTCTGAATAATGCACAACAACAGATGAGCGCCAGCGAGTGCCAAGGGAGCTCCAGCCAACGGCAGCTCCGAGAGCCCAGTGCTGTGCCCCCGCTTCCACGGCGTTCCGAGGGAAGCGGAACAACAGCCCGCCAGCCAGGGCAGACTCACATCGTTCAAAAACACACGTGCCGCAAGAACAAAGAACTCCTCACAGTTTGCTCAGGGCTCAGACAGAATTCCCAGATCACCCCCTGCTCACAGGTTTCCCATCTAAAATCCAGGTAACTCCAGAACCTGTATCAGATTCTGATAAACTGATTTACTGTAAAGTGAATAAATTGTTTTCTTGATTTTTATATCCCACTCTGTTACCCTTGGTTACTTCATCCTTAGAGAAAACTGTTTGGTGACAAATTCAATGAGATTTTAGGGTTTGGTTTTGTTGTTGTTGTTGTTGGGGGGGAGTTGGGTTTTTTTAGAGAATTTAAGTGTTGATAACAAAAACGGGATTTACACTTTAGAAAATTAAATCCATCCAAAGGGGAACACAAGATTCAATCCACTTACACTTGAGCTGTCAGGACTGCCTAGTCAATCCACAGCAGCTCTGCTTTCTGCAGACAGAGGGAAAGGTGTATGTATCTGTCTCACAATAGCCTAAACTTATTGTACCAAAACTGAAAGAACTCCTCATCAGAGGAATCCCTAAAGGGTGGTCACCCTTCTAGAGAGAACTGGGTTAAGGTGTTCCAACTGGAAGGTTTTATTCCCACACCCCATCACCTCACACCAGTGAGGCTGGTCAGACGTACACAGTAAAAGGATGCAAACTCCCAGGAGAAGAGGGAGTCGCAGCATTCATGAACCAAAGACCACAGCAAAGACATAACACACAGCACGTGCTGCATCACTGAGTTCCTCTGGACTGCACTGGGGCTGCACACAAACCTCGGACCACCTCACAGACACTGAGTTAGGAGGCAGATGTGTCCCTTACTCAGTGTTCCATGGACAGCATTTCCTCTTTAACATTGCCCCTCCTGCCTACAGGATCCTCAGACACACCAAGGTGCAGCGCTCAATCTCTCTCCTTGTACACTACACCCGTGCTTTGCCTCTGACAGAAATGGCTCCTTCCTGGAAAGCGTGGACCAGCATCACCTCTCTGCACTGAATCCAAGAGATAATCCAGCCAGTTTACAACAGAGGACAACCCATCTACATTACATCCCTCTACCCAGCCCAACTCTGAGAGCTTGTCCTAGGCTCTACCAAGACATAGGCTGATCCTACTCAGCTTTCTTTGCCCTCTTATTTCCCCATGCACACATGTATGAGTTGTTAAAATGCTGATCCTGCTACCAAGGGCATTTTAGCTGCTGCATCTGTTTGTAATCTGCGCTACATTACATTGTGTGTTAGCAGGACTCTTGAGTAAGTTGCTAGTGAGATACTATTTCTTTACCCTGCGTTATTACTTGCTTTATGATCTACACAGAAAAAAAGAAATATTACCTAAACCAAGAAAATAAATCCTGTCTCCATATTTTGAAATCCCAGTGAAACCTGAATAAGAGTGGGAAGGGGCATCCACTTACACTGAGGCAAGAGAGTATGAGAGTTCATCTGAAGCCAGGGACAGCTGGAGTTTATCTGATACGTAACTCCCCTACAGTGCATCAATATAGCTGTGGCTGCAGGACTGTGACAAAAGAGGTCTTTGACACATGTCATGTCCAGCTGCTAATGTGCAATCAATCTTGCTATAGGAACAGAAAGGTTTATTTTTTCTACCTGCCTTAGATTTCCCCCCCTGAACCTGAAGTCTTGTCTTTTTTCCCATTGTTCGTCCTGTCCTCCCATGGATCCGCTGTCTCCACGTCCAGCAGTCTCTGCTCCAGCGAAGGATCCCAGGTTACGTGCTGGTCACTGGTCACAGTGACAGCACTGGAACAGCCACTAGAAGTGAGTGTTTCCAGAAACAGGCAAATGGCTGCCTGCCACAGGGCAACAGCCCTTCCAGGGATTTGGATTAGGCAGCAAAGACCACTCCTGGAGCAGCCCTGAAAGGCCTCACGAGATACAACGTTCATGCCAGCAAAGCAAAATGCAGCCCTGGAGTTTGTGACTAAATCATGTAGATGACAGTGCAGAGTAAATTTATTCAACACTGTTTATTGAGCAGTTTTTCCATATGCTAGAAAACAGAGAGGAAAGAAATAAAAATTATAAACAGACACTTCTTCTCTCAGACAGGAATCTTTGCACAAGGGCCAAATCACCAAATTAGCCTGAGAGCTAATATTGAGAGCTGGAAATGATGGGAGAGATGAACCACTGTGAGTAAAACTCCCAGCAATGCTTTCCCTAACCACAAATGAAACTTTAGGAGACATAAGAAGTCTCAATTTTGGGAGCTGCTTTACTTCACATTCCATCCAAGCCTGACAGTGTTGACTACAAGCAGCAGGCATATACTGATGGCATGTATTTAAGACACATCCTGTTCTATGATTGCTAATCCAGTTCTTCTGCAAACCTGAAAAGTTCCATAAAACTTTTAGGGGGCTCCTCCAATCCAAAGAAAACGTCATAACATGCATGTCACTCCCAGGCTTCCAATCATCTCATGGTTTGTGATCAAGGTAAGTTGCTCATATTGGTTTCCCAGCCACATCTGGGAGTACCTTGTGTGAGGTGTGAGGGAGCACAGCACGTGGATAGCAAGGTGTGTTGGGCACAGAACCCAAAACCCACACAAAGCTGGTCCCACCACACGCCTGTAGGAATCTCTGTGAGAGTGGGTAGTGCAGCAGGGTATCCCGTGCCAGCATGCTTGACTGTGAGAAGTTACAAACACAACAGCCACATTTGCATCGTAGAGACAATTTGCAGACAACTGGCATGAGGCAGCCAAATGTCTCCTTTACAACAATGCCTAATCCACACAGCACTGTGGTAACAAAAGGAACTATGAGCTTTGCATCAGCTCTCTGCATCTCTGCCCTGCCAAATGCTACCAGAAAAAACTGTTGTTGTCCCTTCCACAGCAGCACCAACACTGATCCAGTCCTGTACATATGAATAACCTTCGAAATAATCAAACAGACACAGCTTTGGAAAGAGAACCAAGTCAAAAGCAAGTAGCAGACTGTTATGACAGCATCAGTCAGAGAGGCTATCAAAATAACTACCCCAGTCAAGGGCTTCCCTCAGCCTGATTTCATATACTGAGGCTAATTGGTACTGGAGTGGTAATGCTACAGAGGAGTCAGAATGACCTACTTTCACTCCCTACAAACAGGGACACATCGTAGTCCCTACTAATAATATACATATTTCAGTTTAAATCATGTGCTATAATCTGAATATTGCTATAGTCCTTAGAGTAATAAAAAACCCCAAAAACCTAGTTTACAGAAGCATGTTTAATACATGAGCATTTCAGATGGTTGCCAGAGACTCATGAGATGAGGTTTGATCCCAAAGAATGTGTCCCCTTTCTGTTGACTCCTTACTGAAGTTAAATCTTTACTTCAGTGAGTTTGGCAGATTATGGTACAAGACCCCCATTCTGGTCTCACAGGTTATGAATTTTGCAGATCTGATGTTGTTAAATTCAACAAGCATCCTTTGCATTCCACTAAGGTCTTCTTAAACATTAAGAAAATCTGCTCCCATTCCAATACTCAAAAGGTACATGACAAGGGAATAAATGTGACAGCTTTATCCTAATCCATCAAATCACTCACACACATGCACATGTTCCAGCCTAACGAATTCCAAAATGCTTTCAAAGCTCCAGATGATGTTTCAACTATACTATTTACCTTCTAACCAGAGGCAAGAGGCAAATGGACTCACAGCAGTAAGTGGGGATTATCTCTCACCAGCACAGGTTACCAGATATGCACAATTACATGCAAACTGCCATTAGGAGAGTAGGCAAGCTCGTACTTTGTCTTACCCAAAAGAAAACAAAAATACTTCAGAACCATCTAGCCAGCCCACAAGGTAGCAGTCCTGCCTCCTTTTGGGTGTCTCCATACTTCGAAATAATCCAAGAAAAGCTGATCAGGCACGTGTAATTTTCCAAAGCAAAAGAGGAACCGCTTGAGGTTATTTAGGCAAAAAAGACCACGAAAAATTCAAGCAGCAAACAATGTACTTCCAAGCCAAACAACAATCAAGTTCCCAGAGCCTCTCTGCAAAGCACTCAGAGTTGGGGCTGGGGAAGAACCCCCTGGCTCAGTAGAAAGAGGTCTGTGGACTCAGCACCATGAAATTGAATAAAACTCTCTTTGTGGAGCATCCAGGGGAGAAAGACAAAGGGCCTCTGCCACCGCAGCGCTGCTGAATGACACAGTCCTCCAGCACCTCCAGCTCTCCTCCCACCCGCAGCAGAATCCCAGGAAACTGAGTGTTTATTCATGACTTGGGCTCTGACCATTTTCTCAGTTTCCCCCTGCATCCTCCAATGCCCGCTAGTTAACAATATCTTCTTTTAGCTCGCTTCTTGTCTGCCGCTTCCGCATTTAATTGCAAGTTCATGGGTATAAAGTGGCCTGAACAGCTGAACTAAGTCATCTTGATTTGAAGGCTCGCCTTCCTCATAAAAGGGGAAACAGTTCTTTCTCTGTCTTTCTGTCTGTCTGTCTTCATTTCCCTTTCCTTGGCCACTTCTCACCTTCCCCTTTCCCCCTCCCCCCAGTTTTTCTCTTTCCTATTCCCTCTCCCATCCTCCGTTTCTTTCTGTGCCTCCCTCCAAATCAAATTCACACTCCTCAGAGACGTCAATATGTGCAGGGAAGGGAAGGCAGAGCTCTCAAACACTGGCACCTGTCCAGAAAATGGCTCCCAGGCTTGCAAAGCCATTTCTAGTCTGTGTCAAACGGTGGCTGAACACAACACCCCTCCCCAACCCCTGCGCTGAGCACGTGGGCAGACAGCTCGTGTGAAAACACAGCTCCCTGAGAATAGAACCTCTGCAAAGGTGGAATCCCCTCTGTGTCCTACAGCAAGGGGAAATCTGTAGCTGTAACTTCTGCACCAATTAACCCAGAGGAGGAAGCAGCAGCACAGATAAACCACACACTGAGTTCCCCATTGCAGCATGAATTTTGACTGCACCAATGTCACCTGCTCTGTCACTGGGCAAAAGCACTTCATTAACACCCTAGTGTGTAAAAAAGAAAAAGGAAAGGAAAAAAAAAAAACATGGCAACAGGTGTCAGCTTGAAAGGACCTACAGTCCTCACTGGACTATTTTCTGACAGTTAACATGCCAAAAAGGCGGAAATCAGGTGCCAAAACCAAGAGCCATAGTAACACCACCACTGTCCAGTGAAACCTGAGACACAAACCTCCAGAGTTAAGTAGTTAATTGGGCCATATGATAAGCAAAATTGCCATGATTTTATGCAAAAATGGAAACTAGTGGGAACTGGAAGTGTGGAAACTAGTTATGACTTCCCTGCTAATAACAACAAAAATTATTAAAGCTATCTTTTTGTTGTATTTTATTCAAGTTAGCTAAAAAGCAGTGAAGAAGGGAGGCCTTTTTGGCAAGGGTTAGTACAATACTGAGTGTTCTGCTGTGAGAAAACATAGTGGCTCATCTTTTGAATGCAGCTGTTTGAGCCCATATTGACATGGAACTAGAAAACTCTCCCTGAATTGCAGGGAGATGTGATTTAAAATCAACCTCTGCAAAGTTCACTCAGCAATACAATGCACAAGGTACAAAGGAAGGGCAAGTGTGCACCTTAAGGAACCACCTCAGCACCCTGCTGACCCGAGGACGACTTGAGGCAGTCGAGCCATGTCTCTGCAGAGCTGCACCAAAGCAGGTAACAGGGGCAGGCAGGATGGGCAGAGTCCTTGTCTCTGTACTCTCTGGCCGAGTTACACACCCAGACAGCACAACGCTCCCAGAGGTGCACACAGAGAAGGGCAGAGACAACAGCAAACTCCTCCAAGGAACAGATTGCAAAACTGCCCTCACTCAATATCATCTCCTTGTCAGAAAAGGGCCTTTTTATTAGTTCATTACTGCTGGGATGGCGAGTCTTGGTAAGACACATGAGACAGTTTAACTCTTCTCCCAGTCCCACATACCAATTCTGCCAAACACGCAAGCAGTGGTCCACAAATACCAACGGTTTCTGGTGTCACAACTTTTTCCAGAGCCTACTCTTACTAACATACTGTCTGAAGATATTTGTGTTGCTTCTGAGCTGGAAGGTTATGGAAACAGAACTACCACAAAGCTGCAACACCAAAGCAAGGCAACAGAACAACTACCCTGCTGCAGCAGAGAGCTCCAGCCTCTGCTACCGAGCGCTTAAACGCCCCGTTGAGGTTTTATACACTGAAATAGAGAAGCCAAATTGCCTCAACAATTCTACACATCAAGGCATGTATCTGTTCACTAGTTGTCAACAGCGGCAGGAGGTCGCCTGAAGGAGGCTTTGGGTCACTGTCCTACGTGTTTTGTGCAGTGTGGCACTAACACTCAAGAGCAGGTTTTGCTGAGTTCTGCTGGCACTGAATTGGCAGAAGGTGATGATAAAAGATTTCTGTTCTGCAAGTCTTTTTCACGGTGCAACCACTGTGATTTGAAAGTTCAGGACAAAAGCCATCTGCATTGTTTTTCCACCCCACAGTAAGTAGCTATTCAGTCTTCTCAAAGCCAGCTACTAATGGACAAACGTATGGACAAACCAGAGTTCTGTTCCACGGACAGGCACAGTCCAGGCCTTCCACGGAAGGTGACAATGCCACCCATGCTCCTTCTACTAATTTGCCAGCACGATTTCTACCTGGACAACAAGCAACAGAGTGTGTAAAACTGTCGACTGTGGACCAACTAATGAACCACGTAACAAATGATACAGAGCAGAGGCCTATCAACCATGAGAATTTAGCTGTCTTTAAAATCTGAAAGGTTTCTCTGGGAGTGGGGGTGCAGACACAGGTATTTTAATTCTTCGCCTTTTGAGTTCTCAGATTTTCAGGGCTGGTATACTCTGATTCCACAAGCTGGTCCCATTTCCCTGAGGCACAGACTTCACCATACTCCATCACACACCTCTGCTCTACAACTGTGGGGTTTTTTGTTCTGCTCTCCAGAGGCACAACTTTGCAAAACTGAAGCTGCAGAGACCTCCTTAAGGCCTTGTGTGATAATTTGCATGCTTAAGAAAAAATGCCAAGGCACACTAAATGTCAGAGATTTTTTTTTTTTTTTGCCAGTTTTAAGAACAAAGGAATGTAAGCACATAAAGAGACAACAGAGTGAGAGAAAGGAAAGAGAGGCAATACGAATTGCATGAGATTAAGTCCACAAGAGATACCAAGAAGGACTGTGTGCAAGCTGCGAGTGGTCTTGGGTAGCTTGGACCCACCCAGGCAGCACAGACACCATTAAATTGGCTGGCACTCAGGAATTCCATCCCCTACTATAGCCAGAACTACTGTCAAATGCCTCTTGATACAAAGCTAGTAATTACTACTAATGGTATCATTAATTGTCATTTACTACAGAGCGTAAAATAGTATTTTGTTCTTATTACGCTCAAAGAGCTCTAAGTCTCTCAGAAGCAATTAAAATAACAAGTAGGTGTAAGCAGATTTTAGACACTGCCTGTCCTGCTGTGGCAAACACAAGGATCCAGTCCCACTGACTCGAGGCATTTAACGAAGCACAACTTTGATGCTGCAAAAATAACCAGAAGTCCCGAAAGGAGATCTCCCAAAAACAGCCGATCAGGCATATGCTCGGGCAGATCCTATCTTGAAAACAGATTTCAGAAGCAGGCTTTGGAAAACAGCACCATCTGGATCAAATTTGCAACTCTATCCATAAATAAGAAGGGACAGCTTACAGCACCACTGCAAGCATATTTATAAAGTGTGGGAATAAAGGGCTGCAGGCAGGAACACGAGGGGAAAATACCGTCTACAGGAGTGAAAAATGCAGCTGAACCACTAAGTAAGTGGGGCGGGGAAGCCACCTCACAGCAAAACCAAACTCCCCAGGACGAAGACGAGTGGAAATGTGGCAGCTGGATGGCCCAAACATTCAGAGGAAGGTGAAAGCAGCCAGGTGCTGGAGCTAAATTGTAACTTACGAACAAGGGCAGAATTCTTTGGACTACACAGCAGAGCTCCATTCCACAGTGGCGCTCCTGTGTGCGGACATCGCAGAGGAAGGCATGTGGGGAACACTGACCATGTCTGTTCCCCCAGGAGAACCCGGAAAGAGAATTTCAGTGTACAATTCCAAACGGTCCCGTGATTTATACCTTTGAGAATCCAGGCAGACAAAGCACGCTGTGATTCTTTTGACCCAAGAGACTGGCCAGAAATGTGAGGGAACTGCACGCTAAGAATTCAATTAGAATTCTTACTCAAGTTAGGTGATTTTACTTCACATGGTAGAGGATATTATTCTGATAGTCGTGTCACAATTTTATATTGTCACCTTATGGACTGCCCCAGAATCTTAAGTCACCATATTTTTAGGACAGACTTGAGACCAGAAATAAAATACATTACCTGGTAAAAAGGGATGTTCTGGGCAATCATTTTACATCATTAACCTCCCCCAAATGTGAAACACCCACCCAAGTATCACAGGATACCCCCCACGGTACTCCTTCCCACTGCTGTTAACAGCACCATAAAACTGGATTGCACCTTTTTATTTTAGGGAATTTGGTACTTCCAAGATGGCTTTTTGCTTCACTTATTTTACTTTTTTTTCTTCCCCCGAAAAAAAGAATCCACACTTTTTATGTGTCTTCAGGGATTTGTTCTGTTTTTCAATATGCCTGGCTCTTGGAGAGTTGGGGGAACTTGCTTGGATTGACTTACAAAGGTAACTCCCATTTACTTTGCTAAAAACTGGAGTGATACAGGACACCCCCTCCCTTGGTTCCCCCTCTGCTGCTGGAAGCTCCCTGCTCTCAGCCAGCTTGGGAGCTATTCCTCTGCTTCAGCAGTCAGCCCTCTCAGTTCAAGGTACCAAAGGAACACCTCAAGCCAAACTCTCCAACTTTTTACTCAGCTATATCAAAGAGCCCTCACAAATTTCAGTGAGAGCAAAAGGATGAGGGTCATGAATACATAAAAGTCAGGTAACAGGAAATAATCAGTCAGGAAAGCCGCCTAAAAGCAATTTAAAAAGCCTTCGACTAATTCCTCTCCGCTGTTTAAAATCAAAGAATGAAGGAAATCAGGACTAAGAGACCAGAAAGCCACCCTGTAACTGAGGCAGGCACACAGCATCTTTCACACTTCTGTCAGCAATCTGATTCATTCATTCTCAACAAGATCTGGTTTCAGACACTTTACAACACTCGCTTTACCTATTCCACTGCTTCATTATCCTGTTTTCTTTGAAAGCATCTCCTAATTTCCTCAATTGCTGCAATGCAAACTTGTCCTATCAACTATGGATCCCGTGAAGAGTTTACTCCCTTCCTCTCGGCAGCCTTTTCAGCCTGAGCAATTCCAATTTTGCTTGAGAGCACTCCTGCTGTTCTTTTCATGTTGTGCCTTCCTAGTCCTCAGTCGTGACGGCCACGTCTGTCACAGGCAGGGATCACGGAGCACAGGCCGCGGGACCAGGCGGTTTGCTGGGCACTCTGCGACCACCGTGCTCGTGTTTGGAGAGAGGAGCCAAGGCTGTGCACAGCGACCAGCCCAGGGTCCAGCAGGACATGCCGGGGGGCACCCACACAGGGAAATACTCCCTGAAATGGCTCCCTGCTCCTGGACACACTCAGGATTTGCACAGGACAAGGTATGAAGTGGTGTGTCACACAAAGGGCACTTGAGTTTCCACACGTGGTAATGGCTCTTCAGTTGCCTTTGAAGGGAAAAGTAGATCTTAGTTTCTAAGTCTGCTGACTGGATTTTTTAGCCTTTTTCTTCTGTTTTCAAAAATCCTTTCTTCCAGCCCTCTTCCTTACTGTGCCCACTCCTTGGCTCTGCTGTGAGCTCATCTGTCCTCCAACAAAGAAAGCTACCACCCAGAAACGAAGAGAAATGCTTTCTTGTTGCTCCCTCATATCCAGTCCTTGGAGCAATCATCTTACTCTGTTTGAAGTTCTTTCTGCCTCTGAAGCACTGGCGGCCTCAGATTCCTCCAATAATTTACAGATTACATTTTCTCCTCTTAAAATTCAAGGCAGCAGGGATTGAAGTTTCTACTGTGTTCCCACCACCGAAGCAAATCTACACTCCCTGGCGCTTTGTTTAATGAAAGCTTTGCATGGTGATACATGAAAAAAATAGCAGATTTTTTGGTTTCTTTATTTTGATTTGTTTTGCTGAAGAAACGGCCACTGCACCTGGAGAATTCAAAACCTGGAAAGCAGGTATGAGCTGCTGAGGAGGAGCACATTCATCTAATATTTAGCACCACGCTCTTTATGCAAGAACACCCTCCACAACTCACTCTAGATTCTGTCAAGATTTCCAGCTCATGCATGCTTTAGCAGTTGTACCACACATCAATAGCTTATGAGTTTAGAGTTATGACTGCTATGTAAACTCATCAAGACTCCACTTAAACCAGTAAGAGCCAAGAACACACTATTAAAAAAAAAAAAAAAAACAA
The DNA here is from genome assembly GCA_013399855.1 of Oxyruncus cristatus. NCBI lineage: Eukaryota > Metazoa > Chordata > Aves > Passeriformes > Cotingidae > Oxyruncus > Oxyruncus cristatus. Next base: position 3,650,024 of record VXAY01001630.1, on the reverse strand, counting down.
GAACCCCATAATTGTACTGTAGTCTAAAAGGTACCTCACATTAATAAACGGGGAAAGTATGTATCTATATATGTAGTGTGGGAGGAACTATCCTGGCATAAGTTTTAGACACTAAAAACATAAAAACACATAGAAACTCAAAGCAATTTACTGCCAAACAAGATTTTTAGGTAGGACTGTGCAAGTGTTGTAGCCAGGCCTCGTCCCTTCTCTTCCTGCAGAGCAGGCAGGGTGCAGACCCCTCTGCTGAGTGTGCAGGCCCCAGCATCCTCTTTTTGTGTGGGAACAAACCTAAGGGAATCCCTTTCCTCTCCTGTTGTGTATTTATCCCTCACTGCACAGAAATCCAATTGCAGAGATGTTGTAGGAATATCAGCACTCCTGCATTTGTAATGCTGCCTGCAAAGTTAAGCTGTTATATATTTTTCTAATCTGTTCTCTTGCGATATTCTTTACATCTTTGGGTATATAATTCCTTTATAAGCAAAATGACTGAAAAACTCTACATGAAGGGAAAAGAAAATTTGTTTCTCAAGAGTTCACAGCCTTCTGTTTATCCCCTTGGAGGTTAAAATAAGCACCAGTCACTTTGAAAATAGTTATTTCATGCTATAATTGCTACAGAGGCAGCTCCAACCAAAGCTGGCAAATGAAGAGTAAGAGCAGGTGAATCCTCAAAAAAGCAGCTTTGTACAAGTAACACCAAAAACAATAAAAGCACCTGCCACATAGCTCTGAAGATTAAATTAACAACTTTTCAGCATTCTGCCTTAATTCTGAATCAGGGGGCCTTCATATAATTACTTTCCTCAAGTTCTGGAGCCATGGAAACTTTCCTAAGTTGATGGCATCAGAGATAAAAAACATTCCTATCTCTGTCCCATACTAACCCTCCCCTGCCCATACCTGTATCTTCTCGACAAGAATGTGGAGAGCTGGCATTTCATGGTTCCTCTCCATCTCTCCTCTGAAATATATTCTGACTGAAAACAATGAGAACTTCTTCACTGGGTATGAAATTCTGGTATGCACACCATGTACAACTCACTCAGATCTCAGTGCTGATTGATGAAAGATGTGGAGAGAAAACTTGCTACAGCATTTCACTGCATGTCTGAACCACTCCACATTTGAAATCTGAATTTGATGTACATCTTTTTTTCTTCCTTCTCCCTCACTCCTACAAACAGAATAACTCCACAAACAAGGACAAAGTATGATAAAAGGATTGCCTCATCAGGCACAAAGCCCCCTTTGCAGGAGGGCCCTTATCATGAAGCACCAAATCTTTTTCTTCCAGGTCCTCCAGAGCATATCAGCCTTTTGGAGAGGCGTCCCTGAATCCTAACAGCATCCCAGAGCCTCACATGAAGAAGTGTGTGCTGGAAATCATCCTGAGTGTCTGGCATTGTGCATCCTATCCAAAAGCTTCTAAAGGCAGCAGAGTTGCCCCAGAAAAACAGGCAAGTTTGACAACTGAATGTTACCTAGACACAAGGGGCAGGGGGATTTGGAACTAGCTCTGGTCACTGCCTGGTGTTTTGGCTGCTGGGAAAGAGAAGCTTCTTTTCCTTTAAGAAAAGATTTGTATAATGATGAGTGAAGACAGAAATTATTCACTTAGCCAGATTCCACTGAAATGCACAACAGAAGGGGCAGGTAATAATACATCTCCAATTAAGAAGCTCTGCAATTAAAAGATAGTGAGATTTCTGTCACTAGTGCCACAGTTGGTGTTACTTCGAGGAAAAAAGGACACTCAAGCCCAAATTACTCTCCTTATACAAAACAAACAAACCAACCAACCAAAAACAACAAACCCAAAAGAACACCTTAGAAATCTGTTTTTACTCCACCAAAAAGTGTCAACCCTTCTAACCATTTCCACCAACTCAGCTGAAACTTGCTTACGCAGCAAATACAAGAACATAACCCTAGAAAACAGAAGCAGACTAAGATAGCACATTTCCTTCTTCGAAACTGTCACTCAAATATCATCTGTATTTAACATTTCTTGATTCTAAAATGCAAGGCAACACAGGTTAGGCGGGACAGGCATATCACATACACCGGCATTTCCAATTGTTTGCAACGGCCAGGAAATACTGAAATTATGATCCCACTCTCCCTCAAAATCTCATCAATCTCTTCTTCAAAAGGTTCAATAGTATCATGGTTTGCAGAGAGGTGTTATGCTACTGCTTTTATTTTAGTACTGTGTTAGTTTGAACAAAGCAGTCATGGCCTCCGAGATTCAGAACTGGTGAACAAAAATCTTTTTATGTGAAAATAAGGAGAATTTTTAAGGACAACACCCAACAAGGGTGTTGACTGAAGATGTATCTTCAAAATTAATGAAAAGAAGGCAGGTGAAGCCTTAGAAGATCAGAAGTGTGCAGAGAGGTACAAAACATACCAAAAATAAACTGTCCTGTCCCTAAGGCCAGCTTTGTGCAGTGAATTTCAGGATTCACATACTTCTTTAATTTGCCTTCAAACTTCAAGTCTGAACCTTGAAGCTAAAAAATTACAGAGGAAGAAACTTCCGTTCTGAATATACATCTCTGAAGTTCCAGCTCCTCACCAAAAAAACAAGTGCAGAGAAGTCACACAAGTGAAATGTTCTAAATACTGACTTTTAGAACAGCTTTTTTAAAATCTCTCCTTGGATTCAGCTTCGCCTTCGACAGTGCTTTGCTTGGCCAGACTGGCTTTTCCCAGTGAATGCAGGGCCAGCACCAGCAGTACATTCTAACCACTGACACTTTCACTTCACTTCTAATTTTATACCCTTTGTGCTCAATTGCAGAACTCAGGCTTGCACTTACTGCCTCAGAAAGTACTTCTGCATAGCTTTGGGAAGGGTTTGTTTCAGCAGCTAGCACACAAACAGACAGGCAAGTGTGAAACTACCAGATGCCCAAGTGTTTGTACTTGCACTTGCTGAGATTTTAGCATGAGCACAACTGTTCAGACAACTGCCACTGAGTAATTCTGAGACCCAACAGAATTTCTTTGTTTATATTTTTACTACTCCCTGAGAGTAACGGGAAGGTGGCTGACTGGCAATTTCTGAAGGGCTAAAGACTTACATTCTATACCTTACATTCACATAGGACTTGGGCAGGAAAACTCCCAGCACAGTCTCTTGCCTCCAGCAGAGGTATTTCCAGAATGGAAAACTGTTAAAGCCCCCCATTCCCACTGATTCCTCATCTATGCATAGAGACTGTCAATACTGCTTCTGGTTATGCCTAAAAGTCCCCCTGGAACTGAGTTGAGACCACCAATTCATCAAGCACTAACTGCCAAGGATGTGTCAGCTGGTTGCCAGAAGGGTTGAATTAAAGAATTAACATTTTTTTGCACTTTTTAACAAAAAAAAAAAGTCACGTATCTCGTGTGACATCTTTTGCTTGGTTTTTTCTCTAAAAGAGGTGAGTAATGGACACAAGGCTCTGGTACCTGCAACCTTTGGACAACTCGTTTTGGGTTTCTGCACCTCAGTTTCTCCTGCTAAATACTGGTTTTGAGATGATCCACCCAAAAAAAGAGCGGCATAAGCAGAGACCAGTATCTTTATTATCAATATACTTCAAAGCCAAATTTTCTTCTTCCCTGAGTGAAATAGCCTGAACCTTTTCTTTCCACTGGCTTAAGCTGATTTTCAATACCACACTGCCCCAGCAGCTCACCCAGAACCACATGAAAAGAGAACTGATGTCATGCAGTCTTGCTTCCACCTGGACATGGTAATGCTGCCACTGCAATTTTGTTCTTGCTTGCTCTTTGCAAATTTCAGTTCCTCTCCTTGGGTACTGTAAAAAAATTTGATTCATACTTTACTTTCCAAATATTGTGGCTTTTCTTGTGCAACTGCTGAAGAAAGATGCACCGGCCTGTATTGTGCAAAAGGATCTCTTATGACACACTGCATGCACAGTATAACAGACAAAACCCATCAAGAGCCTGGCTGCTCTTTCTAGCTTCACTTTATGTCAAGATGCATATTGAGCTGTTTTTAAATAGGGAAGGAAACAGAGGTCAGAGGGGAATCACCAGATGTACCTCACTGTTCATGACGTTCACATTCTACACGCAGAAGGTGCTGATCCTGCAAGGTGACAGGCACCTGCTAGAACAGGCTGAGCTTTCCCAGCTGCCCCTGGCTTCTGCTCCCACAGACGAAGTCTAGAGGCAGCAGAATCCTCCACAGGTGCTCTGCCAGACATCATGCAAAACAGAGTACCACCCCATAATCCTCCTTTTTTGATTTTCCAATGTATGCGGTTTAACTGCAGAAAACTGCCAGCACCCTTCACCAACAAATCCATCCACAAAGCAAAAGTTTCATCAGCCTGATCTGTTCACCATGCCAGAAAAATCAAGATGCAGCCCAGCACTTTAAATGTTTAAAGAAAGGCTTAACAGTCAAAAAAGAGGAAAACATACATTTCTTTGGGGGCTGGTTTGCTCACTGAATAATTGCCCCATTTGGCCAACATACAAAAAACCCAAACCCAACCAACAACAAAAAGCAAAGTACAAAAAACTGAGCACAATTTTCAATTTATAACAACAGGAACTGCCCACAGCTGACTTTTTCAGAGAGCCATCATAGCTGGTGAACAGCGAAAGACTATGTAATGATGTCATGTGTCTGCAGTGACCTGTTCTAATTTCAGAAGTACTGATCTGTGCTTCTTTTTTACTTCTTTCATTCATTTCTAAAACAACTACTCTTTCCAGTTACATTCAGTTCAAAACCCTTGACTATACTTTAAGTTTATTGGTCCAATTTTGTTCCTAAATGCTTTTTGCTCTTGTTCCCTAACTTCTAAGTGCAGTTGTTCTGGCAAAGGCTATTTCTAAAGGCTGCAGGAGGAACACACAGAAGTGAAAAACCCCACATGCAGTGAAGTTATCTGTCCTTGCACGAGGGCTCTGCAATCACTGCAAAGGAAGGCAATAGTGCACCAAGAACGTGGAGCAATGTGACTGAATGCAGCACAGTCCTAGAAGTTCAGTTCTGGCAAAGCTGGAGGCCTCAGTAAAAAGCACAGCAAAACAGCTACTGCAACACTAAATGCACCAGAGTTCGTGTCTCCTGTACCCTTTAATGACTAAGTTAAAAACTCCAGTGGTACTTCTGTCTTGTATCAATAACTTAAGTTGTAAAAATCACTTTTCCACTATACCTCCCAAAACTACCATCTTTGGTCCTGGCAGCCTGAAAATCATCACAAGGTTTCAGGACACATGACTTCTCCTCACATGTGAGCAGAATCCTGGTGCCAACGCAGAGGGGGGGACGTGTATTTGCAGCAGGGCTAATCTCCCACGTAAAGTTTTAAGGGCCAACAAAGGAGCCAAACTCTGTGAAAAGTGTCTCCTCAATCAGTACGTATCTCTCCTTTTCCTGTTGAGGGATCATGCCTCTGACAGACCAACGCTTATAGCAAACACGCTTCTACAGCTCTCCTTGGAAGACTTCCCCTGCTGTTCTTCCCTTATTCTGTGTCTTGTCAACACCCTCTCATCACAAACAGCTGCTTCCCATCTGAGCTGACTTCTGAGCACAGTTTCGGTAACACAACACAGACAGAACCACCAGCACCCAAAGGGACATGAGCTAAAAAAATTATATGCAAGTATCCAGTGATTATTTTTTGAAGCCTCTGATTTTCCTCAGTAAAAAGGGAAGTAAATAAAAGAGAAATGAGCAAGCACTCTTCATATAAAGGACCAAAGTGCTTTCAGTCTATGATATCTCAGCTCACAACTGTCAGTAATGATACTCTGAATTAGGTAATTAACATCCAGTTCCTTTTCACACTGTCCTGAAGTAGTCACCAGCCTTTCAAACTGTATTTCTTTTCTGTCTCCTCTGCACATTAAACAAAATAAAAGACCTCAAGTAATGACAACAGTCAGTAATGACAAAAGTCTAAGGAAGGCTGACAAAACGTATTTCTAGCACTTCTGGCCTGGCAAGTAGAGCGTTCACATAACAACAAAGCATCAGAAATAAACGCAACCACATCAGCCACCCTCCCAGAAAAGCTAACCCTGGGTCTGGGATTCAGCTCCGTTCTACCAGAGGGCTGTTTCAGCAAGATGTCCCACCCAAACTGGGGTTGGAGCTGTGGCCATGCCCGGACTGGTGAGCTCCAAGGGCCCAGACGTGGGCCTGAGCCTTGCAATTCCAGGAGAAAACTGGTAAAAGCTTTCCTGGCACACTTTGGCCTGGGCCTGCTAGCATTGTCCCAAACAATTCCCAGGAATGGTGCCAGTTAGGACAGGCCAAGGACCATTCCCAACAGGCAGTCTGAATGAATCCATCCTACTTTGAGACTCAGATTGCTCAGTGGTACAAGACAAGACCAGATCATGCCAGTTGGCCTCAGGGCCAGAGAATAAAGCCTGGCACTATTTTGTTTACTACATTTGTAGCTTAAGTCTCTTGCTTAACAATACAGGGCATTAACCACTGATGAGCTCTAACAGCACAGATAAACTTTTGCCTCCATGCCTTTTCCTCCATGACCTACTTATTAAATAGCCTACTCACATACACCTACATTAGGCTTGTCCATTTTTCCCAAAACAACCTGGACTCTGTTGAAGAATCAGGTTTCAGACTGTGAAACACTTTACCAGGTCAAAAGTTTTACAGCTTTCTGTTGCTGCCCCTTCACACAAAATGAAAGGGGCTTCTTCAGCCACAAAGTGATGAGGTTAACAGCCAAGGCTCCCTCTGAGGTGATGCATTCAAAGCACTTGCCAGATTAGACAGAAAGTCCCATGGGACCGAGACTTCGCTGCGTAGCTAAAACCCACCCACCTCTCCAAGATAAGAATTTGCATTTTACTGAGTTCTTATCAGCAGTCTGTCCCCTCCACCAGTGACACAAATTTTGAGTGCCAGGGAACTCTTCTCATTGTCAGCTTCCTCAGCCTCCAAAATAATCCCCTGAATGCAAACTTTTATGTTTTCCCCTCTTTCCTGACAAGTATTTCCCTTCTGTATCCCATGATGGGTTGTTCCAGATTAACCAAACCACGGCTAGCATGCCAGAAGCATGAGCAGGCAAAACTTTCAGGACAGAAGTGTTATCACTGTTGTGATTTATTGCAGATAAAAAGAAGGTGTAAAAGGATGTGGATGGTGTTGCCAGGATTTTTTAAACCTAAACCCATTTTGTCATGTACAAAGGTAGTTAAAGTCTGACAGCCACCCAGTAAAATGAGTCTCATGGGTTTAAAGCTGTTTCTTAATAAATTGCTCAGAGCCCCAAGATAAGCATCACTCCTTGGTGGGTCACCAGTGCAAAGGGCTGTACCAGCCTCCCTCTTCAGAAGTGGTGCTCTCAGGGAAGGGGTGAGCAGTGTGCCTTTCAGGGATCAACATTTGCTTATTCAAGACACCTCAGCAGAAGGGATGCGGGTTTGGTGTCACTGGCAATGGCACTGGTTCACAACTAAACCAGCAGCCTGGTTTGTGCAAGTCAAACTCCGGGACCGATCACATCAAGCTTCACATCCAAAACATGCAACCAAACAGCCCCTAATATATGCTTGAAGCAGGAGCCCTGGAAATGTTGGTCCTATCACTCAGAGTGGCAACTTCACAACTGACAAATCCACAGGGAATATATAATCAGCACCCTGCATATTAGATTGTTTGCTTCCTTTTTTATTTTTTTTAACTGGAAGCGTATTACTGGGCCAAATAAATCTAAAAGACTTTTAATGACTAAACAACAGTGCTTGTTAAAAAAAGTGCCTTCATTTTACAGAAAGACATAGTTTGGGAACCAACAAGTTAACCTGCTGGCACAAGAACTGACCACGGACAAAATCAGAAGTACAAAATGAAAGTCAGGTTAAGAACGGTCAGCAAATTTACTCCATGAGTCATGAGATATCAGATAAGTTGCAGCAAGGTTATTATTTGTATGGTTGATTATGAAATAATTACAGCAATGGCAATAGCAGTGAGAATGACCCAATATCCTTACATGAACCTAAACATTCCTTTAACTCAGTTCCACAGTCCCATCATCTAAAGTAACTACCCCAACCTTTAAATAATCAGGGTTTAGAAATCTATTGCTCTCTCTGCAACTCAAAGACATACGACACATGTAGGAAGTGACACTGCCAGCCAGCCTGTGACAAGTTCCTGTGCTGACAGCAGTGGGTGGAAGGGCAGGCAGTTCATACATAACCCTCCCAACACCACAATGCTCAATACCTGCCTTTAGGTCCCCAGGTTCAAAGGAGCCTCTCAGAGCAACATCCAGCTTTGGGCAACCAGTGTCTCATGCCTGACATATGGCACTCAGCTGTGTAAGCAGTGAGTTACTCTGCTAAGAGGGAGGGCTCATTAGCTCATTACCACAGAGCTGTTTTCTCTTACTCCACTCTTGAGATCTGCAGTTCAAAGGGAGCCAAGGCCTCTTCAGATGAGTGGCATCCACAGAAGGGTGAAGGAGAGTGTATAAGCAGAAGTCAGGCCTTTTAACCAGACAACAACCCTGAGGTTCTCTCCCAGCACAGATCCACTGCAGTTCTCTATGTCTGCTACAGCTTGACTCAATGATACCTGCAGAAATAGTCTTAAAGCTTTAATCACACCTGACTAAGCAATTAAGCAGGAATCTTCATCTGCAGTAGTATTTAAATCCAAGACTTTGGTCAAGTTTTACGCCTGCTGTTGGTGCAATCCCCGGTCCAATCCCCCCAGTTTGTGATCCAGCAGGGAAAAGCAGTCAAAGGTAGCATTCAGTCTGGATGAGATGGCTTTGCATGAATTGCATCACTCCACAAGGAAGTCTCTGTAGCCGATTGAGAAACAACATTGTTGCTTATTTCAAATCTTTCCTTGCCTCTAGCTGTTAAAGGCCGAGAATGCTGCAGTCATTCCCACTCCTAAATGGGAACTCTTCAAAATTGATAAGAAACATGATAAGACAGTGATGCTTCCAGCCCATCCTTCAAAGAGACAGGGCTGGTTGCTTCAACGTGAGTTGAAAACAGAACGCAAAATACTGAGACAGAAAAAGAGACAAAAAGGGGGGCAGGGGAGGAATAGATTGAAGCCATCCTAAAAGAGGAAGAAATAGCAGTCACAGTGTAATTTTTACATCCTTAATTCAAACAACCTTCATGCACTCTGAGACAGCACCACCTCTGAGTGCACTAGCCAAGGGATCATCTCTCAATTCAGAGCATTTAACGAAACACTGCTGTGTAAATGTAGACTAAGTATCCCACCACAATACAAACACAACGGTAATAAACAGAGGCACTACAGAACTACACATGTTTTCATGTCATCTAAGGCCAAAATAGAAGGGCCTGGCTGAATGATGATTGCAAAGAAACCTCGCCATGTAGCCAGAGAAACTGGGAGATGCAACCATTCAGGACAATTTCATAGATTTTATCCACAAAGCAGGTGTCTGTAATCATGGCCATCGCTACTGGTCAATAAAAAAACCCTTCACAAACTAGACGAGTCCATAGAATATACTTCTCTTTCGCAACTTCAAGACTATCTCAAAAAAGGAGATGAAGTGTAGGAGATTTGAAAGCCTTTGCCACAGTAAAGGTCTGGTCCAACCAGATGATCAGAGCTCCTATAAGGTTTCTGCAAAACTTTGTCATTAAGGTCCCATTTTCATGCATGAAAACTGATGGCACTCTTTGCCCCTGAGGGGCTGGGGCCAGCAGTATCTCTGGTGGTGACCAGGACAGACTGCCATTTGCACAGGGATTTCAAACATCATCAAAATCAAAACCATACATTTATATCCTAAACCACTCTACAACTCTGCAAGGCCTTTACCACGACAGGCTGCAAATCCACGTGAGGAGACCAAAACATAAAAAGGATTCTACAGTTGCAAAGAAGAGGGAAATTCACACATAGTCCCTTATATTTTCTTGCAAGTGCCTGAAGCAAACAATAGGCAGGCAACAGAAATAAGTAGTTTTTTGAAAGCTTCATCTGTCACAGACTCATCTGGGTGCCTGAAGGCAGACACTGTGCTTGGGAGATCCTGCTTTTTCAAGCTGCAGATACCCTCCTAGTGTGGGATGCCTCTGGGACTGCCGGGGTCTGAACACAGGAAAGCTGGCATGGAAACACAACCCTCTCTTCTGGGTTCAGGGGGTTCAGTGTTGCACTTCCAGGGTACCCCCCAGAAGCCTAAATATTCAACTTCTCCCATAAATGCTTTATGCCAGCACCTAGTCACAGTCGCTGGTATGAGCAAGGAGTTGTCCTCAAGTGCAGGTACAAACTCAGACAAACCTTTCTTAAGGCTCTGGTGTTTTGGGCACTGGAGTTCAGGAAATAAACAGATTAGAGAATCCAGATAACAGCACAGGAATTATCAAAAGTACAATTAAATAGTTTTTGAGAAAGTTGAACAATTTGACAATTTAGTCTAGTCTGAAATGAAATGGGGAAACATCCCTGAAATATTTAAGGGTCTGACACCAAAAGATCACGTATGTGCTCAGCACAAAAAAATATTAGAAATTTAGGCATTAAGAAGACATTTCTAACAATGACAACATCTAAACACCAGGATGAACCATCAGAAATTAAGTTCCTTTCATATCAGAACACGATGGGATGGTTTGTCAAGATTCTCTCCAAGACAATTTTTCTTGACTCTGTGATATGATGTGGTTCTTCAGTTTTACATTTCCCATCCCTCCAAACCAGTACTCCTGCCTAGGGTAGAAACATTGTGACCTGGGAAGTGGAAAATTAGCAAAGCTGTCAAACTTTTTCCCTCCCTATATTTCGGGACAAGCAAGCTCCTCTAACGGGTATAAATCTGCTTCCTGCAAATATCAGCCACAAACGCTGTAAAACCCAACGTGCCTTCAGCTATGCATGGAGCTCAAATAACTTCTGCTCTCTGTGATGCTTGGTTCACTTTTTGATCCTTATGCCCTGCCTACCAGACCCCAGGGTGTCTGTCTGTCCCTCCCTTCCCCTCACTCCCTCAGCTGCCAGACTGCTATCGCAAGGGAGTTTTGTTGCAGAGGCACCAGCGTGGCGCTGGGAAAGCCCAGGGCAGCCAAGCTCTCCCTCCTCCCCCAGAGATCATGGCACATGTTCAGACAACAACTGGCATCCCTGGAGCGAGAGGGAGGGACAAAAAGCAAAGGGGCTGATTGATGAGAGCCCTGCAACCAAGAGGAGGGAGAGATGCAGAGCCAGAACCAGGTCGAACACGTCAATCTGAGGGATGTACCGAGGCCAAAGTAGGGCTGAGATAAAGGGTAACGAGAGTCAGATGCACACCAAGCTGAACGGGCTAAGGGAAGCGAAGAGAAAGGAGTTTTAGTTCTCACTTGTGTGGCAATAAACTGGTGCAACTACACGGGGGATTTATTAATATTTTCTCACCGCGGAAATTCTGTGAGAGTGCAAAAAGAACTAAGCACCTTAATCCGTATAAAAAACCTGCTGTACTCCGACGTAACTGTGACTTGTAAAGCCTCGCTGCCAAAGACGTGGCCTGGGCACACGATTTTCAAAGTGCCACACTAAGCTCAGACACACATGCCAGAGCAGGAGAGAATCTGGGAATCCTGTGTCCTCCAGCCCTGCTCTGAGACCCGTGGCTGTAATCTGTGCTCTCTAGACCAGGGGCTCAGACAAATAAATATTTTCAGAGCTTTCTCTTCACTTTGTTTTGCTTTTTTGTTTTTTCAGCTATGCTTCACCATCTACATCCAGACTGTTTTCTTCATGCTCTCTCTTTCTATTCAGGGCAAAAGAACCTTTTAACCTATTTGCATTACAGCCTTTAGCAGCAGAATCTGCACTATACTTAAGTCTAAATAGAAAACTCTGCTAGCAGAATTGCCAACCCCAAATACTCCATAACAAAAGGCCCTAAAAACTCGAGCTTTTTTTTTTTTTTTTGGCTACTGTTCTATCTTTGATCTGTGCTTTACAACCAGAAGGGCTACAAACATGACATTTAAAACGAAAGCTGTGATCTTCCTCAATTTACATCCGTCAGGAACCAGGCTTTTAAGAAAAATGTCCCATGATATAAGACTAAACGGAAGAAAATCTTGATCATTTGCAGTCCTAGCAACTGGCTGTAGGTGACCAACTGACCCAAAATAACAGAACTGCAAAACTAATTCAGATCACCTCCAAACAATTTCCTTTTCCACCTCCTCCCTCTCCCCCAATTGCTTTTAGCTGTCTCATAATAAAGGAGCAACATTACCCAAACCATATGGTTCACCTTCCAGAACTAGCATTTATCTGTATCTGCTGGGGGTGAACAGGCAGAGAACAGGGTAGGACAGGAAACCACACCCCACAGCTGAGACAAATGGTCTGTGTGCTACTCTATCTGAGCACCAGAGCCCCATCTTGGATGCAAACAGCATTGTGAAATATTAAGAAGGGAAAAAAAAAAAACAAAAAAACAAGCCTGTGATGCTTATCATGTTTCAAGATGGGTGGAGTGCAAAATCCAGAGATACTAGATCAATTACAGCCATAAAGCAAGAGAGGAAAGGGAGCAAAACATAAATATTTTGAGTCTGTAGGATGTGGGTTAATGTATCTGATGGCACATCTTACTTAACATAGTTATACAATCGATAGGATTGAAAAAGCCTTCTAGTCTTCATACAAAAATAAAGGACGGCATAGTATTAAAACCTAGAAATAGTACTGGTACAACTACTTATCCAACTTGATACCTATCTGGGAAGAACAATTCCACTTTCTTACTGTTTTCATGCCTGCACAGAACAAACAGCAATTGCTCAAACTAAAACTACACCCTGTCATTCCGACATTAAAATTTACAAGTTGGTGGTTTGTCTTTGGAAAGATGAAAGAGACATATTTATATACAATGTAGGGAACAATTTGGCTTTACATATTTGTAATTATCTAGGTTGTGGGAGCTGCATGTGCAGGTTAGAGCGGCAAAATTAAAGGATGGCAAAAAAAAAAAAAGTGATGCAACAAAATACCTACCTCTGCAATCCAGTGTATTGGATAATTACTGCTCCTACACTTCCACGTGTAATTCATATGATTATATCTCCAAACTAGTAAAACAAACCTTTAAAAAACTGACAGCTAACTGTTGTGTACCCACTATTCAATCTATTTTTAGAAGGATGGTCAATGAGCATTTCTGAAATTGCTCAGGGCTCCTGTACCTCCTTACTTGAAAGCTGGTCTTTAATTACTGCAATATTAGTGTCACACATTTGACTGGGATTCTCTGGAACGACCACGCAGCAGTCAAACAAACCACAGCCTTTCTTTTCTCAACAAACTGTGCGTGACTTCCCCACACCGACTGCCAGACAGGCAAGAACAGTTACCCAGAGACTGGCCAAGCCTGAGGGTTGCACCTCAGCCAGCCCACAGCCCTGGTGCCACCAGACAGAAGCTGGCATTTACCCCACTGGTCACCCTAACTAAATTATCACCTGGCTTGATTCTGTCACACAGAAAAGAAATATTTAAGATTACATACACAATGTAAACATTTCTGCATAGGTTGCACAGAGTTAAAAGAGGCCAAAGGATTAATTGAATCTTGACGTCTGCAGTCTGAAAATCCTCATGGGTTTATGATCCCACCAGAGACTTACAACAGAATTATCTGCCTTTATCTCTTTGAAGTTTATCTTGCTCCAGAAACTTTCAGTAAAGTTCCATTAGGTTCTGACAATTTTCCACTTTGATTCTCACTTGGTCAGTAGTTCTTTAATGAGCTTAGCAGCTCTCCCTGCTGCCTACAAAGTTTGGCTGTGTAATCAGCCTTTATTGGTAAAGGTAATACCATGGCTGCATACCTGCAGTATTGACTATTAACACTCCCGATTTACACAGCATTTCTCCAAGGAGGATTCCATATTTTGCAATACCATACCTGCCTAACAAAATGACACGTAAGACAAGACACAACACAGCACGTGAACATTCCTAATCAAATCAGTAACTTCAGGTCACCAGCTGTGAGCTGGGAGAAAAACATTTTCCCCCTCTCAACCTCTCATTTTGAGGCTTAATCGAGGAAAATTAAGACTATTGACATCGTGATATGCATATGGTGTCATAGCTGTATTATATTAATTTATATATCATTTAATATAAAATCCAGACTCTATCCATTGGAATTGATCATCTCACCTCATAAGATATGGAACAAACCACAGAAAAGCTACTGGGTTTCATTCTCTCTATAGTTCTGATACATTATACCATAATACATTATATATATACACACACACCCATATATATATACATATAATACAAATATCAACAGGAGTACCAGAAACTAAAGAGGAGCAAAACTGACTAGGAATACCTTCTTGTGTCCAAAATTAAATGAAATAAAATTGTTACAAATCACATACACGGTGGAAAACGATGGGACATCTAAGTTAAATTTGCAGATATAACTCCAGTTATCAAAAATACTTTAGGTATGAAAGAAAACAGATTCTAGAGACTAAATTTTATTTAAATGGGTAAACATCTGTAGCATTTTCATTAAATGAGTACAAAACTCATAGCAAAGTTGTTCTTAATGGTGACTAACACAATTTTTATTATTAGAAAAGAGAACTCAATGTTTTATAACTTTAATAATACCCACTTTATTTATGGGATTTATGGAAGCTAAATATGGACCACAATCTTTTAGGTGAAGCCAATAAGGATTGAGTCCTTATGGTTATAAGAAACCTACTTTCCCCTGCAGCTCAGTGGGAAAAGGTTTCTAAGCACAGAAAAAAGAAAAGGAAAATGGAACTTTTCCTTAAACATCATCACATATGAATCTTCCAAAAGGGATTAAACTACTGTTAATAAACTGAAGTTACTTTGACTTATTTGCAAATGCATAGTATTAAATACTTAAGAGATTCCTTTACATTACCAGGGAACACAGGAAGCTGCTGCCAGCAAGCACCCTCAGTGCTCTGAATAAACCCATAGAATGTAGTTGTTTGCTTTTTAAAACATTGTTTATTAAGAATACTTAATGAGGACTAGGGCTTCCACAGCAAATATTTAACAAAGAGCACAGATTCCCTCGCATAATCTTTTTCTAAAGCACAACTGTCCCAGTCTTCGTGGGGAAAACTCATTCTGATGACAGAAAGGCTGAATCTCATCTTTCTTTATTTAATCCAAGAAACTATTGAAGTTTCTTAAGCAAAGGAACCTGTCCCCCCACGTACCCTCTCAGCTCATGTTTGACAGGAACAAGTTTCCAGAAGATCTGGGCACTGCACCTGTCCCACACAGAACTGCAGTCTCTCCCTGCAGCCAAAATTACCTCCGGATCACATGCAGTATAAACCACTTCAGTACAACTCACACTACGAGGAAACCAAGCAAGCTCGCCCGGCCACTCTGGAGTGTTACCCTGGTGCACTACCCCAGTGTACATTCATTTGGCACTGGGTAAGTGCTGCTCACACAGAACATGGGCTGAGGAGCAGGAAACCCGTGGGGCAGGAGCTGTGGTTCCTCTGCAGCAACACCAGTGCACTCAGGTGAACCACCTAATGCAGTAGAGTGCCTTCATTTGTGAGGTCCAAGCAGAGCTGAGAATACAGGTCCCACCGCTGCAGCAGTACTTTCATTAGTGTACATTCGTTTGTCATAAGGCAAAACTTTTGGACTGCAACTGCCTATAATCCCAGTGATTATGTGGATGACATTATCCTTGCATGCCAGGTCAGCTGCCCACCGTGGGAGGCAGGACAGAATTCCTTCCCTTGGGTTACTTTGTTAGAGAGATTAAGTTATGGCTATCCATGCAATTTATGCAGAAAATATTTCACACTCTACATTTTATTTTTGAAACTTTCATCCCACTGCTGCTCTTCTTACCCTCACACAGTGCAGTAGGATACTCATTCTCTTTTCCATAGGGCTAGCACCAGTCCACTACCCAAATGCAGTTGTACAGAGATTCAGCCCATAAGAATTAGGTCAACGACTAAAGAAACTATCATTATTTAGGACAGCACATGAATATTTGACATGTGCATAAAGCCAAGCCTACGTGTGAATGCTATTCTAAACCAAGGCTCAGAGATAGGAAAGATCCTATCCCTCAGTGCTTTATTCAAACATAATTACCAAAACACGAGCTCCACAGGGGGGTAAAGCTGCACTACCAGACCAACCCCCAAGATAGTACTACAGCCACTCTACACCTAGTAACAAAGTGCCTCGGGAGGGCTCTGCCTGCCTGCAGTGCCAGCCCGAGACCACAGCCCAGTGTGCTCTGTCAGGATCTCCTCCTGCCATTAGCCAGGGCATATTACTCACTATTGCTCTCATGAAAACTGCCAAGTTAATGAATGTAAATAAATAAATGACTTTGGGGGGGGGGGTTAATATATGAAAATCCCATTAGTTAAGACTGTGAACACATTTAGCTCTAAGAACTGAAGCTAAAGGTATATGTAGCTTGAATCTACATTCTAGCCTGCAGCTGATAAAGTCTCAAATTCAGTACTTAGGACAGAGGAGTTTTCTGAGGGATTTTGGGTTTATTTTGTCTGTAGGGTGGGGCACTTCTGCAACTTGCAGCTTTTTTAAAAAAATCGTCTCACACTGAGACAGAACCACAATTCTAAATGAAGCTAACTGGCACTTCAGCTGGAAGCTTTCTCAAATTAAAGGCTTTGAGTTCAACTACTGGAGAGAGAAAAGGAGGATTCAAGTAGAGACTAGTTCATAAAGCAACCACATCCTTTTCCTTTATCTTTTATGCTAGACAGCTTGCCACTTGGGTGAATCTGAAAAACACTGAAGATAAACTGATTTTTTTAAAAACAAACAAAAACCTTGCCAGAAGGACAGGTCAAAAAGGGCTCAAGAGTCTAAGCCCAGTAAGCCGAAACCAAGTTTAGTACTCATCCAGCAAAACACCAGAAAGAACTTCTGCCCGGACCAATCTTTTAGCAATCTCTGCAGAGATTTCCCTTGCTTTGATTCTTGATCTCTGTGTGATAAAAGAGGGGGGTTTTTTTGACGGGGCGGGTGGG